>CM061750.1:62379828-62869827 GCA_030979885.1 Lolium multiflorum
AGAGACACGCCCGCTGTTGCATATGGACAAATATGTCCTTAGGCTTTACCTATAGTATTCAAGGCGAAGGTTGAATCTTCGTTAAATTGTTATATGGTTGGAATTGGGAAAATGCTACATGTAGTAATTCTAAAATGTCTGGATAATTTGATACTTGGCAATTGTTGTGCTCATGCTTAAGCTCTTGCATCATATACTTTGCACCCATTAATGAAGAAATACATAGAGCTTGCTAAAATTTGGTTTGCATATTGGTCTCTCTAAGGTCTAGATAATTTCTAGTATTGAGTTTTGAACAACAAGGAAGACGGTAGAGTCTTATAATGTTTACAATATGTCTTTTATGTGAGTTTTGCTGCACCGGTCCATCCTTGTGTTTGTTTCAAATAAACCTTGCTAGCCTAAACCTTGTATCGAGAGGGAATACTTCTCAAGTGCATCCAAAACTCTTGAGCCAACCACTATGCCACTGTGTCCACCATACCTACCTACTACATGGTATTTCTCCGCCATTCCAAAGTAAATTTTGAGTGCTACCTTTAAAATTCCATCATTCACCCTTTGCAATATATAGCTCATGGGACAAATAGCCTTAAAACTATTGTGGTATTGAATATGTACTTATGCACTTTATCTCTTATTAAGTTGCTTGTTGTGCGATAACCATGTCTTCTGGGGACGCCATCAACTACTCTTTGTTGAATATCATGTGAGTTGCTATGCATGTCCGTCTTGTCTGAAGTAAGGGAGATCTACCACTTAATGGTTAGAGCATGCATATTGTTAGAGAAGAACATTGGGGCTGCTAACTAAAGCCATGAATCATGGTGGAAGTTTCAGTTTTGACATATATCTCAATCTCATATGAGAACACTAATTGTTGCTACATGCTTTGTGCATTAAAGAGGAGTCCATTATCTGTTGTCCATGTTGTCCTGGTATGGATGTCTAAGTTGAGAATAATCAAAAAGCGAGAAATCCAAAATGCGAGCTTTCCCTTAGACCTTTGTACAGGCGGCATGGAGCCCCTTTGTGACACTTGGTTAAACATGTGTATTGCGATGATCCCGTAGTCTGCTAATTAGGACAAGGTGCGGGCAATTATTAGTACACTATGCATGAGGCTTGCAAACTTGTATGATATAATTCTACATACCCATATGCTTTATTACTAACAAAAAAAAAAATTGTTTCATGTTTTCAAACCAAAGCTCTAGCACAAATATAGCAATCAATGCTTTCCTCTTTGAAGGACCTTTCTTTTACTTTTATGTTGAGTCAAGCTCACCTATTTCTCTCCACCTCAAGAAGCAAACACTTGTGTGAACTGTGCATTGATTCTCACAATATACTTGCATATTGTACTTGTTATATTACTTACATTGACACTATCCATGAGATATACATGTTATGTGTTGAAACAAACGACGAAACTTAATCTTCCTTTGTGTTGCTTCAATACCTTTACTTTAATTTATTGCTTTATGAGTTAACTCTTATGCAAGACTTATTGATGCTTGTCTTGAAGTACTATTCATGAAAAGTCTTTGCTTTATGATTCATTTGTTTAGTCATGTCATTACCATTGTTTTGATTGTCGCATTCATTACATATGCTTACAATAGTATGATCATAGACCAACCTACCATGTCACTTCGTAAATTATCTTTGTTATCGTTTACTTCGCGCCGGACGAGCAGAACTAAGCTTGGGATGCCGATACGTCCGATACGATAATTTCTTATGTTCCATGCCACATTATTGATGATATCTACATGTTTTATACACATTATATGTCGTATTTATGCATTTTCCTGCATCTAACTCTATTAACGAGATGCCGAAGAGCCACTTTCTGTTTTCTGTTTTTGGTTTCTAAAATCCTAGTAAGGAAATATTCTGAATTGGACGAAATCAACGCCTGTGGTCCTATTTTCGCACGAAGCTTCCGTAAGACCGAAGGGGAAAGGAAGCGGGGCCACGAGGCGCCGCCACACCAGGGCGGCGCGCCCAGCCCTGGCCGCGCGCCCAGCGTGTGGCCGTGTGGCCCCCCCCGCTGCCCTTCCGCCTACTTAAAGCCTCTATCGCGAAACCCTCTCGTACCGAGAGCCACGATACGGAAACTCCGCAGACGCCGCTTCGCCAATCCCATCTCTCTTTGGGATTCAGAGGGATCACCTCCCGCACCCCCGCCGGAGAGGGGGAATCATCTCCTGGAGGGCGCTTCTTCATCGCCATGATCGCTCTCGAGTGATGAGTGAGTATTTCACCCCTGGACTATGTCCATAGCGAGCTAGATGGTCGTCTTCCTTATGTGCTTCATTGTTGGATCTTTGTGAGCTGCCTAACATGTGATCAAGATCATCTATCTCGTAATTCTATATGTTGTGTTTGTCGGGATCCGTTTGGATAGAGAATACTATGTTATGTTAATTATCAATCTATTACCTATGTGTTGTTTATGATCTTGCATGCTCTCCTTATTAGTAGAGGCTCCGGCCAAGTTTTTGCTCTTAACTCCAAGAGGGAGTATTTATGCTCGATAGCGTGTTCATGCCTCCATTAAATTGGACAACAGAAAGTTCTAAGGTTGTGGATGTGCTGCTGCCACTAGGGATAAAACATTGATGCTATGTCCAAGGATGTAGTTGTTGATTACATTACGCACCATACTTAATGCAATTGTCTCGTGCTTTGCAACTTAATACCGAAGGGGTTCGGATGATAACCTCAAGGTGGACTTCTTTAGGCATAGATGCATGGATGGCAGTCTACTATGTTTTAATGCCCAATTAAATCTCACTATATTTATCATATCATGTATGTGCATTGTCATGCCCTCTCTATTTGTCAATTGCCCGACCTGTAATTTGTTCACCCAACATGCTATTTATCTTATGGAGAGACACCTCTAGTGAACCTGTGGACCCCGGTCCTATTCTTTACATCGTATACAATCTACTGTGCAATTGTTCTTTACCGTTTTCTCTGCAAACAATCATCTTCCACACAATACCTTTAATCCTTTGTTACGTTGTAGTTTCTGAGATTGACAACCTCACCTGTTACGTTGGGGCAGTACTTGCTGTGTTGTGCAGGTTCCACATTGGCGCGAATCACCGGTGTTGCGCCACACCACATCCCTCCGCCATCAACCTTCAACGTGCTTCTTGGCTCCTCCCGGTTCGATAAACCTTGGTTTCTTTCGAAGGGAAACCGCTGTGCACATCACACCTTCCTCTTGGGGTTCTAAATCTGGACGTGTGTGTTTCACGCGCATCACCAACCAGGGCATCAAATTTCAAACAAGCTGAGAGCCGATTTACCCAGGTTCGGGCCCTCATGCTTGTCTGATCTACGTCCTGCCTGTATAATCTTTATTACTGAAAATATCGGGTTACAATGGGGTGCCAAAGGTTTCGACTATGATCTCGTCGAGAGGGTAAGTTCTACGATGACCTAGCTCTAGACTTGCGGTGGTTATGGCTATTATGATTGTGTGTCCCTCGATAGACCCTCTCCTAACCCTTATATTGGGAGCCAGTCTCGAGAAGTCTGTTCGGGTACGACTAGGTTACAAAGAGTCCTAAGTCTAAACTTTCCTTGTATTCTTCGTCATCTTGTTTTGTTCTTCAAGAATCCTTATTTGGAACCGACGTAATGGCCCACCAGGTCGATGGGCGTCCTGCATGGGCCCCTGGTTGGGCCGTAAGAGGTAGTGCAGCATTAGTTACCCGAAGGGTAATGCCCACATCAGCTGGCGGCGGTGGAAATGCAGCGACGTGCTCTTGGGAATTGCTCGCCGGAGTGGTGGCGGCGCACGGCGGGGCTAGGGTTGCGAGTGAGGGGTTGGTGTTAGAGATATGCCCAAGAGGCAATAATAAATTAGTTATTGTTATATCTTAGTGTTCATGATAAATGTTTACATCCCATGCTATAATTGTATTAATCGAAACATTGGTACATGTATGTTATGTAAACAACAAGAGTCCCTAGTAAGCTCTTTTGTATAACTAGCTTGTTGATTAATAGATGACTAGTTTCATTGTGATCATGAACATTGGATGCTGTTAATAACAAGATCATATGTCATGGGGTGAATGATATAATGGACATACACCCAAATAAGCGTAGCATGAGATCAAGTCATTAAGTTCAACTCGATATGTTTTCGATACATAGTTACCTAGTCCTTCGACCATGAGATCGTGTAACTCACTATGACCGGAAGGGTACTTTGATTATATCAAACGCCATTGCGAAACGGGTGGTTATAAAGATGGGATTGGTATTCGAAAAGTATGAGTTGAGGCATATGGATCAAGAGGATTTGTCCATCCCGATGACGATAGATATACTCTGGGCCTCTCGCTGGAATGTCGTCTAATTAGCTTGCAAGCATGTGACTGGTCCACAAGAGATTGTGTTACAAGACGAGTAAAGAGTACTTGTCGATAACGAGGCTGAACTAGGGTATGGAGACATCAAGGATCGAACCCTGGAGCAAGTAAAGTATCGCGTGACAAAGGGAATCGGTATCGATGTAAATGGTTCAATCGATCACTAAGTTATCGTTGAATGTGTGGGAGCCATTATGGATCTCTAGGTCCCGCTATTGGTTATTGGTTTGAGAGAAGTTCCCACCATGTCTGCATAGTTCACGAACCGTGGGTGACGCGTTTAAGGTTCGATGTCGTATAAGTAGATTCGAATATGAGATGGAGACCGAGTTTGTTTGTAGTCTCGGATGGGATCCAGGACATCACGAGGAGGTCCGGAATGGTCCTGGAGAATAAGATCCATATAAGGGAAAGTTGATTTCTCAGGTTTCGAAAGTCTTCGGGATTTTTCCTAAGTGAAATGAAGGTTCTAGAAGGTCCTGTGGGTCCCACCAAGGGGCCCACGACCTAATGAGGCCTAGCATGGGCCGAGGGATGCTCCAGCTAATGGGCCAGGGGCACTTGCCCTCAAGGCCTGTGCCGCACCCTTAGGGTTTCCAAGCCCATGTGGCCAGCCGTAGGGGAAGCTGTAAGTTTTCCTCCCCCCTTGGCCGCCGGCCCTAGATGGGTTTGGGGCATTGGGGGCCACCCCCAAACCGACCTCCCCCCTATATAAAGAGGGGAGGGGGCAGGTGGGGGCGTTCACCCGATCGGACCTAGCTCTGGTCGCCCCCTCTCTCCTCCATAGTGATGTACCGGCTTGGCGAAGTCTTCTCCTCCACCTTTTCTCCTCCACCACCACCACCACCACAACCGTCGTGCTGCCGGGATTCCGAGGGACCTACCACACCTCCGCTGCCGGCTGGAACGGGGAGAGGACGGGCTTTATCGACACCGTACGCACGACTGAGCCCCAAGTGCCGCCGGATTGCAGACTGGATGACTGACCACATCAACACCTAGATCTAACTCGTAGATTTGGAATCTTTGAGGGTTAGTCTCACATACACCTCGTGCTCCTATCTCATAGATTAGATCTTGCTTTTCCATAGATTAGATCTTGGATTTGTTTGTTCTTGCGGTAGAAAATTTTTGCTTTCTATGCAACGAACACTGCTGGCATCGTAGCCGTGTCTATGCATAGATTTGTTGCACGAGAACACAATGGTTTTTGTGCATTGATGCTTTTGTTTTCTTTAGTTATGTGTACTTTGATCTGGCGGGATGGTGGCGGCTCGGGCTAACTTTTACATGACCGCGCTCATGAGACTTGCTCACGCTTGACATGCAACTTGTATTGCATAAGGGGCTTTGCGGGTGCTGTCTCCCTCACCATAGTTAAGATTCACTTACTATTTCTATCGATAACGCTAGTATCACCGTTGTGGTTCATGTTCGTAGGTAGATTGGATCTTGCTCAAAAACCCTAAACCACGTAAAATATGCAAACCAAATTGTAGGCGTCTAGTTTGTTTTTGCATGGTTTAGTGATGTGATATGGCCATGATGGGATGATGATTATATTTGATGTATGACATGTTCATTATTGTATTATGGCAATCGGGCAGAGCCTAATGGTTGTCTTTAAATTTGTTAAGACCTCATGTCTATTCATCATGTAATAGCTTTATTTCAAGTAGTTGTTATAGCTATAAGTGATGGACAACCATGAAGTGCGCCATGGACCTTGGTGCAATGCCGGTGATGATGGAGATCTCATGCTCATGTGCTTTGAGATGGAGATCAAAAGCACAAGAAGAAATGCCATATCATATCACATATTATGAATTGCATGTGATGTTAACTTTATGCATCTTATCTGCTTAGATCGCGACGGTACTATAAGATGATCCCTCACATAAATATCAAGATAAGAAAGTGTTCTCCCTCGTATGCACCGTTGCTACATTTTTCGTTTTGAAGCATCTCGAGATGATCGGATGTGATAGATTCTTACGTTCACATACAACGGGTTTAAGCCATGTTGCACACGTTGAAATACTTGTGAAGGCGAGCCTAGCATGCATGCACAATAGATACGACAACGGTAACCGAAAGGTTGAACACGAGTCATATGGATGATATGATCAACATGTTGATGTTCACCATTGAAGCCACATCATCTCACGTGATGATCGGTTTTGGTGTAGTGGATATGGACCGTGAGCCACTAAACAACTATGAGGATGTTGTATTATGGGAGTTCATTAGTAATTAGATTAAAACATGAACTAATTATCATGAACATAGTCTGAATAGTATTTTGAATTATATTTGTAGAATTGGCATCCGTTATCTACCATGCGCTAGTCTTGTAATTGAGATAGAACACTGTTAAATCTGACAAAACTTTACGGACTGGTACCGTATTGTTAAAGAATCAAGAAATGATTAAGTCCTTTGCAAACTTTTAGTAAACCTCACATTGCTGATTCAAAGAGCAATGGTTTCAATTAGTACTTAAAATCATCTTGTCTCCGTGAAACTTGAAGTTCAAATCCGTTTGAAAAGTAAGAGCTGGAAATTTTTTTCAGATAGCGGTATGAGATATATGTGATGATCTAAGACCTTAGTGCAAGATGATAGAATATAATTTTAGTGAGACTACATAAACTCATAAGTTTTATGGGAATGTACGAAGGTTGGAGACGCTAGGGTCCCAATTCTCCAACTAGTTGGGCACTAACGATATTCGCATATCCATGAAGTGGTCGTCAGCATGCACCGTTGCTAAGACTCGTCATTTCGAAGCATCACGTGATGATCGGGTGTTATGATTCTATTTGAAAGATACAACGGGTGCAACCTGTGACTTGTACATATGAAAGTACTAAGGTTAAACTTATGAGCCTAGCATGTGCTTACATGGTCTCGTAAAGTCGTCATGATTTGATGGATAAAATTATGAGTGAAATGGTTCATCACATTAAAAGGTTAACTAATAGTGAAATCTGGAACACTTGTCAAAGTGTGATGATCAACTTCAAAGTAAGAACCTCAAGTTATTGGTATTTGACCAATGGACCTAGAAGGCATTGAAGGTGAAGTGTTTTCTCGAGAATGAGGAAAGCTAAAAGAGAAACTCACAAAAGATTTTTGGCAGAAAGAAAGAAAGACTAGAAAGTCTAGCTCGTGTGTATATAGATGATATACATGTTATGAATGTATTCCTTGTTTGGTCACACAATGAAATTCTTTGGGTATTTGTATCATATTGGTTGGTATGAGGTGTCATACGAAACAACGCAATACAAGAATACAATGGCCTAAGTGACTGACAAGGAATATGGTAGGAATGCACGTCTGAACAAATAAAGTGTTATTGTGTTCGGGTCGTTGGCATTCTACCTAGCCCATCATATTTATAATAAAGAACTTTACAATTGTTATGTTCTAGTCAAATGAAATCCATGAGTTGTTCAAATTATGACAAGTTATATATACTATGGATAAGTTATTATAAATTTTTATGGTGAAACACATACTATGCACAACACCGACGCTAAAATTGTCGTCGTAGAATGACGATGCCATAGGATGGCTTAAGTTGGGCCGAATGGACGCTAGAGGATTCAGGGGAGGGTTGTGACTAGATGGGATGAACTTCCTGATGGTTTTCAAGAACTTAGCCAAGGCTAGAGGTTGAAGAAGAAAGACACAAGGAAGAACTCACTCTAGATCATCTTCTTTACCGATTCCATGAAAGTTACAAGTTTCTCAAGACTAAGGCGCTACTATGCGTATATGTTCTGTCTGATCGATCTAGGCACGGTGTGCCCTCTCCCTTACATAGGGGAGTAGGGTGGCGTACATGGGAAGAAACCCAATGGCATCTTTGACTAGACAAACTACTTCTACAGCATTTTTAATTGCTAGATGACATCGTGGTCTTCTTTAATCGTGAGGTTGACGTCCTCCCGCTTCTTCGCTATCCTCTTTTATCGCGCCTTCGTATAAAGCTTCTTTGCTTATCTCATCTTTGTCCTCTAGCTCGGGAGAGAATCTGACCAGCCCGCCGACATGCTCTTCTTTCCCAGATTCCTATCTTCTTTACCCTGTTCCTAGATACCTCTTTTGGGGACCCGGCCTAGTTTTACTTAGCCAAACTCTTATCTTGTGCTCCTAAGATGAACATTTGAATTCCAAGAGATCTTGATGACCTAAACTATCCTGGCTGGCATGCCTTTGGCATACCGTGGGTCATCCTTAGTCCCTGAAGCTGGTATAGTCCGGCGGATTCATCCGACGGACCATGCCGTTGTGTTCTCAATGCCTTTGATACCGGGCTTAATTTATCCTACTTAGCTTAAATCCCGCATCTTTGCCCGACTCACGTTTTCTCTCCCCAAGGCATTTTCCGTATCTTATCCTCCGGCATCTTAGTCATTAAACACTTCCTCGGCGAAGCCGAGAATATATCGGGCCCCCGCGTTTGTCGAGACATGCGCACCGTGACCGACGCACAAGCCGGGGTCACTTCCCTCTCGCTTCCGCGCGTACACTGTTTGCCAGCCGATCCCATCCACCCTCTCGGATCCGTGTGTGCTCCCCGTGGCTTTTCGGTTGTTACGCGTGTATCGTCACGCGCCACGCGCGCCCGTGGAGCGAACCGTCGCGCCCGCGTGACCGAACCGCCGCGGTCCAACAAGGTTTTCGCCCACCTTCTCTCTTCCTTTATAAGGAAAACCCGCTCCTTCTTCTTCCTCTTCGCATTCCCCACTTCCGCGCTCGCTGTTTCTCTCCCTGCCTCCGCCGCTCGCGTCATCGTTTCGTCTTACGCCGCTGGACTTCGCCGCGAGGAACTCCCGGTGCTCCTCTTTCGGTCGCGTACTGGTGCTCTTCTCAAGCTTTCTCCACCTCGCCGCCGACGGACCTCCTCGTCGACCGCAAGCTCGCCACTTCACCGGCGAGCCACTTCCTTTGCGACTCTGCCGCCTCAGGTTAGGCTCAATCTGAGTTTACCCCTTTTTTGCTAGCTTTCTAGATCTTGAGTTGGTAGTGTATTTATTTCTCCTTTTCTTTTGCTTTTTCTCTTACTCGTAGATCTTCGCGCGAGGGGGATTCGTGTTTCTCTTCGTCAAATTTCATGTCCAGTGAGGGGTCTTCCCGCCTCTTCTTCCCGCCTCTTCTTCCGCTAGCCGGCGTAGCCAATCCTCCGGATTAACCGCCGATCTCGCTCAGATGGATGTCGATTCCGGTAGCGACTTAAAACCGTGCTCTAGCCAAGCTTCCGGTGTAGATCCTGCCGCATCACACGCGGGGCCTGGATGGGTTCCAATGTTAGCCAGTGAAATCGATCGGCTTTACCGGTCCAGGAGGATCCCGGAAGGATCCTACTGGCTCCCACGCGACGAGATTGAACCGGTGCCCGAATCCGGTGAACGCGTTGTCTTCTCGGGCCACTTCGAGCGGGTTGGTTTCCGCTCTGCCTCGATTTCTTCCGGGAGCTTCCCTAATTCTTATCAACTCCAACCTCACTCATCTTCCTTGGCAACGCCATTTTCTACTCTCTCATGCCACCTTCTTGCTGAGTTTTATATCGGCATTCGTCCCACTCTGCGAGACGTTTGCCCGTTTCTTTGCTCTTCGATCAACTCGTTTCAGGGTAAGGACATCCTAAACCCAAACCCCCCGTAAAATGCGGGTCTTGCATCATCGGAGCCCCGCTGTGGGAGCCTCTTTCTTCAAGTTTACCGTCTCGAGTCATGCCGGCTATGGCAAGGGACCTTCTTCTATGTGAAGAACAACGGCGCCGCAGATCTCATCGATTTGCCGCCTTTTAATCCCCACGAAGGTCAACTGGAGCTACAATCCGAAGGACTCTCATAGAGACCAACCGGATCATACGCTTCATGAAGCACTCAAGAAGACACCAACATTCCGGTCTGGACGATATATCCACGCCTTCATTTCGCCGGGTGCTTCTGTTGCCGTACGCACAGATGAGCGAGATGGGACGGTCCTTGCGGTGATCCTATCAAGATCACTGAATTCTCTCAAAGAAGACATTGTCTCGCCAGGCAGATCCGCATCGCTATGCCAAGATTGGGAATGGGGCTCCGGCCTCTGGCCTACTAACCCCACCCAAGAAGTAAGAATTACAACTCGGCTTCACACCAGAACTTTTTACCGTGGACTAACCTTTCTCTTTTGTTTTTCGTGCCAAGGACCGCTTCCCCGCATTGACTCACCGCCAGGCTCCTTGGCTTAAGCGTGCTTTGATTAGTTCGACCTGACCCCGTCATTCACCTGCAGGACCAAGATGGCCGACTCCAGCCTTGCCGCTCGAAATCTCCATCGGAATCCATCCGGTCGTGTGACGAATTTAACTGCTTGAGGTAGCTCTTTCTTTTGATCTCTCATATTTCATATTGAGCTCTGTAGATGTTCCCTCAGCCAAAGTCAACCCACAGGTCCACGAGCACGTTCCCCCCTGCAGTCCGAGGTGACGAGTTTGTGGAGAAACTCATGGCCTGTGGCAAAGAACAAGGTCTACCTTCAGGCCGCTCGAGCCAGGCTCGCATCCAAGCGCTTCCGACTCCAACCTTCGGGAAGGTCGCAGGCGTGAGGCGTTACAAGGGCAAGCACACATCTTCCAAGTACCTGCTTTTTCTGCTTTCTGTTTTGTTTTACCAAGCTTTTTTCCCAGGCTGCTTCTTTCCAACCCTTTTTCCTTCGCCGCTCAAGCTCGGCCCCCGGCCTGAGGGTTCTGCCGGATCCGTAAGGACCAACCTCCTCACCAAGCCCGGCACCATCCTGTGCTGGCACATCTCCGCCTCCTCCGGGAGGCACCAAGCTCCACAAGGCCCCTACACCCGCCGTATCACCGCGCGAGGAGGACCTTGTCTCCCTCCGAGAACCAAGACATCGGCGCCTATAGCAACATCGGTGCCGAGAAGAAGGCCGGGCGGGCGGAACCCTGTTCCTCCCGTCTCAGAAAAGAAGAAGAAGAAGAAGAAGACCAAGATGTCTTCCCCCTCAAGTCCGTGCCGAAACTTCCGCGCCGGCATGCTCCAACCCGGTGATGCGCCCGACGTCCTTCTCCCAGGACTACGCTCAACGCCACCACCGAAGCTCCCGTTGCGCCGAGCCAGCCGGTGCCACTCACGGCGCCGCAGGCCCAAGACCTTGACGCTGTCAAGGGGAAGTGGAACGCCTCAGCGCTTCCTCCGGGGCGGCCACGCCTGGGTGCCGCACGTTCCCGCTGCCAACGCAGCCGGCGGAAGGCCACCGCCTGCTTCTGGCCGGACGCGCTTCCGCGAAGGTCGAGTCGTGCACTTGCTGCCCCATGCGGAGAAGTGGAACGCCGCGATGTCCAAGGCTACCCGCTACTGGCAAGGACTCTGCCACTTCGCGCCCGACCGTTGGTGCGCGGTGCTCGAGGAGCATTTGAGGCTGCGCCGGCCGCCAAAGAGCCGGACAGCGCGTGGTTCGACAAGCATGAACAACATGATGGTAAGTCCCACAAAGCCTGTTCCATTTTTGATTTATCTTGGTTCCTCTTTCGGCTTTTTCATCTTTCCTCGAACTTTCAACTTGCGTTCTGCTTCTTTGCTGAATCTTGTTCATCTCCCAAATTTCCCCGAGTTTCGTGTTGAGAGCGTAGCTTCAGCGCGAAATCCAACTAGAACGCGCGAAAACCGGCATACAGCTGGGCCTTGTGCTTCGTTAAGATTCGTTTCTTAGCTAACATTATTTTCTTGAACAGACCACCAGCTGACGCTCGGAAGATCCTCTTTGAGGAGCTTTGGGAGCACCGTACCTGGGGTCCTTGGTCAAGTGCCAAGGTAGGCTCCTTTTTCCGCTCCGGCATCTTTTTACCGGAAACCTTCTTTCCTCCTAACATTTATAATCTCTGCTTCAACCGCCATCCCGAAGCTTCTATCGAGGCCCTCAAGACGCAGCTTGCCGCCGCCGAAGGTACACAGCTTCCCGTTTTCCGGTTAACTTGCTTTCTCCGCATCGTATTGCATTTTGCTAACATTTTCTTTCCGGATTTTTAGAGGAGAAGGACAATCTATCCTAAGCATCAGAGGAGTTAAGGCCCGTGAAGGCCACCAAGGAGTTTAGCAACTGGGCTGATCCACTGGTCTCGACCACGCCCAAGGTGCCCAAGGCTGTCGAATCCGTCATGGAGGCCAAAGGAATGAGGCGTCAGAGGATGCCGGCAACGCCAACGCAGGGCAAGCTGGCAGCCGGAATGAAGAGGCCGCCTAAGGTTGAAGGAGACAAGGTCAAGGCGTGTCGGATGCGAACGATGAGTACGACCTTTCCGGTTGTCAGCAGATCGAATGCATTGCCTCCGTAAGTTTCTCTTTTTCCTTTCCGGCTTCGCTATAAGCTTATCTCGTTCGTGAATATGCGCTTAGCTTCTCTTTTCTTTGTCTTTGCGGTGGCTCTTCCTGACCAAAGCATGCTGTGAAGAAGGTTGAGAGCGCGGCCCGGTGCACAAGAACCGGTCGCGCCCGGGACCCTATGACCACCCAGTTGCGCGAACGCGGTCTCCCACATGCGCCGCGTGGATCGAACGTCTTTTGATATTCCCAGGTGGCCGCCCAGCTCTACAGACTCTCTCGCTCTGAGAAGGCGCGACAGCTTCTCTCATCGCCGATCGCTCGAAGGGGTGTCACCATGATCCGGGAGGCGCACCGCCAGCCCGTGCCGAGTCGACCCAGCGCTCGCGCGTCTCGCTCCCGGTACCCGAGTCGGACCCGGACGCCTCACCGCGTGCGCCAAGGGGCCTTACCGACTAGACCCGGTCCTCACCGCTAAGCGGCAGGATCGCGCGTCCACATCGCGGAGTTCGCCGAAATGCGCACCATCCCCCTCCTCCAGACGCAAACCAAGTCCAGGAGGAAGGTGAAGATGCCGATGAGGCCGAAGCCAGGACGCGCCTCCAGAGGGTCCTGACGCCAAAAACGCTCCTCCTGAAGCCCGTCTTGCTTGAACGTTGCCTGCCTGTTGCCTGTGATATGCTCGTCCTGTTGAACTTGGGAACATTGCTCGTTAAATTCTACCCCGGTATGCCGGGGTTTATGATGTAAGATAATACTTAATCTCCATTTTGGTTGTGGTACAACATTTCATGCCGGTAGACTATACCGGTAGTTAATTAAGTTATGTTTGCCTTAGCATATCTGCTTGTTGATTTGCTTTTTCTTGCATTGCAAAGATTCCAAAATTGTTTCCGCATCCAATTTGATGCATACTTGGCTCTTTTGCTTTGGCTCTGCCTGCCTTCTCTGGGCGTTTTTTGCGTATGAGCACAAAGTTCTTTCACCAAGCAAGTAATTTCTGAACTTAGAACAGTCCAAATTTTTGTGAAACTTGTATAACCGGGTTAGTTAGATTTTTTTCCGTTTTGTTCTTTCCCGCTGCCCTCCCTCTTCGCAGTTCATGTGCTCCCCCCACCGGTTTATCTTGCTTGCCATGAAGCCGAGTTACTAGATAACAACAGGTCTGATTCCGGTAGGGCCTAGTACACTACTAAACCGAAAGAAAAATTGCTCATTAAGGAACCAGACCGAAAAATAAACATGTTACATACAATTTTAGCAAGGATGGTCCCCGAGACTCATTCGAGGTCCCGACATCTTTTATACATAAGGTACAAAAAGGAATTTCTTACACCACAACTTCAAGAGTAGAAAGGACGAACAGAGCCATCTCACTCGACGTCACGTCCTCCCTCCGATCTGTCCGCCTTCCTTCCATCTCCCTGCATCAACTGTAATATGCATCAGCAGTGGAGCCTTGCTCACGTATGAAAGGTCCTTCCCATGGAGAAAGCTGTGTCACTTCTTCGCCGCACTCATGTAACATCAGGTCCTTCCTAATACCCTCGGCTAACTCTTCCGGCCGTGATAGCGTTCGAGGTTTTGGCTGTAAATGGCTGTTCTTGCCAAAGCAAGCTCTCTTGCTTCTTCTAGCAACATCCTCTTTTACCTCTTCTTCGGGATAGAGTTGCACCCTTGGTGAATCATGGAGAATGTCATTGCAGGACCGCTTCTGGCTTCCATAAACCATGTAAAGAATGGAGTATACCTTAGACCGGCTGGAGCTGTTCTTACACTCTCCACAAGATGACAGCTCATCGAGCCAACACCTGCGATTTTTCCACCGCATCGATGAGTCTGGGTTTAATAAAGTACCACAGCATTTGTTCTTTCAACTTGGCCATTGCCTTGTGGGTGTGCCACTGAGTAACAAATCTAACCGGATGTTGTTGTCTTCACAAAACCTTTTGAACTCACCTACAAAGTTTGTGCCATTTTCAAGATAATGCTATGTGGGTAGCCATAACGCAAAATTACATCTTTTAAGAATTTCACCATTGTATGCCCATCACATTTTGCAATGGTTTCACCTCTAGCCACTTGGTGAATTTATCCACCATAACCAAGATGTGAGTTTCCTTGCGGTTTTGAATGGGCCAACCATGTCTAGGCACCCAAACGGCGAACGGAAAGCTGCATAGTCTTTAAACCGGATGCGGGTATGGTTTTGCTTGGCGTACTGCACCCATTGCATTTTCTTACCAGATCGCATTCTCCAAAGCCATTGGCCAATAGAACCCATGCCGGAACACTTTTGCCACCGCGCGACGAAGCGTGATGCCCACATTCTACTCGGTGAATTTCCTCGACATTTCTTTTCCTCTTCCGGTTCCACGCACCTTTGAGGGACACCGGTAACACTTCTTGTACACCTCACCATTGATGATGGTAAGTTGGACCTCCTCGATCCTTTCGACTCATTTTCCAACCGGCAAGGTGCCGTTGATCAGAATTCCTTAATAGGCTTAACCCATGATGCTGCCTCCCGCACCAGGAACACCGGTATGTCTATGTCCATGTTATCCACCAAGATTGCTTTTCCAGCAAGATAGTCCCCGAGCCTACCAGAGGGGTCCCCGAGCTTGTTGGGACAGCCGGGTTTCCTTCGTCGATATCCATTGGTACATGTTACCGGCACGGCTGCACGCATTTACTTCCATGGAACGCGACGTAGGCTCGCTTGTCTCGCTTGACGAACATGACACAGCACACATCTGGATCATCATAAACATTCCGGCCCAGAGGTGCTGGTGGAGGTGGTTGGCCAAAGCCTTCTCCCACCTGATTGACTTGCCGTACGCTGCCTGCCGGTCGAGGCTGCACCGGCACATCATTTGGTCCGTATGGTGTGGTGGTGGCGTAGCTGTTGCTGCGCAAAGATATCTTGTGATGGTGGCAGTATTGTGGAGCACCCTTGTCGCGCATCCTTCACTCGCCCCTTTGCATCAAGTATTTGGTCCAAGAACAATCCTTCGCGTGGTTTGACGGGTGATCCGGGTTCGGCGTGTGCCACGGCAAGGTTGATCCATGGCGTTCCATGGTGTATTTCACATGTTCTTGCCAATTCTTTTTCCGCCCCGTGGTTTCTTCTCAACCCACTGCTTCTTAGGACCCGCCCATGGCTGCGATCCGGTTTTCTGCCTCCTGCCGCCGGCATCATAGTTTTCTTGCACAACAGCACTTGCGGAGCGTACCTTCGATCCGGAAATCTTCCCTTCTTTGTTGTTCCGGTTGTCCCGTTGATAGTTCTTGTCGCTGCTGAGGCGGGTTTGATTGTTCTAGCTTCCGCTTGTCGTTGCATTGTCTCCCTAACGCATAGTTATCCGCCACACGTATCATCTCCGCCAAAGTTGCCGGCATGTTTCCCTGCAGCTTTTGCCACAGAGGTGATCCTCGCCGGCATCCCTGACTGAACCAAGCAATTGCTTGTGCTTCAATCACTCCTTCACACGTGTTTCTTGTTGAGTTCCATCGGGTGAGATAATCCCTGTCTGTTTCACCCACGCGGCATAAAGCGAGCTGGGGCCGTTTGGCCTCTTGTAAGTGCTGCTGAAGTTGCTTCACAAATGCTTCCTCAAAGTCCAACCATCCGTAATGCTTCCTCCGCAAGTTGTTAAGCCAACCCGTAGACCTACCAGGTAGGACGGTATGATTCTTACCGCCCATCGCCGGTTTACTCCACTACCAACTACGTAAACAGCTGTGGACATAGTCCGCCAGCCAATCTTCCGCTTGGTCGGCCGTCATACGTCTTTTGTGTCCCGGGCAATTGGAAATTGCGCACCGTGGCTCTTCTCCCATGATTCGTAATAAACACTTTGGGTCAGGAGGACCCTCGTATTCGATCATTTCAGAGATGTACTCGGTCCAGCTCCGTGCCTCGTATCCCGGCTCGGCAAGCATCTTTCCCAATGCTCCCCAAAGGGTTCCTAGACTCTTGTCCGTCTACTTTGAATCTCCTCTTCATATCTTTCCAGTTCCCGGCTCTCGCCTGCCGGTACCTTGGTGGTGGTATTTCATACGCTGCCCTTGCAACTCGATAATTTTGCCCGGTTTCATATCTTCCGTATGATTGTTTGCGGCATAGCCTCCTTTGCTGAGCCTCGATCTGCCCCTTGGATTTTTCTACCGGCATCGTGTTGTCCGGTTTGTTGTTTTCCGGCAAGAACCGGATCGTACACGCCATCTCGCGTGCGTTCATTTCTTTCTCTCCTTCGTCCGATGGGGGGATGAAGCCTGCCCATGGGACTTGCTTCCGCATTCTTTGTTGAACGCGCGGATTTTGAGGCCGCAGCCTTGTTTAGCTTAGCTAGCTGCTCAAAGATTCTCGCCGCCCATAGTTTCCAGCAGCTCTCTAACACGCTCTTGCCGTTTTGCCAAAGCATCTCCGAAAGCGATTCACATAGCTCACCGCGCAGCCTTTATAGTTTTATCCGGGCTACCGTATTAGGTTTTGTGCAACAATGCTCGCAGATGCAGGTACTCTTGCCGGCAAGAACTTCCTGCGCAACCCGATCTAGGTTACGAGCTTTAAGCCTCCCGCATCCTAGCAGCATGAGCGCTAACGTGCAAAGCCATGGCAGCGTTGTACTCCACGTAGGGTTAGGCCCAGCCGCGCTGCGCGGACGATGTCGGCACCGCTCGCAGCAGCTTCGCGTCAGGCAGCTCCGCTCGCCTCGAGCCGCCGGTCGATGTTCATGCGATGGCGTTGCGATGTTCATCGTCGCTTGGAGTGGTGTTTCCGGTGGTGCGGAAGATGCTCCCGCTGACGAGGGAACACCTCGCCAATGCCTACGTATTGTAGACTTGGGTTTCGGGAGAGAGCGACGATGGAGATTCCGGGAGCGAGATTAGGCACACGATGTACCCAGCTTCGGGTCCCTCGGAGGATCCCTACGTGCTGCTAGCAATCTACTATATGATCATAAGTATGTTTAGGGTGCCGCCGTAGGCGGAGCTATGTTGTCTATCTCATGGCTCTCTCTATTTCGGGTGCCCTGGCTAGCTTTATATATGCAACCAGCCTAGGGTTTTACAAGAGTCCTAGTCGACTACTTCTTCGGGTTGCCTTGTTGGGCCTTCTCCATATTGGGCCGAGCCGATCTAGTATACCAATAATGGGTACCCGAAGGGTATACCCATGTCAGTAGCCCCGAGTGTCTAGGAAAGTCGAAGACTTGCGTAGAGACTCCAAGCATAATCATCTCCGAAGTCAAAGAAAATACAAGGCGAGGTCCATGTCGCAGATCATGTGTAGCGTAGATGATGTCGATGATTCTTAAAATTATTTTTCTATCGGGTGCGGGCACGCGTCCCGATGGGAGTAGCCCCGAGTCTATGGGTAAGTGCTTGCACTTAGGCATAGACTCAAGTTGTACTACTCGATGAAGAACATAACTATATTTCTGAAGACTTGATGAAATCCATGTGCTCCCGATGGGAGTAGGCTCCACCGAGTCGTAGAATCGAGTTGAGTCTACCAACCTTGATTGTCATAGATGCTGTCGAAGTTATTTTATATCGGGTGCGCCAGCCCTCCCGATGGGAGTAGCCCCGAGGCTACAGACAAGTGTTTGCACTTGGGTGTAGGCTCAACTTGCTTTTAATCGACACCACAATTTTTCATCTTTCTTGTATCTTATCGGGAGGGTGAATACTCGATAGTAGCCCCCGAGCCTATGGGCAGGTGCTTGCACCTAGGCATAGGCTCAAGTTACTACTCGATAAAGAACTTGGCGCAGCCCCTCTTTTTATCGACTCCAGACCTTGCTATTTTTATTTGACATCCATATCTATATTGTACAGGATAATGGTAATTGGGCTAGTTCATCTGATCAGTGTACTAGTTAACCGCTCTAGTGGCAATCCGCAAAACCTACTTCAAGATCACGTCCCCGGACATGATCTCGGGACACTGTGTAACGACAGGAGCCGCTTAAGGTCTTACCATCCGTCGAGCCCGCCATGTTTTATCGCTCCACGGCGTCCGCTGGATATTTCTTCACATCTCGTTGATGTGGAAAGTAGCAGTAGCGCAGTCTTGGCGATGCCGCCACACAGACGGACCCGGGTCTTACCTTCGCAGTTTTTGCATTCGTAGATTATTCGCGACTTTGGCACTCTGAGAATATTTTGTCAAGTGCCTTGTTCGGCTGATGCAATGACCCATTTTATGTTCTTCTATTTTTCTCTCGGCCTTGATGAGACAGCTGAATATATTGGTTATTCTATATTGTCGGGTACATCAGCGATGCTCTTGCTCGGAACAATATGACGAGTCAATGAACCCGAAGTTTTTTTTTTTTTGGTTCCACCTTGATGAAAATTTCGTCGAGTTCCTCCTTCAGGAAAATTTCTTTCCTCTCCGAGGACAATTCTTCGGGTCCTCCCTGAGGAAAATTCTTCGGGTACTCCTGAGGAAAATTCTTCGGGTCCTCCCTGAGGAAAATTCTTCGGGACCTCCTTGAAGATAATTTTTCGGGATCTCCTTGAGGACAATTTTTCGAGACCTCCTTGAAGATAATTCTTTGGGACCTCCTTGAGGACAATTTTTCGGGACCTCCTTGAGGACAATTTTTCGGGACCTCCTTGAAGATAATTCTTTGGGACCTCCTTGAGGACAATTTTCCGGGACCTCCTTGAGGACAATTTTTTGGAGACCTCCTTGAAGATAATTCTTCGAGACCTCCTTGAGGACAATTTTTTGGGACCTCCTTGAGGACAATTTTTTCGGGACCTCCTTGAAGATAATTCTTCGGGTCCTCCCTGAATAAGATTTCGTCGGGTTCTTCTTTGATTTCGTCGGGTTCCTCCCTCAAGAAGATTTCTTCTGGGTCTCTTTGATTTCGTCGGGTTCCTTTTGATTTCAAAGTTCCTCCCTGAAGAAGATTTCGTCGGTTCTCTTGATTTCGTCTTTGTCCTTTGATTTCGGTTCCTCCCCGAAGACTTTGTAGGCGAATTATTCTTTCACGACCCGAGATGCAAAGTGAAGAAGTATGGCGCAGCCCCGAGTGTCGGGTGCGGAAGTAAACGATAATCAACTTTTTGCAAAATAAAAGAACACTTAGCTTTTTGGACACGACGAAGTCGATGCATGATGAAGTCTTCGAGTGTAGATAAGAAATCTAGCCAAAGTAGAAACCACCAAATAACGAAAGTAGATGCCGCCATATTATTGATGAAGAAATAGCCAAACCCCTGAGCACTGCTGGGGTGATGTCATGATTGTTGCTTAGATGTCGTGCCACAATTGTTACTCGAGGCGAAGTCATGATCGAGCCCCCGAGTGTTTAGCCATGATGTTGAAAGAAGTTGACGGGATCGCAGCGTCATATTTGGTGAAGCCATTTAAGATGAAGCCATAGACAATAATATACGAAGATGAATCCCAGATGAAGTATTTGAGATGAATCCATATTGAAGATTACGCCATTTAAATATAGTGCATATATTGAAGATAAATCCGTCGATATCATAGAGGATGAAACTATTGGCACGAAGAATCCAGTAATAATCATAGAAGATGAATCCGCTGACATCATAGAAGATGAATCCATTGACCCGAATAATTCAGTAATAATCATAGAAGATGAATACGCTGATATCACGGAGGATGAATCCATTGAGCCGAAGAAAATAGTTCCAGTAACAACCATAGAAGATGAATCCATTGACCCGGAAACGCGTCGGGTAATATTGTATAAATGAACCAATAATAACCCAAAGAAAACCAGTCCAGTAATCTAGAGAGAAATAATCCACTGAGCCGAATAAGATAAATCCACTAAGTCGAAGAAAATAATTCCACTGAGCCGAAGAAAAGAAATTCACCAAGTAACCAAGTATATTTGTGGTAACGAAGTAATAGCGCAGCCCCCAGTGTTTGGGTGAATTTGCTGTAATAATGTAATGACGCAGGCCCCGAGTTTTCGGGGGTGGCGAAAGTAAATAAATAAGTGAATCTTGGAGGAAGAGGAACACTTAGCTTTTTCATCGGGTGCGACGGGGTCATTGCTAGAGCAAGTCGTGCAGCTGGCACAGTCGATGTAGACGCGCGACGCCTGGCCGGAAGTAGTCGATGGAGAAGATGCAGCCGATGTGGCGGATCCACGACGGGTGAGCCCCCGAGCCTGATCAGTGCGCCATGGCGAGTCCGCGACAGGCGAGCTTCCGATCTGATGATCCTTGTGTCAAATTACTTGTGGCGCAAATACGCTATCAGCTTCCCGAAGATGGTGGTGCACGATGGCAAGTGAATCGTCGGATGAAATCGGATCATCTCTAATAGGGTTGCTATTTTTGCTCGGCAGTCAATCTGCATCCTTCTTTCTGAAAATCTTGACTTTCTTGCCTCACGTCACGCTATCAACTGAAAACCATGCTGAATACGTAGGACGGTGGCCTGTATTTGTTCGCGAGTGCAGGAGCAAATCCTTGTCGTACACGGTACGCAGCTGCTGAGAGTTTCCAATTGTTGCCAATACAATCTCGTCTTGTTCTTCTTCTCTCTCTTTTTTTCTGCTGCTAGCGATTCCTTGATCTTTGTGCTAAGTAGCACATGCAAGAATTAGAGCTGGTTCTCCTTGCGATATTGGCGACTCCCGCACGCGATGTGTTGTTCACATACTTTTTCTGATCTTCAAATCCCGCGCGCGACTTTGGCAACGACTGCGGCTTCTATCCCGTGGCGTCTATCCTACTCGTAAGATTGGATCTTGGGATCTTCAAATTTGATTGATGATGTTGATGATGAACTCGACGGATCTCGCCCGGATGACACCAGTCGCAGTTCCCTACGTCGCGCCAATTGACGAGGGAACACCCGCCAATGCCTACGTATTGTAGACTTGGGTTTCGGGAGAGAGCGACGATGGAGCTGGGAGCGAGATTAGGCACACGATGTACCCAGCTTCCCCTCGGTGGAGGATCCCTACGTGCTGCTAGCAATCTACTATATGATCATAAGTATGTTTACAGGTGCCGCCGTAGGCGGAGCTATGTTGTCTATCTCGTTGGCCTCTCGGGTGCCCGGCTAGCTTTATATGCAACCAGCCTAGGGTTTTACAAGAGTCCTAGTCGACTACTTCTTCGGGTTGCCTTGTTGGGCCTTCTCCATATTGGGCCGAGCTGATCCAGGTATACCAATAATGGGTACCCGAAGGGTATACCCATGTCACCCGCAGCGCCAGCGTCGCGCTCCAGCGGTGGCTTGGCCGCACGGGTCGAAGCCGCACGACCAGCACCTCCATCCACAGCCTCCTTGCCTGCACCAACCACACCGGTCATCATTACCTCGACCGGCAGCGCTGCCAGCACAGGCACCTGGCGGGTCCGGTGCCACCAGCACCGGCGAGAGGCGCTGGCGTACGGGGACGGTGCCGGGCAGACGCTGGCTGCCGAACTCGATGATGCGCCGTTCTGGGGAAGATGCCGCCGCTGGCAAAGCAGCCCGTTGTCGTTGATGAAGTCCATGAGTAGAGGCGCTGAACGAGCGCAGACACTGTCCGCTCGCCGCCGAACTCGAGGATGCCCGAATATGAACTCGCAAGCGCCACTTCATGCCCCACGGCGCCAACCGTCGTCGTGGTGAACACATGCCATAGGATGGCTTGGTTGGGGCCGAATGGACGCTAGAGGATTCGGGGAGGGTTTGTGATTAGATGGGATGAACTTCCGATGGTTCCTCAAGAACTTAGCCAAGGCTAGAGGTTGAAGAAGAAAGACACAAGGAAGAACTCGCTCTAGATCATCTTCTTTACTGATCTCCACAGGTTACAAGTTTCTCAGTACCAAGGCGCTACTATGCGTACATGTGTTCGTCCGATCGATCCCGAGTACGGGTGTGCCCCCTCTCCTTATATAGGGGAGAGGGTGGCGTACATGGGAAGAAACCCTAATGGCATCTTTGACTAAACAAACTACTTTACAAAGTTACTTTAATCATAGATGACATCGGGGTCTTCTTTAATCAGGGAGGCTGACGTCCTCCGGCTTCTTTCTTCGTCATCCTCCTCTTTATCGTCACGCCTTCGTATAAAGCTTCTTTGCTTATCTCATCTTTGTCCTCTAGCTCTGGAGAGAATCTTTGACCAGTCCTGCCGACATGCTCTTCTTTTCGGTATTCCGGTATCTTGGGGATACCGGCCTAGTTTTACTTAGCCAAACTCTTATCTTGTGCTCCGGTATGAACATTTAACCGGTATCTTGATGACCTAAACCATCCGGTTTGGCATGCCTTTGGCATACCGGGGGTCATCCCCCCAACAAAAATGCCATAAGGCAAATGATGTGAATTCCACTTATTAGTGGAACCGCCATTTAGGTCATGTTAGAAAGGAACGCATGAAGGAACTCCATGCAAATGGATTTTTTGAGTCATTTGATTTTTGAATCGTTTGACGCTTGCAAATATCTTCTAAAGATAATGACTGAAATACCGTTCATAGGCCAAGAGTTGAACGGGCAACTAACTTAGTGGAGATATACATGATGATGTATGTGGTTCATTGGGCATAGTTGTGTGCGGGAGATTCTTCTACTTCATGAAAACTTCCAACAATGAATTGAGTGTATATATGTGGATATATTTATTCGATAAGGAAGAAGTTTGAAACATTTGAATAGATTCAAATAAATTTCAGCATGAAGTGGAAATCATCGTAATAGAAAAGTCAAATATCTATGATTGGATCATGGTGGAAATATTTGAATTACGAGTTTTAGCGAACATCTAAGAGAGTTATGAAATTGTTCTACAACTCACGTTTCTTGGAGTATCATAGTGATGATGGAGTATCCGAGAGACGTATGCAAACCTTGTTGGGTTAATGATGAGATAAAATAAAATGACGCCATTATATTTTTGTGGATTATGCTTTAGAGACTACCGCTTTTACACTAAACTAGTACAAATGCCCGTGCGTTGCCACGGGTTTTTAAATTTCATTTCTCAATGCACATATATAATTCACAACTCACAATAAAAATTCAAAATAAATCAATAATATCATAATGTACTACAACATGATAATACCGAACACAATAATACGACATCATTGTTATGCATATGCGTAGTTCCAAGTTCTAGATCTTTTTATTACTCTTGCGCGATCAGTCACACACATGTGTTCAGCGTCGTCACAAACAACCTATCCTTCCAGATGTATTATTGTCTCATGAAACGTGGATGCTGCAAACACAGTTATAACTGAAGGAATACTTCTTTTCTTATTAATCCAAACAACACTTTGAAGTTCATAAATATCCGAAGACAACCCTGAATCTCCGTCGAAAGGTTGGTGGTGCGGATGCTATTTTTTCAAGCAGCGATGTATCCTCATAAGAGCTAGAATTAAATAAACCTATACTCCAACTGATATAGGCAGCCGAACACATGGGGGACTGTAGTTCCTTCGAAATCGTAATTATCACAATTTTTACCCATTAATGGTGATTCTTTTTGTTGATTCCTTGCTGGTATTCCAAGCAATCTACCAACGTACATGAACCGGTATGACTCACTGTATGCAGCAAAGTGGGACTATTCACTCAAAATCCTAGAAGAGAGAAAAAAAGAATTCCTCAACTAAGTATTTCTTTTGCCCAACCATCTCAACAGAGGCGATCTATCCATAAAAATCACAATTCATTCTATCCATACAACAGTGTGTGCAGATGGCGGCGTTACCAGACCTAGTGCGTGGAGCTGATCTCAATTGATGTGTGTGGCTGCACGTGGAGGAGATGTGGAGCAGCAGGCATGCCGAGATAGCTGATGGGCAGCGACAGCAACCAGTAGACACTCGGAGATAGGCACCATCACTACAGGCTCGGCAGCGCATGAACTGGGAGAGATTTGGGGATTCGACCAGTCGAGGGGACTTTTCGGGTTGAGAATAAACAAAAGAATCAGTACTGTGATTCCTGTGTGTATTATGTAATTTGATGGAAGAGCAAAACGGTCTAAAAAATCCACCGCATGTAAACAAAGTGGGTCAGAGCTGTCCTGCTATTTTATTTTTTATTTTTTTCACAGCTTTATTTCTATGTTTTTTCTTTGTCCTACTATTTTCCTTTTCTGTTTTTTCATAACTTTATTTCTATGTTTCTTCTTTCTTCTCTCCACCGCGTGTAAGGTTGAACAAATCAATCTGCCAATCCACCTAGAGCATCTAAGAGCATCTCCAGCCGTTGGCGCTCCCCACGGCCGATTAGACGAAACTTTCGACCGGGGAGCGCCGAAGTTCCAGTCGTCTCCCCGGTAGACACCCGGTGTTCGGCGTTTTTCACAAACGAGGTGGCGATAGAGCAACGAGTGGGGAGGGGGGGTTTTCATCGACAAAGTGGTGGGGTTCGTGTGTTCTCCCGCTGATAGAGCGGGTCCATCCCCGCTTTTCTCTCGTCCGAAGTCCCCGAGCGCACCCCGGGGTGCTGGAAAAAGTGCCAAATTCAAGGAAAAACGAGAAGCCGGGGGCACGGCTGGGCCGAATAACGCCATCCGGATGTAAAAAAGGGATGTCGGGGCCCTCGTCGGGGAGACGGCTAAAGATGCTCTAAGGCCCCAGGAACACTCAACTCGCAAGGGATCGGCCGCAGGCGCGCTCGGCTCACCGGTAGGAGACGTGTTGGCCTAGACTGCATGTCTGCACGCTGCACCATGGCCCTGCTCGCGCGCCGCTCGCCCCAAGATCGCCCGCGCCAACCCCGTGCTCGCATGCACCGGCCCTAAGCTCGCCCGCCCATCGCGGAGCTCGCGGGTGCCCACCCCGAGCTCGCCCGCCCACGCCAGCAGAGCTCGCGGAGAGGACAGCCTGCCCACTCGGCCCTGCAAGGGCGCCACCAGCGGGCCCTTAATTTTCATTCACTTTGATTGATATACTTTTATACATTGCACATGTATAGAAAAGACAACCAGATAAGTTGATTAAAAATCTAAATGTGCATGAAAATTCATGTGGAAATATGTACAGTACCAAAAGTCGATTTGTGAGTTATTTTGAAATAACAAAGCAACTTAGAACAAGTATCATGATACCGACGAAATATACATCTTCAGTACAGTCAAAATATCTCGGATATATTATTCCTCAATATTCAACATGACCCCATGCTTCCGAATTTTGGGATCTTCATCTTTCTTATTGGCTCCCTTTTCTTTGGGATGCGCCTCCGTGAACTCCAGTAGCTGCAACGGTAATTAGTCAGAAACAAATCTTGCATTTATACGACAATTTATAGCTACTCTACATTAGGAAATCAATAACAAAAATAACACAGTGAGAATTCTTTAGCACATTCTAAGGAAGTTTAAACTCCAGTATCTCCACAGAATGTCAGACATTATGGAGTTAAGCACGCCAACGGAACAAACAAGTAACTGGTATTGGTGTTGCACAAGCCATGTATGAGAATTCTTTAGCACGTTCTAAGGAAGTCTGAACTTGCGAGCTGAAAATGTTAGGTTTATTTGTAACTGAACTGTAGCTCCAGCAAACTGTAGCAACTGTATTGTCAACTATTTTCTATGGTAATTTATATTTGAATCAGGAGGCTATGGTACCAACTGTATTACGCCAGTGTGGTTCCATAACCAACTGAAATACAAATGTACGAAATACAAGGTGAACTGGTTGTATTTCCTCCTAAAGATCACTTAGATATGTACATAAATACTCTAACACGAATTGCAAAAACAGTCACAAATGTTATTGTAAACCTGAAATAGTAGCTACAAAGTATTATTGTATAGTGGTGATATGTAATAAAGAGAGCAAGAATGCTGGTGTAAATCTTCACCATATATTCACGGAAATTATTGTCAAGAGAACATTAATAAGGATAGCAGCTTCTATCTCTCTTGCTGGTTAAAAAATTGCTCGAGTGAAAAGAAAAAGGCACTCACAATAACAGCTATAGTCTAGCCAAAAAATTAGTCTAGCAGGCTATAAACCAACATTGAACTATGTGTCATGACCTCTTGATTATATTGATTTTCGGTATGAGGCATCTAAATGATGGAAATGGCACTCACAACAATGTGCCAGGAAATGGCTTGCACTCGGTAAGTTCACCAAGCAAGAGATGAAAAGGAAGATTCATCTAAGGTTGTGCAAGAAAATGCAAGCTAGCATCGCAAGTAAAGGAGCTTCAGTTCATACATGCTCCATCATGATTCAGTGGCCTACTTGTCTTCCTACGGGTTAGGGTTGCTAGGCTACAACCTGAAAGTATGGCATTTGGGAAGCAAAATATCAACCCTGGTGGTACCTGAGTTCCATCTCCCTCATGCTACCGCTCAGTTCAACTTCAGTAAATTTCCCTATTTCGAATTTTTATTTTCAACAAAGCAGAAATAGTGGTTACCATTCACTAAAACTGAACCTATGCAGTGAGTTGTGCCATTAGAGTTTGAGTTATTCACTTTGACTGGGTTATCTATGTGTTACTGAAATATATTATTTTCATGAAAATAATACTAAAGGTATTGTACTGATTAGGTTAACCAAAGAATTCAATTAATCTAGAGAGCCATTGGAAGGGCTCACATCATGGATATCAAGTTCAGTATAACGCCTTTTCTCTTCAGACATTTCGTTGAAGATAGCTCCAAGGGCTTCTGCTACAGCTCCACCCATCTGGTACACTCAATCCAGATGATTATATTTTCACAGCAGTACTGCTGAAATTTTCAGTATACTGCTGAATTTTTTCTTCAAGCAACGGGAGGACAAGAGAAGCTGAAGAAAAGACGGCAATTTTCTGTCATTGTAGTAACATGCTTTCCTTCAACAGTCTCACCTTAAAATGCCCCTTTGAAACAGAGGCTGGTTTGGCCTGAAGCTATAAATGGTATTTATGAAAACTCCCAAGATCTGGTAACCTGTTTGAGGTGCTCGTCCTTTATCTAAGATATGGTACTGGCCTACTAAATAGCTTTAGAAACAAAAGTGGTAATACTAATCTTGTCAGAAACACATAAAAGAAGGAACATTGAGGAATAAAGAAATCTAAACAAAGCACCGCTGAAAATAGAAATAGTGGGGAAGTAAGTTAATCTGCAATGGACCACTCCAACCCATACTGGGGTAGTATTATATGAACCTTTGATGTCTTATCACAAGTATTATGCTTGAAGAAACTATATAGGAACCTATGACCATGATGGGCACTAATTCGCAGGTTCGCAAAACATAAATGTTATATATTCTGATTAGAAGGTTGATAATCATGTCGGCACATATAAATATCATGATGATAACATAAATCATAAAAGCAAATTGCATTCTCAAACACTCTCCAGTTCCAGAGAAGCTCACTTATCTTCAACTTGTTTCTGAGGAATGTATGTCATGAATAGATGATTGCTGCAGTATTGAAGTTTGTATTCATTATTCATCTTGGGTAACATAAATTGGAAATTAAAGGGCACTACAATTCAATGGAGAGATCTACTGAAATATCGAAAAACCCAAGTTAGTTTGTGTCATGTATAATGCTGTTGATGATGATTCCTGTGCACATTTAGCATACGTAAGTTGACTGGAGGCTTTGAAATTTTCGACATTCTGAACTTTACCTGAATGTGTGGTAAAGAAAGCAACTAATTGAGACACTCCTATATGTTCAGAAAACCATCCTGCACCACATCTGTTATATGGATGGCAATAGCCAAACAATCTCCTATAATACACTAAATTCGTAGCCAAGAGACTTCAAAATCAAGTATGAAACACAATGTATGAGGCTGGTGTCAGAGAAGCTAAGATCATTCGTTAATCACTAAAGATACAGATGGTTGATTTGTCTTCACCAAAGAGAACTTGAGACCATACCTCAATTGGAAGACCAAGCTCTGAACTTAGATCACACATTATGGCAACCCCAGTTTGGACCACCTCTCCAAACATAAATGTTCACCACTGCAGCCTTTGATTTGGATTCCTAGCACCAGATTTTTTAGATGAAAAGATAAAGATGGGTGATGATTTGAATGTACACAGTATCAAAATAATATTTAGAACAGAGAAAACAAATATGCAGAAATACTGAGCCGTAGGATTCCAAGTTTCTTACATCCAAAACCAATCTAGCATACCGCAAAACCTCCTCCTCTTTGGTAGCTCCACTGTACCCTTCATAATTTCCTAGCTCTGCGGCATATCCCGAATCTCGAACAAGGAAATAAGATTGATCTGTTATCATCTTAATAAATTTTTACAACTTATCTAAAAGACTTGGAAGAAAGTTAAGTTTACCATGTTAGCAGATATGACACTCGCACCACCTGCAATCAGTGTCCAAATGCAACCTTTCAAGTTCAGAGTGTTAAATTTTAGTGATGCACCTGTCTAAAATAATGACAAATGTTATATTACATGTATCTAATAATATTCAAAGGAAGCTGACTTTATAAGAAAAAAACAAAAAGAACAAAATATGTGTATACCTTCTCATCCAGTTCATGGATATAACCTTATTGAAAGAGGCTCATGACTCTTCCAAAAGGCAGCAGGAACTCAAGGTTACTCCACCTGTAAATTGAAAAAAATGGTCAGAATGATATGTTCAGAAAAAAGACACTACTCCATAAGCTATACTCATACTTCTTCAAGTTCTTGAAAGCAGTTGTGTCATCCTTGTTCACCTATTTACCAGGATCAGTGGATTCATCTCCATGAATGAGAAACCCAAGTCTTCCGTAAGAATAAATGGTTATAAAATGATTTTGACGGCAAAGCAATAACTTCAGTTTGTGTGCATAGGCAAGTGCAGGTTACCTTGGAATATATCAGTCAACCAGGCATTCGACGGAACAAAATTCAGTCAAACATAAACAGACGTACTTAAATAAAACAATGGCACTGAAAAATTAAATTTGGGATAACTCACAAAAATTACATATGAATACAAAGTCTGCACTATAATACCAATGATTGCATCATGAATTTGGGCCAAAAGGCGGGCTGTTTTAGCATGATCAACTTGGCATGGACATTTTTTCAAATACCTTGTATGCAGATGGCTGGGACATACACCTCTTCAATATTTAGCAGGAGCCTAAACTTACGTCATCACAAGTGGTGGAGGAGATCTGGGGATGGCTGGTATGGAGCTGCACAGGTGGACGGGAGAGGGGATAAAAGAGAGATGCAGCTCGAACGGTGCGGCCACGTCGACTTCGCTAGCGTCGGCGGGAGCGGCGGCCTGCATTCCTCGGTGATGTAGGCGGCGACGGCGGCGCGCACGAGGTCGGCGACGGTGGCATCGACGCCCAGCATGACGTGCACCGGCCACAGGCTCCGCTCGACCGTCACGTTCACCAGCAGCCGCGTGAGCCCAGCAGCGCCGCCACCGTCGCACGGGATGGGGGTCGGGCGGTTGCAGGAGGAACCAGATCGCGTGGGAGGAGGCAGAGGCGGCTAGGGTTGGAATCGATAGAAATGTGATGAGGGTCATCAGAAGAGCGAAGGGGATGCGACCAGGTCGCTCCAGGAAGGAGTGCGATATGCGAGAGGTGGGCCTGGCCCATGTGGCCTATGCGGGCGAGCGGAAGGTCGATGAGCGGAACGACGAAGGTTTTGACGTATGAAGAGATGGGCAGAATAAGGAATAGGTTTAGTCTTTTTAAGTAGTAGAGATAGAGCGTCATCATAATTCGTTGAAATGACACCATATGAGTTATGGCATGGGTATAAACCCTAATAGTCTTTTCTTAAATTTTGGTATGCGTAGCATAAGTAAATAAGTTTACAACCAAAATCGGATGAATGCCTTTGTTGGTTATCCCAGAGATTTGATTGGGAATTCTTTTCACTATGGATTCAAAGACAAAAGTGTTTGTCAATGTTTCTTACTTATTTCCAAGAAATTGTTTTCTAGCGAAGTATTTGAGTGGGAGGACAATGGAACTTGGTAAGGTTTATGAACCTGAGCATGATGATCAGAGTAGCGCAGCATCGGAAATGGTTCCGGAAGCGGCCACAACGATCATGGCTCCCTTGTCTACAAAGTGTTATAGTCATGGAGATCAAAGTACCTATTGAACCTTGTCGATGTGGTTTACTTTGTGATCAAATAAATGATTTGTGGACAAAGGATTGATTTTGAACAATGATAAACCAACTACATACAAAGAAGTTATGATGGGCCCTGACTCCGTTAAAATGGCTATGCGCCATGAAATCCAAGATAGGTGAATACTTTTTGAAGTAAATGGATCTATAAAATTGATGGACTTGGATGGAATATCCTTGATGAAGCTCGACTTGTCGAAAAATTGTTTACGACAAAGTTTAAAGAGTTGACTACGATAAGATTAGATCTTCCGTAGCAATGCTTGTAGTCTATGTGGATTATTCTAGTAATCGCTACATATTTCTTTTATGAGATATAATAGTAGGATGGTAGAAATACATTCCTTACCAGAAGTGTGTATGAAGGATGTATAATAGATACAAACCGAAAGTTTTGCTAGTCCGTGGAATACTAGATAGGTATACAAACTTCACTGGATGAAGTAAGTATCACGGAGTTGTAATCTTCACCGGATGAAATAATAAAAGAGTTTTGATTTCATCAGAAACGATGAAGATGCTTGCATTTGCAAGAAATTAAGTGGGAGCGCTGAGACATAGTTATAATATTATATGTGGATGACATATCATTGATTATAAATGATGTAATTATATACTTGATGTGATTAAAAGGTTTCATTGAGAATTAACTTCAATGAAAGGATATGGACTGAAACATATTTAGTGTAAAGATCTATGAAGATAGATTGAAACACATAATAAGTTCAAGTCAAAGTACATAGAATGAATATTGAAGTAGTTCAATATAAAAATATTAAGAAGGTGTTCTTTTCCATGTGAAGGTTTAACAAGACTTGAGTGTATTTGACACTCGATGAGTAAAAACACATGAGTGATTTTAGATCACGAATAATATGTACAAAATCAGATGTCCTGTGCTCTAAAGTGTTACAAGCATATACCAGAATGATTCATGTAATGATCATTGGACAACAGTAAGAATATCCCTGAGTTCTTTAGAAGAACCAAGGATATATATATATAGTTTTGTATGGGGTAATGACAAACAAATCGTTGTAAGGTGTTGCACCGATATTAGTTTGGTCACATATAAAAATAAAATTTGAATCTCAATTAGGCTAAGTGTTGTTTAAAAGGTAGCACAATGAGCTAGAAGAAGTCTATGCTAGATTTAGATGATTTCTAAATATTGTGACGGATTCTACAAACGACAGAGTATGTCATTGTTTTGACAATGACTGAGGATGTTAAGTCGAGGAGTTCTTTGAGAACTTGGTGTAGTTCCGATAGTGTCAGAACTTTGAAGCTATATTGTGTGTGACAATATTAGTGACATATTTCAGACCGCGGAATTAAGGTTCCACCAGAAGAATGAACATATATGATTAATGCCGACTCATTTGTAAAATGAGTGATGCATTGAGACGCAAATGAATTGCAAAATACATACATTTCTGAGCGTGTCAGATCCGTTGACTGAAACCTCTCCCGTGAGCAAAACATGATAAGCACCAAGGCCAAGGTGTTATATCTTTACAAATGTAAACTAGATTATTGACTCTAGTGCAAGTGGGAGACTATTAGAGATATGCCCAAGAGGCAATAATAAATTAGTTATTGTTATATCTTAGTGTTCATGATAAATGTTTACATCCCATGCTATAATTGTATTAATCGAAACATTGCTACATGTGTGTTATGTAAACAACAAGGAGTCCCTAGTAAGCCTCTTGTATAACTAGCTTGTTGATTAATAGATGATCATGGTTTTGTGATCATGAACATTGGATGTTGTTAATAACAAGGTTATGTCATTGGGTGAATGATATAACGGACATACACCCAAATAAGTGTAGCATGAGTCATTAAGTTTAACTTGCTATAAGCTTTCGATACATAGTTACCTAGTCCTTCGACCATGAGATCATGTAAATCACTTACACCGGAAGGGTACTTTGATTACATCAAACGCCATTGCGTAAATGGGTGGTTATAAAGATGGGATTAAGTATTCGGAAAGTGTGAGTTGAGGCATATGGATCAAGAGTGGGATTTGTCCATCCCGATGACGGATAGATATACTCTGGGCCCTCTCGGTGGAATGTCGTCTAATTAGCTTGCAAGCATGTGACTGGTCACAAGAGATGACATACCACGGCACGAGTAAAGAGTACTTGTCGGTAACGAGGTTGAACTAGGTATGGAGATACCGATGATCGAACCTCGGACAAGTAAAGTATCGCATGACAAAGGGAATCGGTATCGTATGTAAATGGTTCAATCGATCACTAATTTATCGTTGAATGTGTGGGAGACATTATGGATCTCCAGGTCCCGCTATTGGTTATTTGGAGAGGAGTCTCGACCATGTCCGCATAGTTCACGAACCGTAGGGTGACGCGCTTAAGGTTCGACGTCGCATAAGTAGATTCGGAATATGAGATGGACTCCGAAGTTTGTTCAGAGTCTCGGATGGGATCCAGGACATCACGAGAAGGTCCGGAATGGTCCGAGAATAAGATTCATATAAGGAAAGTTGATTTCTAGGTTTCGAAAAGTTCGGGATTTTTCCGGGAAAGACCGGGAAGGTTCTAGAAGGTTCCGGGGTCCCACCAGGGCCCACAACCCTAGGAGGCCTAGCATGGCCCGAGGGGATGCACCCTAGCCTAATGGGCCAGGGGCACTTGCCCCTCAAGGCCCAGGCCGGCCACCCTTAGGGTTTTCCCAAACCCTAGGGGGTCAACTTGGGGGGGGGAGAATTCCCCCTCCCCTTTGGCCGCCGGCCCTAGATGGGTTTGGGGCATTGGGGGGCCACCCAAACCGACCTCCCACATATAAAGAGGGGAGGGGCAAGGCGTTCCCGACCCTAGCTCGGCCGCCCCCTCTCTCCTCCTCCATAGCTGTCGGCTTGGCGAAGCCCTGCAGCTTTTCTTCTCCACCACCACCACCACGCCGTCATGCTACTGGGATTCCGAGGGGATCTACCACACCTCCGCTGCCCGCTGAAACGGGGAGAGGACGGACTTCATCGACACCGTACGCACGACCGAGTACGGAGGTGCTGCCGGATTGCAGCACTGGATGATCGACTACATCAACAACGAGATCTAATCTCGTAGGTTTTGGAATCTTCGAGGGTTAGTCTCACATACATCTCGTTGCTCCGATCTCATAGATTAGATCTTGGTTTTTCCATAGGTTAGATCTTGGATTTATTCGTCTTTGCGTTAGAAAATTTTTGTTTTCTATGCAACGAACCCATCAGTTGGACCCCCACTCGCACCTTCACCCTCTATATGTAGGTGGCGGCGGGGTGGGTTTGATGGGCCCTGTATTCTACCGATACGGGTTGGCCCGAATATGGGGCCTGCTAGACGGCCCATTTCACCCTCACCCTCTATCCCGCCGGAATAATACGGGGTACCGGCGTTTTGAGGGACATGCTAGACATGCTCTAACACCCGTTATGGTCATTCCCACGGTACCCAAAATACCAAATAATTAATATATAAAAAGGCAAAATTGCCTTCTTCCCCACGCAAGCTAAGCCCACTGCCCAGTCTGCCACGCCTTTCCTCGCCGGCGCTGGCGAGCCCCGCCGCCCAGCTCCACTGCTCGTGGCAGAGCACCACGCGCGCCCAGGAAGCCTTGCCCCGCTGCTCGCGCCCAGGAAGCCCAAGCCCCGCCGCCCTGCCCCACTGCTCGTGGCAGAGCACCGCGCGCGCCCAGGAAGCCTTGCCCCGCTGCTCGCACACAGGAAGCCCGAGGCCCGCCGCCCTGCCCCGTTGTCCGCTCTCATGGTAGACCGCTGCGTCGCCCTGCTGCTTGCCGCAGAGCTGCTCCCGGAAGAGCGCCGATGTGCCACGTGGCGGGCGTTGAGGTTGTTTGCGCCGCCGTGGCGCCGTCTAGGTCCCACACGGCCAGGATCGACGTGATTCCCCGCCTCCGCGCCCAGGTCAATGGCTCCTGGTCCTCCCTGTAGGGCCTCCAGCGAGGGCGACCAGGGGGCAGCACAAGGGGAAGCAGGGCGGCAGGTGGCGGCGCCTGAGACAAGCTACCAGGCGCTGGTTGAGCACACGGGGCGGGAGGCGGCGCTGGTTTAGCGGGGTTTCGACGGCGTTGGTTGAGCACGGGACGGGCGGCGCAGATGGACCAGGGGGCGGCTGCCTGCAGCCGGCGGTGCACGGGTGGAACAGGGGCCGCCGGTGAGCATAGCCACCGCCTGGGTTTCTCCCGCCGGTGGTAGAGAGAGGAGAAGAGAGGGATTAGAGAGAGATAACCACAAGGACTGCCACATGATTTTTTTGTTGTTGGTTATTTTGATTTCTTTATGTGAGCTGACAAATGGGCCACACTCCACATCAGCAAATAGGTTCTGACAATGGGTCCAACGGGGAACGGCCGTTAGAAATCACCGTCCGCCTGTGTCCACATCACTCCGACAGGTGGGTCCATCTGTCAGAAACGGTGTCAATTCGTTCTAAACATGTCATTTGCTCGAATTACAAAAAAAATTACCGCTAGGATGGTAGATTTACGCTACCAAAATGTAAAGTGGTACTATTTCATAAATTTCATCTAGATTGTGGTAGTTTTATGCTATTAACTCCAAGTTCTTGCTTTACTGCATTTTGAGATATTGATGAAAACGGAATATATCCCATATAGTATGAGGTAATAATTGTTGCCAGGTGCATTAGAAAATTAAGCACCATGGATTACTACTGGCATCACAGGTTAAAGTTCCATGGACAAAGGGTTCAAGAAACAAATTGGTACTTGAACTGAGTGCATATTATTTTTCCTTGTGTTTTGAATTGAAATAGGTCTTGCTTCCCTGGCGAGTAACTCATGGATTTTGGTCCATCCATAATGCTGAGAGTTTTACATGTGAGGAACCTAGCTAGCTAATTGCAGCCACTCCCTCCCTGGCCCCACCCCAACCTCTGATTAGGGTTCCTTGAATTGTTGCGTGAACCGCTGGTAAAATTCTTGTAAACCAAAGTGTAATCGCTTCTTATTCTTAACAGAATCTGCCATGGATGACTGCTAGTGATGTCTTAACTTTTTTTGTTTTTGGAATGGTCACCTAGAGGGAGAGATTCCCCACCTGAATTTTTCATTCGAATAAAAAGACTCAAAAGCCAGATTGTTTACAGCAGAGGTACAAGGAGTAGAGAAGAAGGGTGGGGAGAGTGATCACACATGCAGCCAGGAGACAGGCATCCCAAAGGTCTGCAGTGTCTCGGCACACAGCGGGCACGCGCGCACGCCACAGCTTGGCGTCATCGCGGCACATGGCAAGGAGGCGCAGCGGGCAGGGACGCTCGCCACGGAAGCAACACCGTTCCGGTGTGTTTCCACGTACAGGTTCCAACAGCAGAGGATGATGAAGGTAGAGGCTGTGGCGTCGCTGATCGACGTCGGCGTCGAGCGGCGCTCGTCCACCAACAGAGCCCCAGAAACGCCTGGCGATCGGGCACTCGAAGATAATGTGCGTGGCCGTCTCGCTAGCCGCTCCGCAGATTGGGCACGTCGCCTCGGCTGCGGTGAGGATGGTTTTCTTCAGGAGCGCCGCCCGGGACTGGATTCTGGACTGAACCAGGAGCCAGGCGAAGAACTTGGCTTTGGTCGGCGCGAAGCTGTCCCATACGAAGCTAGTGGAGTTTGTAGAGGGCGCCCACGTCCAGGGCGCCACCGCATTTGGCGCAAGCGGGTGAGGGTGCGCGTGTCGGGGTCGGAGGAGAGGCGGACAGTGCTGATCATCGGGAGAACGACGGCCAGCTACCGGGCAGCGACAGCCAACAGGCGGGGTGTGAGGGACTCCCTCAGACCCTTGCGCAGCACGGCCGCGACAGACGTGCTGAGTCGTGGCATGGGAGAACAGGGCCGGCATGCGGTGATCGAGAGAAGCGGATATAAACACATGTAGTGAAAATTTTAAATTAAAGAAGCATATTTTGTAATTTAACGGGCAGTAGATGTACACCAATTAATTTGGGCTGACCAGAGAACATGATATCATGAGCTAAATAGGGATATCATAACAAGAGTGGTGCTTTCGACATAGTCATATACTCATATACCAAATAACATCATTATATTACACAAAACATAGCATAAGAACTGGCTACATAATCATCTGCCATTTGAACATGGGATAGGCTTGCCATCAAATAGCGGGCAATGAAAAAAAATTCTGAAAGACAACAAACGAAATGTTGTCCTACCACTAGTGGAAAACTAGGGCTTTTGTGGCGGGTCGTAAGTGCCTTTTGTCGCGGGCGGCCATCCGCGACAACGAAGGCGCGACAAAAGGTCCACCTTTTGTCGCGGGTCGCTGACCACCCGCGACATATGGTCCACCACGTGGCAGCCGCGGTGCGCGCAAGGGACAGCCCCTTTTGTCGCGGGCGGTATTACCACCCGCGACAAACGGACCTCTACGTGGCGCGCAGAACGCTGCTGCTTTAGGGTTTGAGGGTTGCAGCACCCCCCCGCCACCGCCCCCCCTTTTATTTCATCTTTTCATTTCAAAATAAAAGTTGCATATATTTGTATGCTACTACAAGTTGTACACGTTCATTCATTATATATAGATCGAGCAAACAAATATTGGAAGCAAAAGTCGATCTATTCGTAGATTCCCCTTACACATATATATGGAGCTCACGACTACCGGGACTAAAGCCCGTCGTTTCAAGAGGGAGAGCACCTATTTGGACTAAACAAGCCGTTGTTGTCTATTACTTCTCTAATCAAAAGTCCCGCCACTTCCTCCGCAATTCCTAGTAGGTGTTCCTTTGGTTGGAGCGTGTCCCGCATGAAGTCGACCTATATAGGAAAATGAGATGAATATGACTATATCAATCTTGATAACAAAATATTGACGATAATAAATTAAAGTTGTGAATGTTATTGCTTACGTTGAATTTATTATTGTTGTGCTTCTCAGTGGTTAACATGCGAATGGACTCACAAACATATTATCCACATAGATTCGTCCCTTGTGGCTGCTGGGCGCACGGTATAGGAGTAAATGTTAGCCTCTCTGCCCAGGTACCCTCAGTATGGTTCCTGAAAGCTCTCCAAGCCCTGCCAGGCAAAAGAATTATTGAATGAGTGGATAATTAATTGATATCTCACGAAAGATATAGCGCGGCAATGATTGAAATTACGTCTGGAGCAACTTCTGCAAGTCGCGGAACAAGTCCAGGCCTCTACTCATTGGGTCCCTTACTTCAACTATTCCCTTATCAACTTGAATGTCTAGTAGAATCCAGTGGAAGCTGCACATGTTTATGTATATACGTCAGGAATTACACTTAACATCGAGTAAGAAAAATTGAATGTGCATAACAGATCATTAAGACTCTCACTCGTAGTTGTAAGGAAACAGTATTGAATCACAAAAATGTTGCTCCCCTAAAAACCTTAGTAGGTTTCCCCCCGTTTCTTCGCCTTTATGCTTTACCGTTTCATGATGTACTTTATCTGGGTCAACAAACCCAATATTGATAATATTATTACTTTTGCATTCACTGATCTTCAGTCTGCATAAGAGAACACATAAGATATAATGAGTATATGCAATGAAAACGAACATGAACTTATATGTAGTTAACAACTTACAAGCAATAGCAACTCATGAGAGATTTGTCGAGGGCTTCTAAATTGAATAACTGCCAGAGTTCATTCATCTCAATATGGATCGCCTCCTTTCGGTAGTAATATTCATATGGGATATTCGCCACGATGTAACTTATGGTCTTCTTGCATGCATCAAGGTACCACTGATGCAAATTCCGCATATGCGTTGGCAGTTTATGCAGCAGCTCTCTGCTGACCAAGTCGGCCCCGTAGACAAATTTAGGAGCAATATCAGCAGTGGGTAGTGCAACATCTGCGGCACCCAGCAAATCCTCCACGGTACAGCCAACTTGAGCCGCTAGGTTTGCAGCTTCTTCCATATTGATACCACCACCATGTTCCAGGTACACCTTGGGAACATCAAACACTTTGAGTGGTGGGATCGATTGTTTGGCCTGTTCTCCGAGCTGGGGAACTTCCTTTCTTTTTTGCCTTTTGTTGTTTGCTTGGCCTTGAGGGGTGCACTTGTTGAACTTGATTTCTTCCCGGCTACACTTCTAGCTGATGATTTGCTTGTGCTAGCACTATCCTTCTCCTTACCCTTGTCATCCTTCTCCTTACCCTTGTCATCAATTACCCTCGCAAGTGTGCGTGTATAGTCATCCTTCTTCTCGTGTAAGTCATATTACGATGGTGTGTTCAGAAAAGAAAGAGCATATGCTTTTTGCTTCTCGGTGTATGGCTCTGGCGCTGGAGGTTTTGGCTTATGAAGCTGTTCATACGTGTGTTTCTTAACAATGGCCTCATTTTCCTCGACAGTACGATCGTAAGGACGGGGAGGAACCTTTGGTACTCTTGGGAGTGGCGACAGCTTGCGGACAGGACTCGAAACGCTTCCGGTTGGGTGCATTCCGAGTCTTAGTGGGCGGCGGCGCTGGAGATGGAGATGGACTACGGATGTCGTGGTCGACGTCGTACCCATGGGGTGATGGTGGCGACATGTGATCAGTCGGAGGAGGTGATGGTGGCCTGCGATCACTTGGAGGAGGTGATGGTGACTTGGGATGACTAGTACTAGGGGCTACCCAGCCTGGAAGCTTGATGTTTTTCTTTTGCCAAAGAATGATTTCTCCCAGTACGTCTCCGAGTGTATCCCGACCATCACCTCCAGGGATTTCGAGCTGCAATGTCTCCCACGACGGTACAACTGAATCCACCCCGACACGAGCATAGCCAGCTGGAATCTCATTGCCATGCCATGTTGCCGGCTCACCTTCAGCTCCAAATGCAGGTAAGACATAGCCGACCGCCACCTTAATGTACATGTTCCTGAACACGTCATGGAGATCACAAGGTGTTTGCTCCTTGATTCCATCCACTGGGTCGCCAGGACCGCCATCTATCATCCGTAAAGGCGGGGCCTCCGAGTCGGCCACGCTGCTGTCTCGCCGCTGAGATATGTCGGCGGTATTATCTGGTTGGCGCTGTCCTTTTAGTTCATTAATCTCCTGCTGCTGCTGCTGAATCTCCCGCTGTTGGTCAAGTTGGCGTTGGAACTCGGTCATTCTGCACCTCCAGCTCGCGTTTTTTTGCTCTCGCTCGGCTTCTATAAGTCTTCGCGTCGTCCGGAAACCCAAGCGACCATGGAACACTAGGGCCTAAGCCTCTTGTTCGTCCTCCCTTCTCAGGATTACCGAGGACAAGCGTCAGCAAGTCTTTCTCTCTATCGGGAGCAAACTTCAGTTTTCCCGCCTTAGATTCTGCCGTCACTTGAATCCATTTTTCCCTGGGTACCTTAACCTTGCTGTCACTTTCAACAAGGTCCCATGTCTTCATGTCATACTCACAGCCATGCCCAAGGAACCAATTTCGAGCCCTAATGTCCCATCCTTCTCGGATGGGTTCTGGAGTGATCCCATTCCGCTCCATCTCAGCCTCTTGTGCATCCCACTTAGGCATGGCTACTTTGTAGCCCCCTCTCCCCGTATGATGGTGATATTTCTTTTCGCTTGCATTCTTCTTGTTTTTCTTTGACAGTGACACAGCCTCCTCTGATTCTTTGTACTTCACAAATTCTTCCCAGTTATGCTCCTGCTTCGCTAGATAGCCTTCAAATAATGGATGCTTCTTCTCGGCCTTATAAGTTGCCCATAACCGGTTCTTATACGCCGGAAAAGTTCCCCCATCTTCTTAAGAGCCCATTTCTTCACTAGCGCCCTTTGCTTGTTCATCTCAGACTCCGATCCCAAATCTGGCAAAGTGAAATGTGCCATGAGGTCGTCAAAAAGTGTGTCTTTGTACCTATCGGTGACATAGGCATCCCCAATGGGCCTGCCGAAAAAGGTACCCGGGGTTTACTGAAGGCCCAAGACCCGAAGATTGTGAAGCCCGAGAGCCCCATTGAGTATGCGTTTGGAAAGATAGAGTTGTATTAGGAATAATAACTTGTAAATACTACGGGACGGACTCAAAGAGTATCCCGGTGTTTGTAACTTGTACATCACGAAACCGACTCCGCCTCCTATATAAGGGGGAGTCGAGGGAGAAAGAGATCGATTCATTGTCAACACAACCCTAGTTTTCTAACAGTCGAGTAATTTTCCGGCTGAAACCCTCGAGATCTACTTGCCCTCTGCTTTCCGCAAAACCCTAGTCTACAACGTGTAGGCATTGACAAGTTGATACATTGTCAATTGGCGCCGTTTACGGGGATTAGAGGCGACAAGGAGCTGATCTCGATGGCACGTTCAACATCGTCGACATCTTCGGTGGCAAGCAACGCGATGGATAGAGGTGAACGAGTCGAAACTGATCTAGTCGATTTTGTTCCTCTCACCCGCCCTCCCGTGTGGATGCATATGCGTATCTGGAGGAGCCCATGGAGATGACGTTCGGAAGGTTCCACTTCCGCGTCGGGAAGGAGGGATCTCACCATCTGGTGATACCGGATTCGTCGAGATCGGTCCCAGTCGATTCTGATTCATCGGGATTGGCGTCATTGTTCGAGTCAGGCGAAGAAGAGATCTCGCCGTCAATCTTCACCAAGTCCGCTTCAAGCGGAAAACTCAGCAAGATCTTCAGCGGCATGTCCTTCGGGTCGTCTGCGGACTCAAATATAAGCATCGACTTAGACAATTTCGATTTCATCGACAGATCTACTTCTGTCCGGGAGGTCCTCGCCGATCTATACGACGGTGTCACCGACCCCGATGAAAATCAAACTTCAAAATACCATCAAGTTTATGTGATTGGAGAGTCAAGTCGACCGGAGGCAGAAACGTCGGAGGCTTTCGATGATGTGGGAAATCCATACGTCGATCCTGCTGACCTTATGCGAGGTTTAGGCACCAAATATGTCGGGCCTGGAACACGGCAGATGGTGCAACTCCCGCAAGCATCCTGGGACAGAGCGGCAAGAGCCATGAACGTCACAGAGCTGATGAATACAACCGCAACAGCTGAAGAGTTGCAGGCGTATCAATATAAACTCGCCCATGCTGGACGAGAACTCGAAAAACAGAGAATTGAACTTGAAAAGAGAAGAGCCGCCGCTTCCGCGTCAAGCAGGCGAAGAGCTGAGTTGAGTCGACAATCAGGAACTTCGGGAGATAATCACAGAGACGCCCGCAACAGGGGAAGATCTCGGATGCAGAACATACCTGAAGGCGAGAGGGAGCATCTGATCCAGAACCTCGACATGTCTTTTATGTCAATCGACACAAGAGGGAATATTATTCCCAAAACACCGGAGGCAGGATATATAGCGACACAAGCATACATACTGGCAAGTAAGCCACCTGCTGGAGATCCAAGAGAGGAATTGTATAACATGGCCATGGCAGGAGTTGGAGTCATGGGGACGGCGTTTGCAAGTACAATCACACCTCCCGAAGGAACTGCAAAACAAAATAGTCCACGACCTACAGTGGCAGTACAAGATCCTCCAAGAACGTCGACAAGAGATACAGCGACACAGGCGCGGGTTGACAGGGCGCGACAAGAAAGGAGAGAACGCCGGCACTCACCAGAGGTAGATGAGGAGGATATGTGCGGGCTCCCCTGTTTTACTCGACGAGTTCGTAAAATGCGAGTTCCATCTGGGTTTAAATTGCCCGACAACTATAAGAAGTTCGACGATTTACAAGATCCTGAGGACTGGCTGGTTGATTACTTGGAGATAGTAAAACTGACAGGTGGAACCAAAGCAACGGCTATGCAGAGCATCCAAGTACACTTAAGCGGGGCAGCTCGATCATGGATAAAAAAGTTACCACCTGGATCTATCGACATCTGGGAAACTTTTGAGGACATGTTCGTTAAAAACTTCTTATCCACATGCAAGAAACATGCGTCAATAGAGCAATTGAGAGCCTGTCGACACAAGTATGATGAGTCGATGAGGATGTACATCCAGAGGTGGAACATTATCAAAAACTCGGCAGAAAACATATCTGACGAGAGAGCGATAGATGTGTTTGTCGCTGGGATTCGAAGGAAAGATTTAATCGAGGATCTGGGAAGGACCAACCCGAAAACAATAGCGGCGCTCATGGAAATAGCGAATCGCTGGGTAGATGGAGAAGATGCTGTCAACAACAAGCGACATAGGTCGTTTGAGGACGATCGTAATCGAAATATTCAAAATAGACGGCGTTTTTCTCGCCAGTTTTCAGAGTATGACGGTCCTAGCCAAGTATCGGCTGGCTTCCGAGAAAATGGTAGAGGAAATAATCGAGATGATTATCAAAAGAGTGGTGAACAGCGTAGCGATTACAAGGATGGTCCCCGTCCTAGCAGGCAAAATAATGGTCCAAGGTTCCAGAGGCCGTATGTATCTCCCGAAGATCTCTTGAACGGACCATGCCAAATGCACTTTTATCTCGACAACAACGGAAAGAGGCAGTCGGGGCACTTGCAGAAGGATTGCCGAACTTTCCAAGCACTGCATAGGTACGCAGGGCATACCAATGCACAGGCAGAAACAGAAACCCCCAGGGCCAAGGATGAGATCCACCTGCCACCTCCTCCCGCAATCACGGACGAAAATCGACACCAGTTACAAATAGCGGCAGCCCCAATGAACGGTCCTTATATCAACACCAATGGGGAGGTCTCGATGATTCAGAAGGCCATCCAATAGAGCTCAAAAAGTGATTTCGCGACAAGTCTTTATGGCGAAAAGATGCCTCCACCAACAATTGAGTACCTGAATTGGTCGGGACAGGACATCGGCTTTACCATAGCAGACCACCCGCAGCAAGTTCCCCGACCAGGGCAATCAGCTTTGATTTTTCCGGCGGTGATTGCAGGATTCGACATCTCACGGGTGTTTATAGATGGAGGCAGCAGCTTAAACCTCATGTATGCGGATACATTGAGGAAGATGAACATATCCTTGGCGAATTTAACACCAACTAACACACGGTTCCATGGTATTACACCTGATAAGCCAAGTTATCCATTGGGAAAGATCAATCTCGACGTTCAGTTTGGAACCCGAGAAAATTACAGAAGAGAGAAGCTGGAGTTTGAAGTTGTGGACTTTCCGTCGTAGTATCATGCTCTATTAGGAGGACCCGTGTATGCCAGGTTTATGGCGGTACCACATTACACATACTTGTTGTGGAGACTCCCTGGACCCAACAGCCCATTTACAGTAAAAGGCAGTTTCGCGCTAGCAGATAAGTGCGACAAGGATTTTCATCGGCTGTCAGAAACTTTCGGGATGCAAGCAGAATATCTGGCGTCAAAGCTAACAACTGATTACGATGTGTTGCTAGATGGAGGGAGGCCGCTAAAGGGACCAACCTTTGACACCACTAAAAACTCAAAGGAAGTACAGATCCACCCGACAGATCCCAAGAAGACGACATCCATTGCAACAAACATGGATCTCGCATAGGAAAGTGCGCTCGTCGAGTTCCTCCGTGAGCGCTGGGAAATCTTCGCATGGTGTCCAGCTGACATGCCAGGAGTACCCAGGAACTTGCCGAGCACCCTCTTAATTTGGATCCAATGGCCAGACCAATTAAACAACCTTTGAGGCGTTTTTCGGAACCAAACCGCAAAGCTATGCTGTCAGAGATTAATCGACTTAGAGAAGCAGGATTTATCAAGGAAATACACACAGAAGCCACGTGGGTAGCTAACCCAGTGCTGGTCCCGAAGAAAAATACTGAGGTCCTTCGCATGTGCGTCGACTTCACGTGTCTCAATAAACATTGTCCCAAGGATCATTTTTCCCTCCCGAGGATCGATCATATCATCGACTCAACGGCAGGTTGTGAATGTCTTTCCTTCCTGGACGCATATTCTGGGTACAACCAGATCCGACTAAAAGAAGAAGATGAAGTCAAAACAGCTTTTATAACACCCTATGACGTGTTTTGCTACAGAACAATGCCTTTCGGGCTCAAAAACGCGGGAGCAACATATCAGAGGATGATGCAAAAGTGTCTTGCCACACAGATTGGCAAGAACGTCCAAGTGTACATCGACGATGTCGTCATAACAACAAAGCAGGGCTCAACCTTGATCGAGGACCTGAAGGAAAATTTCGACAATCTCGATAGATTCTGCCTCAAGCTGAACCCGACGAAGTGTTCTTTCGGCGTGCCTGCAGGAGAACTTCTCGGGTTTCTAGTGTCAGCAAGAGGGATTGAGGCTAACCCAGAGAAAATTCAGGCCATTGTAACAATGCGGAAATCAACCAAGTTAAAGGAGATACAACAGCTAACGGGGCGAGTCGCGGCTTTGAGCAAATTCATCGCCAGGTTGGGAGAAAAGGCGTTGCCATTTTACGCCTTGATCAAGCAAGGAGAAAAGTTCCAGTGGAACAAAGAAGCAGACAGAGCCTTTGAGGACCTCAAGCGCACAATCTCGACACCTCCAATATTGGTGGCGCCTAAGGAAAAGCAACCTCTCCTGTTATATATCGCAGCCACACCTCAGGTGGTTAGTACGGTACTTGTGGTTGAAAGAGAAGAAGAAGGGAAACTTCACGAAGTCCAGAGGCCGGTATATTTTATCAGTGAAGTTTTATCACCTTCAAAACAGCGATACCCGCATTATCAGAAGTTGGCATATGGAGTGTTCACCACGGCAAGAAAGTTGCGACACTATTTTTCGGCACATCCGATAATAGTGGTGAACGAGGCGCCATTATCAAATATACTAAACAATCCAGAGGCTAGGGGTCGTGTCTTCCTTTGGGGAATAGAACTTTCCCCTCGGGACATCACATATGAAAAAAGAAAAGCAATAAAGTCGCAGATCTTACCAGACTTTGTCGCAGAGTGGATGGAGCTGCAAAATACGGGTCCTCCAGATTTATCGAGAACCTGGACCATGAACTTCGACGGGTCCAAAAGGCTAGAAGGAGCTGGAGCTGGCGTGATATTAGTGTCACCTCAAGGAGATAAGATGAAGTATGTGTTGCGGATGATGTTTCCTAATGCGTCTAATAATGAGGTAGAGTATGAGGCACTCATACATGGGATGAAGATGGCGAAAGCTTGTGGCGCAACCAGATTAAAAATCTTCGGCGATTCCCAATTGGTGGCTCAACAGGTGATGAACCAGTGCAATGTAGTCAATGACAACATGATAGCGTACAAGGAGGTATATAACGAACTCGAGAAACTCTTTGATGGGTACGAAGTGAATCATATCAGCAGGCTCAGCAACGATGAAGCCGACATTTTGGCAAACATCGGGTCGCAGTGCTTGGCAATACCACCCGGAGTTTTTTGGGAGGAGATAAATGAAAGATCAACCAAGGTGAGGAAACAGTCAAAGAAAAAGAAGAAGCTGGAGAAAGACTCGGGAGCTCTAGTAACATCAGAAGGAAGTATATCAGGAGATGAAGAGGATCCACATGAGGTAATGGTGGTGCAAGTTCCTTGGATGCAGGCTTACATAGCATATATCTTAAGGACAGAAATACCTGAAGATCCGGTAGAAGCAAGGCGAGTTATTCGACGGTCCAAAGCTTTTACTGTGGTAAAAGGAGAACTATACAAGCGAAGTATATCGGGAGTATTGTAGCGATGTGTTACACCCGAAGAAGGCAGAATTATCCTGAAGGATGTGCATGAAGGAGTATGTGGACACCACGCAAGCAGTCGAGCTATATCCGCAAAAGTCTTCAGAGCAGGATTTTACTGGCTAAGCACAATAGAAGATGCTAAGGACATAGTGCGCACCTGCGATGCGTGCCAGAGATTCGCGGCAAAGCCCCACTCCCCGGCAGCAGAGTTAATGCCAATACCCTTGTCATGGCCTTTCGCACAATGGGGTCTCGATATAGTGGGGAAGTTACACAAATCGTGGCCAGGAGGATACGTATATATGCTCGTGACTGTCGACAAATTTACCAAGTGGATCGAGGCAAAACCAATAACCTCGCCAGATGCAGCATCAGCAATAAGTTTCATCAAGGGCATCGTTTTTTGGTTCGGCGTCCCTCATAGCATTGTCACAGACAATGGCAGCAATTTTACCTCCAAGGAATTCAAGGCGTATTGCGCGGAGGTAGGCATCAAATTACACTTTGCGTCGGTTGCACACCCACAAACTAATGGTCAAGTCGAGAAAGCAAACGGTGTCATTTGCAACGGCATCAAGAAATGATTGATAATACCTCTGGAGAAGGCTCGATCCACTTGGCCAGAAGAGTTGCCTAGCGTATTATGGAGTATAGGAACAACACCCAATACAGTGACACAGGAAACTCCGTTCTTCTTGGTGCATGGAGCCGAGGCAGTGCTCCCGATAGAAATAGAACATAATTCTCCAAGAGTGGCAGACTTTGATGAAGAAACTTCGAGAAAGGCATTGGAGGATGATGTTGATGCACTCGATGAAGCTCGAGACGAGGTACTGTCAAGAGTCACCAAATACCAGCAAGATCTGAAAAATTACCACAGTCGACGTCTGCGACCAAGGTCTTTCCAAGTTGGCGACTTAGTTCTTCGGCTCACGCAAGACAGCCATGAAAAATTCGAGTCACCATGGGTAGGCCCATACATCGCCACTGAAGTAATCGAAGGAGGAGCATACAGAATAAAGGATAAGAAAACAGGGGTTGCAGAACCAAACCCTTGGAATGTGGCACAGCTTAGGCGTTTTTACGCATAAGACACAAAGATAGCTATCCATGTAAACATACAATGTACTGAAACGCCCGCGAGTTTTCAGACGCACTCTTTTCCTTTAAGGGCACCGAGTGGGGCTGAAAGGTTTTTAATGAGGCGGGCTCGCGGCGCTACAATATAGTAAAGATATTGGTGATATACATCTTTTTCTTCGACAGGCTCGGGGGCTCATTACCCGGAAAATTCTATGCATATAGAAATTCTTACAATATATAAACTCGCAACATATTTGCCTTGGTCTAAATACCTCGCAAAACAACAAATACGAATAGAATAGCCACCGAAATCCTCGGGGGCTAGAGGGAGTAAAAAATACATCGTCTTTACATACATTTTGCTTCAATATATGGAGTGAAAATCTATATCAAGCTATCGATACTTATTCTATTGGCTTTGGTAGGAACTTCTAAGGCATCAGCATAATGGTGCTCCCGAAAAAAGTCAGCATCCATCCGCAAAAGATCATCAATCATTTCTTCGGCTGTGGAAGTTATCTTTTCGTTGATCCTGTCGACGTACTGCTTTTTCTCCCTCACTTTGGCATGGCAGATACTGACAATGTTCTTCAAGCTTAACTTCGGGTAGCAAATCTTCAGCACAATTAAGGCAAACCGGGCGCCAGCTACTAGCTGAACTTTCACAAAATTGTGGATCTGCTCTACGCTTTTGAACTTATCCATCAACTGAGGAAGGCCCGCAGGTTGTGGGTTTCGGGGAAACATCAATTTATATATCATAGCCAAGATGTTGGCACAGGAGTGCAGGAAGTCTCTAACCTGTGAAGCACGATCGTGGAAACGAACAATCTAGGGGCTACGGGCCATGTCTGTCCAAAAGGTGTTGCCACTTTGTTGGGAAAGCGGAAGAAGAACCTCGACTCGAGCTTTTACACGTTGATCTTCAGCGTCGGCATCGATAAAAGAACCTGAGAGGAAATGTGGAAATTGGAGCAAGAGCAAGAAAAAAGGAGAAGGAAAAGAGAAACCATGGACGCATACCCGACATATCCTGAGAAGCGTCGATCGTAAGATCAAGCATATAATTTTCGCGTTCGGATCCACGCAAAGCTTTGGCAACGGCGTCGTCTTTTAACTTAAGAGCTTCCTGTGCCTGTTGAAGGGCAGCTTGCTCACGTTCCGAAGATTTTCATGATTGTTCCATTACCACAAGCGTTTGCTTCTTCATCAGTTGAAGTTGGTGTCGAAGTTCATTCAAATTTCTCGAAGGATCAGCATGCGATTATTCTTCAATGAAGTCACCACCGGAAGTTTTCTTCGAGTAGGAGGCAGCAGGAAACGCATCCGGGGAACTAGGTACCGCGGTATAGTTGTCAGAAACCAACTGGAAAGAAAATCTCGACATCAATCATTTAGCAAAATAGAATTCCATTAATTGTCAAGATATCTACACGTTCATTACAAAAGATTGGCTCCTAGTGAACCAATGGTAAGCTGCCGCAAGCTACTACTACGGCGACAACATCAAAAGAAAAAGACAGAGACAGAGACAAGATGGTCTACTTGACCTCCGTCTTGGAAGTGCTGGTAGAACCAGCAGGCTTTGGATTGAAGAAGTCGATAATCTTCTTCAAGTGGGCTTTGGCGTCCTTCACCAACGCTTTCCACTTGTCCTTGCCAAATTTGAGGGAGTCTCCAACTTTGGCCCAGTCGACTTTTTGGCCGCTGTTGGCAACCAGAGCAATAGTTCCCTCAACGCCGATCTTCAAGTTTTCGCGTCGATAGGCCAGTGCAAGGTCTTCCTTCGGCAGGAAGCGCTTCACAAGGGCAGAGAACATCTCTGGCTGGGTCTCCTTGGGGAAGAAGTGAGGGAAAAGCCGCGAAAAGGCGGCCCTCGATTCGTCGAGGTTGGTGCGCGCCAGGTCGCCTTGCAGTTCAATGATGGAAAGAGCGTTGAGTACACATGATCATTTTTTGGTTCCAGCGGCTGAAACCTCTTCTCGTTCCTCCCTGCTGTAGCAAAATACATGGTCATGATCAGCTAGGAGGATAAAACACGGAGAGCTTTCAAGCAAAAGGAGTAACTTACGGAAAAAGCGCCGGCTTTGAGCTTCAATCCGATCTACAATGCCTTTTTCCCGCGCAATCTGCTCTGTGATATTGTCGCTTAATGAAGTGTATGCCTTGTGAAGGCGTTGGCGAACTTCTTCAACAGAAGCAGCATCAGCTTGGGCTTTTTCGAGAGCTTCCTCATTAAGCTTTAGCTTAGCTTCAAGAGCCTCAGCGCGTTCTTCAGCTTGCTGAAGAGAGGCTGAGGAAAAGTACAAAGGTGAAGTTTTATTCGACAAGGGTCAAAAGGAAAAAAGCATCTTACGTAAAACAAGTTACTCGGGAGGTACCTTTCAAGGCGTTGGCCTCGTCGCGGAACCCAATAGATTGGGAACTAAGGCGGATGAACTGATCCATTATAGGCTGTCGAAAAACAAGTGAAACGAGGAAAAATCAGGAAAAGTACAGTCGAAGATAAGGAGAGTAAGAAATATCGGGATAAATAAGGAAAAGCACAACAAGATGCAAAAAAAATAGAGTACAAGAGATACTTACATCATTCACCAAGGAAGTCGAAGAACTCCCCAAAAGAAGCGCCCGTTCATCGCCAGTCCCGACCTTTTGTCTCTTCGGAGAAGGTGCTCGGGGGCTGGGCGGTGGAGTCGACGTATTAACAATTTGCTGGGGAGGAGGCGAAGAATCCACGGCAGCGAGGTTTTCTTCGGAAAGGATCACGGTGTTGGACGTGCTCGTTGGAGCCGTGCCAGTAACCGTGAGTTCTTCTTCTTCCTCTTTTTCGCCAGTGACAACATAGGAAAGTAAATATAACAAGTAAACAAAGGTCATATCAAAGATAGTACTAAGGAAACTTACGAGCTAACTGAGCCTGCGTCGCCGTAAGGGTCAAAGGCACCCCCATCTTCAGGAGATGTTTCTTCGGCAGCGGGTCCAGTAGGCTTGGTGGCGCCAGAATCTTCAGTTTCAATCCTCTTCCTTTTGTTCTTGGGAGAAACAGCAGGAGGAGGAGAGTGCACGGAATCAGAAGCATCTGATTCCGTGACTTTGTTAGAAGAAGCCGCGAATTTGTGAGATCCCGCGACTTCAGTTTCAGGGGGAGTAGATTCTTGCGACTCATCATTAATGATGGTTCGCTCATCCACTTCTCCACCTTCAGGAATGGGAGGAAGAGAAGAAAGGATTTGGTGGTTCTGTCGAAAAATCAGCGAGTAAATACGACAAGTAATAAGGTAACAAGATAGCAGTCGACAATTTCAAAAATAACCCGATGAAAAGACACTTACTTTGGGAAGGGCGTGGCTGGCACGATATGGCTCCACGCGGCACGAGGTAGGAACCTCATCCTTCTTGCTTAGCGAGGAGAAACGTTGAATAAGCTTCTCCAGATCTTTTGTGGAAAGATCCTCGGATAGGCGATCAACATCTTCTGCGCCAGTGTATGCCCAAAGGGGGTTTTTGCGAGCCTGTAGAGGCTGCACCCGGATCTTCGGGAAATGGGCGGTAATTTGGACACCAGACAGTTCTTCACCTTGGGTGTTTTGGAGTTGGTGGATGCGCTTCATCAGAGCATCGGTGGCAGCCTTTTCTTCGGCAGTGGCTTCAGCATCCCAAGACTTGCGCCTCAGAATTTCGGCAGCACCGTCAAAGGGAGCAATGCCGTACTCTTGGCCACCGATGGTTTTTTCTTGGATATATAGCCACTTTTTGCGCCATCCTTGGACGGAGTCGGGAAACTTAACATCAAAATAATCCACATCGGATCGGACGCAGATGCAAACGCCGCCTACATTGTAGACGGTGTTGCGAGAGTTGTTTCGCCGGAGATAAAAGATACGTTTCCACAAGCCCCAATGAGGATGGGACCCGAGGAAACATTCGCAGAGGGTGACGAAGATAGAAATATGGAGGATGGAATTTGGGTTCAGCTGATGCAGTTGGATCCCATAAAAGAAAAGTAATCCACGGAGGAATTCGTGGATGGGAACGGAAAGGCCACGGATGAGATGGTCAATGAAAGTTACCCGGTAGCCCATTGGCGGTTTTGGGATGCTCTCGTCACCGGGGAAGATGAGGGAGGCCTTCTGCACCAATCTGAGCTTCTTCAAGCCCTTCTTGTCTTGGTTGGTGAGCTTGGACCTCTCTCATCCATGGATCTGGGCGTCCTCCATCGCAGCAGTTGTGCCGGTGGCGGTGTGCTTCGATAGCCTCACGCGCGGCGGCATAGAATGAGCTTTTGGGTTAAGTGAGGAGGTTTGGTGGCGTAAGTATGCGAGGGCGCACGGCGGCAATGGCGATGGAGGAGAGAGATTGGAGATTCGAGCGGCGCAGCGAAGGGGGTTTTCTGAGGAAGGAGAAGGTTATTTATAGCAAGCTAGCGAACCGCCAGGCCGTTGGATGCAGGAGGAATGGATCCAGGGCCTTACACGTGGAACAAAGGGTAAGATGGTCTATTAACTATGAAGCAACTAGACAGGCGCTACAGCGCGTGTGCCAGTAAAAGTGGAGGACGTGTGCCCCCACTTGCACAACGTGTCTATTGCCGCAGAAGTTTGGGTCCACAGGTCAGCGACACAACAGCTCTCGCACCTTCCCAATACAGTGATCGTGGCCATCGTCAGCAATGATGTCACCTTAAATAAATTTTTGGTGGAGCTCCTTTGAAAAATATCGACAGGGTAAATGTCGAGAGCCTTTGATCAAATACAAGCATTTGCTCAAATCCTCGGGGGCTACTCCCATCGGGAGCGCTGGCCGCGCACCCGATAAAATAAAACTAGAGTGGAAGTCGAGATTTATGAAGATGTCGAGACAAGAAGTAATGCAAGTTGAGCCTACAACCAAGTATAAATACTTGGTTGTAGCCTCGGGGGCTACTCCCATCGGGAATGCTGGTCGCGTGCCCGATGAAATTGAAGGAGCAATAGTGAGTATATTGCGAGTTCTGCCACAACTTTTTGAGCTCTGACACAACTCTTTATATACTCCCATCGTTAGGGCAAGATAGAAATATCGACATATCATATGACTCGAATAAATGTGCTATTCCAGCAGCCGAAAAATATACTCGACAAAATATTCTCAGAGCGCCACTGTTGCGATTTAATCTCTGAATGCCGCAATACTTTGCGAACGTAAGACCCCAGGATCCGTCCTGTGCGGCGTGGCATCGCACCTGAATGCGCTCTGCTACTTTTCCGTATCAGCAGATGCGAAGAAAATCCTAACGGACGCGTTAGGTACTCGATAAAATATGACTCGGGTTCGGCATATGGTAAGACCTTAAGCGGCACATGTCGAACTAACACCAGTATAAAGAGATCATGTCCAGGGACTTGATCTTGAAGTAGGTTTTTGCGGGATTGCCACAAGAGCAGTTAACTGGTACCTGATCCGTCAGATGAACCAGCCCCAACTACCATGATCCCTGCACAATATATGATTATAGCTCGAAGATATTATATGTTCATCGTAATGAGGGAGATTTTCCTTGACGATTCTTTGATTCAAGTAAAATCTCGGGGGCTACTAACATAGGCATCCCCAATGGGCCTGCCGAAGAAGGTACCCGGGGTTTACTGAAGGCCCAAGACCCGAAGATTGTGAAGCCCGAGAGCCCAATTGAGTATGTGTTTGGAGAGATAGAGTTGTATTAGGAATAATAACTTGTAAATACTACGGGACGGACTCAAAGAGTATCCCGGTGTTTGTAACTTGTACATCACGAAACCCTCGACTCCGCCTCCTATATAAGGGGGAGTCGAGGGAGAAAGAAAGGATCGATTCATTGTCAACACAACCCTAGTTTTCTAACAGTCGAGTAATTTTCCGGCTGAAACCCTCGAGATCTACTTGCCCTCTACTTTCCGCAAAACCCTAGTCTACAACGTGTAGGCATTGACAAGTTGATACCTTGTCAATCGGCAACCTGACTTTCGGACACATTCTTGGTCATGTTCCATTCTCTAATAGTGATCAGGAGACAATCCCTAACCAGAACTCCTATTGGCCACCAAAATCCACAAACACATCACGGAGCTTTTCTCTGCTCCTCATCATGGCGGATGGCGGCGATCGCTGCTCCGTCCTCCTCCCGAACGGCTTCTTTTTCCTCGGGTTTGATTGCTCCACGCAGTAAGAACACCATTCCATAGCTCCCACTTAACATCTTCCGTCCTGAATTCCTGATCAATCAGGCACGGTCTTTACTGTCTCCGCAGGTCGCTCAAACCCACGGTGCTGGACGCTGGCCTCGCAATCGTCGCCCACGATGACGCGCACTTCGACTCCGAGCTGCCGCACTACGGCACGGAGGGCAGCGTCCGCCGGGACCCGGCCGAGCCGGGCCGCATCGTGTCGCCGCCGCTGATGTGGGCCGAGGCCCTGGACCTGCTTCTCCACAAACTGAGTCCCAAGGTGGACTACGGCCGCGTGGCCGCCGTCTCCGGCAGCGCGCAGCAGCACGGCAGCGTCTACTGGGCGCACGGGGCCGGCGCGGCGCTCGCCTCCCTGGACCCGGCCAAGGGCCTGGCACCGCAGCTCGCGGCCGCGCTCGCCGCGCGGGAGTCGCCCGTGTGGATGGACAACAGCACCACGGCGCACTTCCGGGAGATCGAGGCCGCCCTGGGAGGCGCGCTGGCGCTGGCCGCCATGACGGGGTGCAGGGCACACGAGAGGTGCACCGGCCCGCAGATAAGGAAGATGTTCCAGACCAGGCGGCGCGTCTACGACGACACCGAGAGGATCTCGCTTGTCAGCTCGTTCATGGCGTCGCTGCTCATAGGCGGCTACGCCTGCATCGACCAGACCGATGGGGCAGGGATGAACTTGATGGACATCCATGATGAGGAGCAGAGAAAAGCTCTGTGACTTGTTGGTGCTCTTTTTATCTTGGTCGATCGTGTAAAATGTATTCCTATTTATCTCGTACCCTTGGAATGTACATATGTTTGAAGATGGTAACCTAGCCAACAAGTACAGCTGCTCTACAACAGTTGGGTCATTCATGAGATGTCTTTGCAACCAACTGCCGAAGGTATTCATGTGTTGACGTGTAATCAAGGACTCGGGCTAGCCCGGGTTTATTTCTCGTAAAACATTCTTGTGTTTCTCGATGTACGGAGCCACCAAGCTGGAATTGTATAGAACTGTGTAGTGTGCTTGATTGAAAGAAATCTTGTCCCTACACACCGTTGCTTTCCTTCCTAGTGTGCCTTTTCCAGTCAGCCTCCCCTCATACCGAGATTCGGAACACCAATCGGCTTAAGGTCGGAAGAAAGTCAACACAAAACTCAATGACCTCCTCAGTTCCGTAGCCCTTTGAGATACTTCCTTCCGGCCTAGCGCGGTTATGAACATATTTCTTTAAGACTTCCATGAACCTCTCGAAAGGGGAACATATTGTGTAGAAATACAGGACCGAGAATTCTAATCTCTTCAACTAGGTGAACGAGGAGGTGCGTCATAATATTGAAGAAGGATGGTGGGAACAACAACTCGAAGCTGACAAGACATTCGACCACATCAACATGTAACCCTGACAAAGTTTCTGGATCCATTACCTTCCGAGAAATTGCGTTGAGGAATGCACATATCTTCACAATGGCTAGTCGAACATTTTCTGGTAGAAGTCCCCTCAATGCAACCGGAAGCAATTGTGTCATAAGCACGTGCAGTCATGGGACTTTAGGTTGTGGAATTTTTTCTCCTTCATATTTACTATTCCCTTTATATTCAACGAGAAACCAGACGGAACCTTGATACTGAATAGGGCTTCAAAAAATATTTCCTTCTCTTGTTTGGTAAGAGCGTAGCTGGTAGGTCCTTCAAACTTCCCTGGATGATTGCCATCTCGTCCTTTATGATGTTCCTGGTCCTCACGTGCTTCTGTTGTATCTTTTGTCTTCCCATACACGCCCAGAAAACTTAGAATATTCACACAAAGATTCTTGATCAGGTGCATCACGTCGATTGCAGAGCGGACTTCCAGGACTTTCCAATATTCTAGCTCCCAAAAATAGATTTCTTCTTCCACATGGGCGCGTGTCCGTCAGCGTCTTTCGGAACAGGTCGACTGCCTGGACCCTTTCCAAAGATAACATTTAAATCCTTGACCATGTCAAATACATCAGCACCACTACGGGGGACAGGCTTAGGACGGTGTTCTGCCTCGTCATTGAAATGCTTGCCTTTTTCCCTCAAGGGATGCCTGCACGGAAGAAAACGGCGATTGTACGGGTACACATTTTTCCTACTTTTTCCCAAATATTTACTTTCAGTCTCATCTAAACAGTGTGTGCATGCATTGTATCCCTTGTTCGTCTGTCCTGAAATGTTACTAAGAGCAGGCCAATCATTGATGGTTACGAATAGCAACGCTCGTAGGTCAAATTTTTGCTCGGTGTGCTCATCCCACACACGTACACCTGGTTCGGCCCACAACTCCAAAAGTTCATCAACTAATGGCCTTAGGTACACATCAATATCGTTGCCGGGTTGCTTTGGGCCTTGGATAAGCACTGGCATCATAATGAACTTCCGCTTCATGCACAACCAAGGAGGAAGGTTGTAGATACATAGAGTCACGGGCCAGGTGCTGTGACTGCAACTCTGCTCCCCAAAAGGATTCATGACATCTGTACTTAGACCAAACCATAAGTTCATTGCCTCACCTGCAAAATCCGGAAACTCTCTCCCGATGTTTCTCTACTGCCGACCATCAGCGGGGTGCCTCAACATCACGTCTTTCTTACGTTCTTCCATGTGCCATCGCAACAACTTGGCATGCTCTTTGTTTCTGAACAAACGTTTCAACCGTGGTATTATGGGAGCATACCACATCACCTTCGCATGAACCCTCTTCCTGGGTGGCTCGCTCTCAACATCACCAGGGTCATCTCTTCTTATCTTATACCGCAATGCACCGCATATCAGGCATTTGTTCAAATTCTCGTACTTCTCACCGCAGAGGATACATCATTAATGCATGCATGTATCTTGCACATCTAATCCTAGAGGCGACAAGCTTGTTTGCTTCATACGTACCGATGGGCAATTCGTTATTTCTTGGAAGCAGCTTCTTCAATATTATCGCCATTTTTCAAACCCCAAGTCAGACACACGACCTCTGCCTTCCATTTCAGCAATTCCAATATGCTACTTTCTCTGCCCATCTTCACAACCTGGCTACAACAATTTGTGGTGGTCCTCTAACATCTTGTCAACTGCAACCTCTCCTTATCTGTGCCACAGTCTCTCCTTGCATCGAAATGGCCCGACGAAGATCATCATCAACAGGATCATCTGGTGCCCGTTCTTCACCTCTGTCTGCTTCATTGTCTTCCATTGCGGTATCATCGTAAAATTCAGAGAACATAGATCGGTATTGGTCATCGTTATCTTCTTCTTCATCTCCGTCTTCCATCATAACCCCTTCTCCGTGCTTGGTCCAAACATTATAGCTGGACATGAATCCGAACCGAAGCAGGTGGCTCTGAATGTCTCTTGAGCAAGAGTAATCCATCTCATTCTTACATTTCAGACATGGACAAAACATAAATCCCTGCTTCGACTTGTTGGCCTCGGCCACAAGCAGGAAAGAATTCACGTCCTCTCTGAAAGCGGGAGCGAATCGGTTGCCGTACATCCATGGATGACTCATCTGCATCATAGGTATAATTATGTGTCAGATGCAATTACCATGCTAAAATTAGTATTTTGCGGACTATGTATACAAGAAAATAGTTACTAACCTTTTAGGATCAAAAAAAGAAGAAATCTTATCAAATAAAATCAAGTGGCCTCCTCACAAACATTTCATCAAACACCTCTTGTGCACAAGAAGTAAAAAAGAGCTAGCACAAACCTCTCCACCTTTCACCACCAAGAAAAAAATGTAGGGAGGTGGGGGGCAGGCTGTGTACTGGCCCTTTTGTCGCGGGTTGTACCACGACCTGCGACAAAAGGGGTGCCAACAGGCGGCGCCATATTCTCATGAGTCATCCATTGCATACTTTTTTTTTTTTGAACATAACGATATTTCCATTAAGTTTAGCAACATTTTACAAAAGCAAGCGTGCACAAGGCATCGCTGAATTCTGCAAATACATCTCTGAAGGAGCATCATAGGCCATCCTCGTTGCTAGCAAGGCACCTGAAGGAGAAAGGCCTACCCTGAACCTGAATCCTAGTAGCAAGCTTTGCTTGGAAATCAGCTTTGAAGTTTGTGCTCCTGGGAACATGAAATATTTTCTGCGGATTGAAATAGGGCATGCTAAAAAGAGCAGCTAGTTGCGGCCTAATCTGCCAGTGACCTGGGGCTTCAGTAATGTTACAAGTAGTTGTTGCCCTTGCTAGGATTGCGTTGTCGATGAAGAAGTGAACCTGCTGAAGCTGAAGGTGGTGTGCCAGTTTTGCTGCAAGAAGAAGTCCAAAAGCTTCGGCTTGCAGTGCCGAAGCAGCCGGGGGAGAAACAGCTGAGATGAAGAGCCGGTTGCATCGATGGGCGCCTTCAAACTGAATGAAAATTCCTATTCCTGCCTTCGACGTAGAAGTGCCCTGATGTTGGAGTTGTGGCCATGAAGCATCTGTAAAGACCTTTGTTCCTGGAATGCTCCACGGATCGGAGACAGTTTTCCCTGGAGAAGGAAACACCTTATGGTTGATGTGCAGATCTCTAGTTGAACTTGTGTTATACTGTTGGTCTTGAACAGAAGAAGTTGGTCCAGGCGCCACCTCTTGGTGAGGATGATCTTGGATCAAGTTGTCATGTGCCATGTCATCCAACTTGGCTCCTTGGAGTAGAGCATTTGTTGCAGAAAACACCTGCCAAGGTTTATGAGCTTTCCTGCAAAAGAGTTGATCGTTTCTTGCTTTCCAAAGGCACCATAAGAATGTATATATATTTTCAAGTGAAGCTAAAGGGTGACCAGAGGAAATAATGGCGTGAATCAAGTCTGGGATGGATGGGTGATTAGAAGCAAAAACTTCAGACCTGATGTACCACGGGTGACAGAATCAAGCCGCTTTAGAAAACGGGCAGAGGAAAAGCATATGCAATTCGTCTTCCAGTGCTCCACATCGAGAGCACTCCTCGTTGATGTGTATAGAAAACTTACCAGCTCTCTTCCCAGTGGGGAGCGCTTTTCGCAACAGTCTCCATGCAAAAGTCTGAACTCTCGGAACCATCTTCTTGCATTTCCAAACCTGCAAAAGAAGGTTTTTGATTTGCACTGGCACTTCCTTTGGTCTTTGGTTGGCTGGGAGAGCCAAATTTGCTCTGCAATGGTAGTAAGCACTTTTTGCCGAGCACACACCTGCAGGGGTTAGCTTCCAACAAAGTGTATCTTGCCCATTTGCTAAGATGATAGGAGTTTGAATAATTTGATTAGCAGTTTCAGTACTGAATAGGCTTTGAATAAGAGGGATATTCCAAGCTTTTTGGTTGGGTATCCAAAGATCTTTAACAGTGGCAGGGTAATTGTAGGGCTGATCTTGTATAAAAAGATTATCATAAATAGATTCCCAACCTGAAAACCATGGGGTACTCCAAATGGAAGTACTGCCATCAAAGAGTTGGTAAAAAGCAGCGGAGAACAAAAGAGGTCGTACCTTTAGTATAGCAGTCCAGAAGGCGGATTTTGGAATGTTTGATTTTGCTCGCCAAATGGAGGTGTCAGGGTGGTACTTGGATTTGAGAACTTGCGCTAAATGATGTTGAGGATCATTTGCAAGCCTCCAAGCCGCCGTTAGAATTAGACTTTGATTTACGGCCTGCAAATTTCTAATGCCTAGGCCACCTTCCTTTTTGTGTGTGCATATATCAGCCCATGCCCTAAGACACAAGCTTTTTGTGGTAGACTCTTCCCTCACGCCTGTCCACCAGAAGTTTCTAATGATGGCAGTAAGTTTGGACAAAAACTTCCTGGAAAAAAGTATATTGGACATGTAGTACACAGGTATAGATGAGAACACAGATTTTATTAAAGTTAACCTTGCAGCATGGGACATTCTATTAGCCTTGCAAGCAGTGAGCTTAGATTTGAATTTATCATATATGAAATTGTAAGCAGCTGACCTATCCTTTGCTGGTAAAATTAGAGGATGGCCTAAGTGGATGGTGCTGATGTCAATGTCCTGAACCTGAAAGATGTGCTTAATATCATGTCTATCCTGCATGTTAACATTTTTGCTAAACAAAATAGCTGATTTACTCCAATTGGGGGTTTGGCCAGAAGCTTGGCAAAATTGATCGATTACACGATAAATAGTTGCAGCTTCTTGGGCGGTGGCCTTACCACAAACAAGAAGGTCGTCTGCAAACATTAGGGAGTGTATTGGGGGACAACGTGGCCCAAAAGAAATACCTGTCAAGTGATTAGCCTGCAGTGCTTCTTGTAACGCCAGGGAGAGTTCGTTAACTGCAAGAATAAAAAGAGAGGGGGACAGAGGACAACCTTGCCGAATACCTCTGCTGCTACTAAACCGAGCATGGGGCTGACCATTAATGATAATAGAAAAAGAGGGTGCCGCAATACAAGCATGAATCAAGTTTATGAAATGGCCATCAAGCCCTTTACGAGCAAGCGCAGCAACAATGAAATGCCATTCGATCCTATCAAAAGCTTTCGCCAAATCTATTTTAATCATGAAATCATGGCTATTCCAGGAATTAAGGTTAAAAGAGTGTGTAATCTCCTAGGCAATGGTAATATTATTGCTAATACGCCTCCCTTCAATGAACGCTTGCTGCGACGGGTGGATATAATCAGGAAGGTGGGTTTTCAGTCGATTTGCAAGAGATTTCGATATAATTTTGTAGATAACATTGCATAAGCTAATTGGTCTATAGTCTGCAGGCAAGTAGCAAACTAACTTCTTTGGGATGAGGGCTATATTAGTATCATTGAGGTGAGGAGGGAGAATACCTGTTTGGTAGAAGTTTTGCACCAACCTTGCTATGTCATCGCCAATCCAGTTCCATGCTGATAGGTAGAAAGCCACATTAAAACCATCCGGGCCTGGTGACGCATTTCTTCTCATTGATTTAAGAATCTGAAAAATTTCCTGCTTTTCTGGAATTGAATATGTGAAATCATCTGCGACTTGTGGAGGCGTTGAGTTGGGGAAAGGTGTGCCATTACTAGTACCAGCAGAAGTAAAAATATTCCTAAAATAACAAACAAATTGGTTGGCAATGTCATCCGGATCATGATAAATATTTCCCTGAGCATCCTTTATTGAGATGATGCGATTCCTTCTTCTACGTTTAAGGACAGCATTGTGAAAGAAAGAAGTATTTCTGTCCCCAAAAGTAGCCCAATGTTTTTTTGCTCTTTGTCTATAAAAATCTGTTAGTTTAGTCATGCTTTCTTCATACTGAGCTACCAAATTTGCCTCAAGAGACTTGTTTTGTACCTGAATTGGCTGCATCTGGATATTGTTAATTTGCTCCTGGAGGGAATCCAATTGTTGGTTGAGAGGCTTCTTTTTTTTGCACCATCGCTTGAGAGATCCTGCAAGATTAGTTGTTCGAGTATGGAAAGGCCTATTGGCTGAAGCTAGCCAAGCAGATTTAGCAATTTTTTGAAAATCATTTTCCATAGTCCACCAATTTTCGAACTTGAAACTAAGTTTCGGTTTACGAAATTGAGAATCTGTAGATACAAGGATCGGAGCATGATCACCAAGCATAATAGGCAAATTAAAAACATTAGTATTCGGGAACAAGCCACACCACTCAGCATTTGCCAAACAACGATCCAATCTTTCAAACACAGGAGTTGAGGAAAAACGTTTGTTTGTCCATGTATAAGCAGGACCGCTATAACCAAGATCAAATAAACCACACTGCTTGACATATGAGTTGAAAGCACGCATTCGACTCTTATTTATGCTAGAGGATGTGGTATCAACATCACACATGATATTATTGAGGTCACCTAAACAAGCTACTGGTTTGCCAAGATTTTCACCAACAAAATTTGCAATCTGGTCCCAAATCACTCTAGTTTGGCGGTGGTGAGGGTCTCCATACACACAAACCAGAATAAAATCCAAACTAGTGGCTATATTCACAACAGAAGCAAGGATTAGATTGAAACTAGAAAACTTGACATTGACCTGAACTTCGTCATTCCATAGGAGCCAAAAGCCTCCTGAGCGGCCAACCGACGGAACAACAAAACTACCAGCTGTGCTAAAGTGATTGTTAAGCTGCGCAGAATTGTATTTAGAAGTTTTGATTTCAGATACGAAAATTACCTGCGCCCTGGTGGAATACATCAATTTGGCAAGGTAGCCCATCCTGTTTGAGCTGCGGAGATCCCTGCCTGCACCTTGGCAGTTCCATCCTATAATTTTCATAGATACCTCTGCCTCCTCTTGCTGTGTGCTCTGCCCTAAGTCGTCAAGGAAAGCCAATCGAATCACTGCTGCAAAACGGAGCCAAAACAGCCTGTATAGACAGTAGAAGGTCTCCGCCCAGGAAGAGGATTGGATTTGGAGATTTTTCTTTTTGGGTCGTGGCGCACCGAATTGGGATTTGATTTGGAGCTTCTGGGATCGTGGCTCACTAAGAAAGAAAGAGAAAGCCTATGGAAGAGGAAACAGATCAAGGGAGTGATTACGGGGAAGAAATAATTGGTAGGAATAATTTGGAGGTAGGAATAATTGACTTCTGTCCTGAAAACGAAACTGCGTACCAACATGTTTGGCGCAGGAACCAACGCCTTCTATCGAAGTTTCTGCCGTATGGCGACTGGCGACATGCCGTAGTCCGGCGATCTGCCGATCTCTCCATTGCATACTATAAAACCGCATTACATAATACAAAATAGACCCGCTAATTGGCGTAGCCATAGATAGATATATAAGTGCTCAGTGAGTTGGCGCTCTGACATAATATATGCACACACAAAAAAAAAAGCATGTTCACGACATACTTATGATTTATAAACCGGTAGATTGCAGACTTGCACCTATCAGCAGTACATAGTGCATCCCTAGAAACAGTTAAGTAACTAAATACTAACACAATATTAGAGAACATGTAACCAAGGACAAAACGATGTATCCCTAACAGAATCAGATCTGTAACTGTGCATGTCTTGATCGGTAATCTAAAGATTGACATTGCTATGGGTGCTGGACATCACAATCTCATCTACTCATGTAAGAAAAGGGATTTGATGGCATGCATGGAAATCACATTGGAAGAAGGCTCCACCTTTCTGCAACTAAACTGGCACATGATACTACATACTGACAATATAGCTTGTGTGATCATGCATAGAAGTTGGAGGGACTAATCTTCACCCAACATTGTCCATATTGTACATATCTGCAAAAAGAATTAGCATGCATAATTCAAAAACAGGCCGGCAAAGGTAAACTGAAACGAGAGCTTTCAATTCTTAAAGAAGAATGCTCCTTAAAGTAAAGAAACTTAATAGGGAATCTCATGATATATCACTGATATATGAATTCTTTTAGGAATTTTCACGGAATTTTTTTAGAACATATGTACTAACATTAAAAGATGACCTTTAGATATGCAAAAATTGCAAAATTTTTGCAAAAGATGACCTTTAAATCTTTGCTATCGAACCTTGTGGCCGTGGGGCTTTATTAATTTAAAGCCGGGCTCTGCTCGAGCCTTCTGTCTAGATATGCAAAAATTTAAATGAGAAAAGTGGACCAAAAAGAGGCATTCCTACGAAAATGCTATATGCCATAATGACACTGATTTTTCCGATGAAGCAGAAAATTTACATATAGCTACAACTCACTTCCGGCAACTATTCGCAGAAGACAGACCGTGGATGCCAAACCTAAACCTACAAGAACTATATAGACAGAATTTAATGAACCTTGAGGCTAGGTGATCAGCTCAGCCAGGGAGAAATAGACAAAGCAATCATGGTGGAACATCTTGGAACTCCTGTAAGGAGCCTAGGGCACGATGGATTTACAAATAAATTCTACAAATTCTATCTCAAGAACTTCAAAGCTGCGCTGATCCAGCTGTTTCAGCCATTGCACAATAAAACTATTGACCTATCTGGTCTAAATCTAGCCTTCATCACACTACTGCCCAAGTGTGATAACCCACAGAAGGTTACTGACTACAGGCATGTCTTACTTCAGCACTCTATACCAAAAAATGATCGCCAAGGTTCTGTCTAACAGGCTGCATAGCAAGATCAGACAGCTGGTGGATGTTTCAGCTGGTTCAGACAGTGGTATCTGAACAAGCATATCCCGAGGTCAGCACAAGAGACTCGCCAACGTTCCCTAATTACATTACCACCAGATGTGCCCATTTGGAAGACTGAACTGCACATTCCCGGTCCTATACTCGTTTCTACTAACCAACAATGCACGGTTTCCTCGCAGTTCAACAACACCGAATGGACAATTGAGCTTTTAATGCCTCTATCTCACACTTCAGTTAGATCTGCTTCTCACTTGCATACATGACATTACCCAACATAATGACACCAACAATGATAGTAGAAAACTGCTTATAGCTTTCTACAATGGCTTATCTCTACTGAATTTTAAATGACAGAGGCAAGAGGTGGTGGCCATATCGATGGATTTGGGTAAAGGAGATACCACATAGACACAAGATCTTTCTCTGGTTAGCCTATCAAGGGGGACTCAACACTAGGGACAACATGGCCTCCAAGGCTTGGTGTTCAGACGATGGTTGTGATCTCTGCCCAGTGGTGGAACCGATCCATCATCTAGCTCTTCACTACAAATATTCTAGTTCGCTTTGGGACAAGCTTGGCCTAACACTAACAAATCAAGCAGCTACTTCTAACTCAATTACCAAATTTGCAGAGCAGGCGAGACACAACACGAACTCTGAAACTTGGTTCATCTGCTTCTAGGCTTGCTTGCTGGGACTTTGGAGCTAAGAAACGAGAAGGTATTTAACAACAATCTCAGGACTCGCCCAAAACTTATGTTATCACATAGGATCTAACGATCTGGTCATTCAGATCAACCAGAAATAAACAGAGCATATTGCAATGGGTCATAGTTCTGCTAGCATAGGTTTTTTTGCTTTTCTTTTCTTCCACCAATGCCCTGGCTGCGTCCGGGGTTGTACATTCCCCTTACCCCCTCTCTAGTTTCCAAAGTCTTGTAACCATAAGGCAGAGGTGTCGTCTACCTTCTTTAATGTTCTAAAAAAATAACGACATGAGCACCTATATGACAAGCCTTTTGTCAAAAATGGAAAAAATACATAAAACAAGAACTAAATAATTTCTTTGGTAAGGTATGTAAGACAATATAATGCTTTAGATAGGGAAAATTCTTTTAGACGGTCACCTACATGTCGCTTTATGAGGGAGACGACTACCTGATCATTGCATGCCTACCTAAGTTCGGCGCTAAAAGTAAGTCGTTTCACAAGATAGATTTTCTCTTTTATACATAAACCACAAAAATATCAGTTTTTCGTGAAACTTGATGAATGCACACATATTTTGGAGATGCAAATGTAGATTTTTTTTGTCAAAAAATTTCTACACTTCGAAATATTTTTTTTTTGGTAGAGGGAGCATAGGCACCTGGGAGCCGAATTGAATTTCCACAGATGAACCTAAAAGACGTCAATACAGTAAATTCTTCTGATGATGGGTTGGGTGCGTAACTACCTAATACCGGTTCGTTTGATAACTGAAGAAGATCTTGCAGCAACACATATGTCAGGGGCAACCTAGCTGAAAAATGATAAGGATGTCATAAACAAATTGCCAAGGAACAATATATAGCACTGAGAGAGCATACAAACAACAGAAGAGCATGCAGGAAAGAGTCAAAGGCGCAGCGACATAGACCATGCATTTGAGAATTAAGCAATCACTGTATGAAACCCTAATGGTGTAACCTGGTTTGTATCGAGAACAATACTACTGTTTTCATGGTAGCTTCAATCAGCCACTCAGAAAAACATTTTTAGAGAAGTCTGTATGAAAGGCTGGATAACCCTGTCTCTAAATTTAGAGCATGGGTGTGGGCCGTGTGGCGCAATGCTACTCTAGGCCAGGTAAATACTTGTTTTCAAAAATGAATGTAATCCTCACCCTGAAGAATAAAAAGAGCTCCATTGATCATAAAACTACCTTCTAAACAGAAATGGCTATGGATCATGCTAGTACCTTGTGAATTGTTTGTTTTTTTTACTCGAGGATGTTAGATAAGTTATAAGTTAATAGTGTGTTATCATAACTAATCACATCTTAGTGCTTGCAATAACAGAGATAAAAAATAGTTAAACCATCATTTGTAGTAACACCACAAAGATATAAAATTGAGTAAAAAATGCTAAAAGGAAGTAGAATCTTTTGATGGAAGTGTACATTAGAGTGATTGTTGTTGCTGCTTGAAATTAACTATACTGCTACAGGGCCAACAAGGAGTAAAAAATAACTGGAAGAGGAAACATGAGAACTATTTTATAAGAAAGAGCAACGCTTGCTTAGTGGATTGTCTTTTCTTTAGAGATTTATGATGCCTTTTAATATCCTCTTTTGTTTCCAGCAATGATTTATATAGAAAGGTACAACAAACACGAGAAATTTCATACCCTTAATCAACACCAACTTCTCGATATGTACAACGAACACAGTAACACACTGGTTAAGCAATGTGCAACCACATAATTTATGTAAACAGTTACACAAAAATAATCACCTGATGGGTTCAGATTTTTCAAGCAAATCGATGACTTGAGGTTGTAGATCCTTGCTTGGATGTCATACTAAGCTTCAGGAAGAAAGAACATTTCAGAGCAAATCAAATACTCGCATCGACATGGGCAAGCCTAACTGTATTTGAACCTCGGCATAAACAGTTCAAGAAGTAAATGAGGGTACTTTATTATACAAAAGCCTTGCAGTTGGCCCGTGCCTTCACCATGTCTGAATCTGTTATATTTAGAGCATGTACTCTTCCAGTGGCATACACGTAGATGGAACCTCACACAAAATCAAATCTACAAAGAAAAGTTTTGCATTACATTAATAGCTCAAAAGGATACATAAAAGAAAGACTATTGATATGATGCAACAAAATATAAAGTACACCATCCGAACTACTATGAATTCTAGAAGATACTATGTACTATCTATAACCAGATCCTAATACAAGAACATGCTAATTTAGTGGTTTCCAGCGTAAATTATCAATTATGTATCCGAAACTACAAGAGAACTCAACTTTTCTGTTTACAAGTAGGCATTTCCCACAAAAGAACCATAAACTTCGATATTCAAGAAACAGAGATGTCTCTTTTTTTTATAGAAAAGTAAGAGGCTTACATTTGGCACTATTCTAAACCACAAACTCTGCCATCTAAGAACTGCTCTGAACCACAAAGGTTGTGTTACTCTGAAATAATGGAATACCCAATGGAAAAAAGAGTTATCATCTGGTTAGCCAAATTAGTGAAGTATCAAAAAGAATCACAAACATCTGACAACGTCATACCACATAAAATCATTTTACCAAAGCCATTAAAATTGCAGAATGTGAATGTAACTAATAAGAACCTTTGGGTAGGTACAACAAGTGCAGAATAGTATGTTTGGATTCAAGAAATCTTTTTGCAGACAGCTACATAAATATATGTTTTGTCACTTTTGAAATCTCACGCGCTCTCTTGAGGAGGTCGTCGTGGTGCTAGTTGGTCTCAGTCCAATGCCACCGAGCAGGGGAGGAGGAGCCATCTGCTTGATTACAATGTAAGACCTAAATCTCACACCAGCCCAAGAACAAGCAAAGCCAGATTAAAACAAACAAGTAGCCTCATATCCGAGAACAAGCAGAGACAAACTAAAAAGTTTCTCTCTGATCTACAACACATACCTTAACAAAACTATAACCTATTTTCTTCCTGTTGCTATTTAGAAATCTACCAGCAAGCAAATGATCAAGCACTCCATGGGAATGAATAAAAAAATCATATATCAGCCCAATTACTCCAGCATTTAACCAAGTACTCACATAAAAAGTTAACCAAATAGTGGACTTGTGATTCTCTATGGAACCACTCTGAATCACTGCAGTACTTATGTAGAAACTCTATACTGCAAAGAAAAATGTTGCAAGCCACAAAATTCACCTCATAAAGCTGAGGTTTAATTCAGTTAGTCCATGGCGAGAGAGAGAGGGAGAGAGAGAGGGAGGGAGAGAGAGAGAGAGAGAGAGAGAGAGAGAGAAGAGGGAGAGAGAGAGAGAGAGAGAGAGAGAGAGAGAGAGAGGGAGAGGGAGGGAGAGGGAGAGGGGGAGGGAGGGACGGAGAGAGGGAGAGAGAGAGAGAGGACTGTGCACTTTTAACTGGAGTAATGTTGTACAACCATGACAAGGTGTGTTGATCCTTTCTCCATGTAATATTATGTAGACAGGGGATTATATCACTTAACACCACAAGTTGGGGAATTTTTATCACAGAACCACAACTCTTGGATTTTTTTTCACAATACACCAGCCTTTGGGGTAATTGTTTCACAAAACACATAATCTCCCATTTAGCTGGTTTGGGCCTATTAGTAATTTTGGGCCCACCGACACCAAACTGGTTCAGTTGAACCAATTCCCCTTCTCTGCCCGAGCTTTTCCTCGAGGTAGAGACGACAAACAATGGCCGACCCAGAGACGGGCAGCGAGCTGGGAAGGAGGCGAGCCAGCGGCGGGGTTAGGGCTGGTGGCGGGGATTGGCGACCCATTCCTCGAAGGATTTGAAGCCAGAGGCCTTGACCACGTAGGGTTTGTGGGAGAGGCAGCCTCCAATCGATCCGGCACAGGTGGTGGGGGCTACGGCGCGCAGGCTAAGAGAACACCGACCATCAATTCATTACAAGAGGATAAACCAAACACGCTCAGACAGGAGAAAACCAAAGATTGAACCATGCACCAGGAGCAAACCAAACATGCTCAAGCTGGAGCTAGTTACACTAAATTGGACAGAAAATCATCTATTGCAAAGTTCCTATCGGAAATTGGAGAAACATCAAGGCCCTCTAGGCGTTGGATTCAGATAGGTGCTGGCTTCGTAGTCTTGCCGAATGCCTCGTCACCGGAGCGCCGCCATCACCTGTCTGATGGTAGGGACGTTCGGCTCCACGCCAAACGGTGCAGCGCCTCACCCGCCACTGTCGCCGCTCCGAATCCAGGGAGGCCACACCGCCGGTGTGCCAGGTTTTGAGTTGGTTCGAGACATACCTGTCTGTTAGATCGTCCATGGTGTTACGCTGGAGCAGACCAACATGCTAATTATTTGTCAAATGGGCTAACTACAAGTTAATGTGTTTTGTGAAACAATTACCTCAAAGGTTGGTGTTTTGTGAATAAAAATAGTAGGGTTGTGGTTTTGTGATAAAAAATCCTCAACTTATGGTGTTAAGTGATAAAATCTCTGTAGACAGAGAGAGGGATCGACAATTTATACCTGTACTTCTGTAGAAGATATATCCAAAAATGGTTGGTCTATATCCTGCTGGTCTTCCTGCTGCTCTCATCCTTTGTACTGATCTGATTCATCTATTGTTCTCCTTCTCAGGTCCTGCCATAGGTTCCTACAGAAAGTAGAGAAACAAAAAGTTCAGAGATGAAGGGAGACAAATGAAAGGATCTGCCCAGATGCCACCCCTGTGGGCCGCCATGGAGTTGGGGACGTGCCAGCGGAGGTTGATCTCCTCGCATGCGCCACCTCTCATCGTCCCTAGCGGCTGCCTAGAGAGAGGGAGCAGAGATGGGGAGGAAGAGGTCAAGGGGCGTACCTGCGGGCGAGCGCTGCTGCTGCTGGTTGCCACGGAGTCAGGGTGGAGGGAGACGAGGTGGGGGACACCAGCGCGCTCAGATCGGGGTCGGGGCAGAGGAGGCCGCGAGTCTGCTAGGGTTTCACATGGTCGCCCTGCCGCCGTCTTGCTCGGGGACTGCTAGGGTGGAGGGGCGGCAACCAGCGACGAGGTGAAGGCGGAGGCGGCTGGTCACGTTCCCAGATGCCCGCCGCTGCGCTCGGGATCTTCCTGGCCGGCTCGCTCAGTGGAGGCCGCTGCGCTCGGAGTCTTCCTGGCCGGCCCGCTCAGAGGAGGCCGCCGCCACCCTGCTTGTCGGCTAGGTTCTTTTGGGGGAATTTTATTTTTTGCCCCTGTTTACTTGGTACTTCTATAATTTGCCCTCATTTACTTTTAAACTTACTTTTTGCCCTTGTTTACTTTGGTCTTTGATCTTTTGCCCCTTTAGAATTATTCTGATTATTTTTGTTTCGTTCTGAGGATAAGGCTACAAATAGATGACTATGGTACCCCTATGGCCCTATCTACATCTCTTCACACCGTACGGCTGCACCGCCGGCAAGGACCTAGGCCGACTAGATGCTCACAGAAGAGGAGGCAGGACGACTCCTCGCGCCCGCTATCGAGGGCAGTGGAGTCAAGGTCTAGGCGCGCGAGCGGGGAACGGTTGGAGGCGCGACTGGAGAGGGCAGACGGTGGTCCTGGCGGCCGGTGGTGGCGTCGAGCCGGTGATGGCCGGCAACAGGCGGGCGCCACAAGCAGACGCGCGCGGGACGGAGAGGATGCGCGAGGTACCGAGGCGCTAGCGACGGGGACGGACGGGAGATGCAAACGGCGGCGAGAAACAGGCTGCCTCGGGCGGGAGGGATGAGGAGCGGCAGCTGCTCTCGAGGGTGAGTAGAGCAGCAACGGCGGTAGACCAGAGAGGTGGCGAAGCAAGCTGGGAAGAAAGCCATGGAAGTGGAGGAGACGCACAGGAGAAGGCTATGGAGGTTGGTCTAAGGAAGAAGAAAGGGGCACATTGGACATTTAACGTGGGTCTAATCTGCTTGAGGGCAAAAGATCAAAGACCATAGTACACAGGGGCAAAAAAGAAGTTTGAAAGTAAATAAGGGCAAATTATAGAAGTACCAACTAAATAGGGGCAAAAAATAAAATTCCCCGTTCTTTTGGGGGAGGAGATGAACGAGAGAGAAGAGGATGGCAGACTCGAATAGTAACGCGCGGCCACAATTTCCCATGCCCGCCAGGGGCAAAATTGTCTTTCCACATTCATTTCTACCATACGACCCAAACGGACGTCCGTTTCGGGTCGTTTGGGTCGCGAGACGGACACACGGATAGCAGCGGATGTCCTACTTTGTTTATGTTCCCCAGCGCACGCAAATACGCAAAATCTGCTCGTACTAGTACTACTCGGAGGCGCACGACGGCGAGATTCCGCAGGGCCGCGGCGGAGGCAGAGGAGGCCGTGCGCCCACGCCGCCGGACTTGGCCGAGGCGGACGACTCCCGCAGGGCCGCGGCGGAGGCAGAGGAGGCCGTGCGCCCACGCCGCCGGACTTGGCCGAGGCGCTCCCGCGCCGCGGCCGGGCCCAGGCCGCGGAGGACGCCCGTGCGCCCGCGCCAGCTCCAGAGCGCCCAATGCCGGACAGCGCGGGCGCGCCACGCCGAGGGAGGAGCCCGGCGCCGGCGCGCGAGGCCGGGCGGCGGCAGGGGAGCGGGCGGCGCGCGAGGCGCGAGGAGCCCGTCGCGCGAGGCGGCGGCGCTGGCGGCATGGGCGCTGCAGCTGGGCGGCCTCCTCGGCGTGGCCTGGCCCCTGCAGCGGGCGGAGCTTCCTCGCGCGGAGCGGGCGGCGGAGCTCCACAGCGCGGCGGCGCCGCTCATCACCGTTTCGGCCGCGGCGACCTCCGGCAGGGACGAAAAAAAACGGGCCATGCGTAGCAACGGGATCCTCCACGCGAGCTCGACGGCGGCGGTTGGCCGGCGAGCCTATTCCGGTGGGGAGCGATGCCATATCCATGGCAGAAGAGAAAAAGAAGGAGAGAGGAGAGAGAATGATGTGCGGGCCTGGGTGATGTTGACTAGTGTCGCTGCCATGTGGGGTTTGGGAGGACACGCGCGGATGAGCACGGACGCCCGCACGCGTCCGGCTCGCCCCAAATTACTCCCAAATTTGGTCCGGCTTTGGGTCGTGCCGGACACCACAACTGTCCGTTTTTAATTTGGGTCGGCCCGTTGGGAGCAGATTTTACCCAAACGGACCAATCTGATGTCCGTTTGTCCGTTTGGGTAGCCTGGGGCATCTCCAACAGGGCGACCCAAGCGGACGGCATTGGGCTGGCCGTTTTGGGATATTTTATAATTTGCCACACATTACATTGGACCTTTATAATTTGCCACATATTACTTTGTCTTTTACTATTTGCCACACATCACACTCATTCCTTTATAATTTGCCCTATTTCTCCCTTTACAGCTTTGTTAAATTATTTTACTCCAAAATACTTTGTGAAATACGGTAAGAGCATCCCCACTCGTTGGCGCTCCCCACGCCCAAATCCGGCGAAATTTTCGTCCGGATTGGAGGAAGATTTGGCGTGGGGAGTAGTTTCCCAGTCGTGTGCTCCCAAGCGGCCTCGGGAAAAGAGGATGGCTCGGGAATCCGGACGAAAGAGGAGACACGTGGGCATGGGCGGTTGGTTTAGCTTCATCCGGAATCCCCGGGAGACCCCGGGAAACCGAGGATGGCATGAGTCCGGACGAAAATAGGCTCAAATCCGGACCAAAACGAGGAACCGGGGGCCTAACTGGGCCGTTTTTCGCCGTCCGGATGAAAAAAAGTGGCCGTGGGGCTCTGTGGGGAGACGAGTGGAGATGCTCTAACTGTACGTATGTGGGTAGAACTAGTTGAATCGATGAACAAAACGAATCAAATCCCCCACTCAGTTGGGGGTCAACCACTGCTATTCTCCATTCCTCTTCCTAGTGACCACACGGGAGAGCACCATCCGACGCAGCGAACGTGCCAGGGTCCGCGCTGGCTGGCCGGCCGCCATGCTCACGATCGTCCCGTGTCCGGCCGAGCAACGGCGAGCTCGGAGCTCCCATGGCAGGGGAGACAGCGGAGCTCCTCAAGACCTCAAGGCGTGGTACAGGGGCCGGGCGGGGACCCCAAAAATGGAGTCATAGTGGTACTCGGCAGCAGCTGCGGCTGGTGCGACGAGGAAGAGCCGGCGATTGCTTGCGTCGAGCTGCTTTCGTGGATCCTGTTTTTCCGCTGTTGTAAAAGGAACGACGGTTTTGTTCTGTTTCGGTAATGATTTGTTTAACCAAACGATTGAGTGCAGATCTAATCTACTAGATTGATCGTTCCAGCCACATACGTACAGTTATGGTATTTCGCAAAGTATTTTGGAGTAAAAAATTATTATCTTTACTATTAAATAGGAGTTGGTCGTTTGACACTCAACGCACTTTGGTGGTCGTCATTAGAAGCATTACGTCCGTTTGATCTATATCCAATGGCGCGTTAAGTCGATCTGCTATTTGGCTTAGCTAATTACGCCTCCGTGCCACCGATGAGTGCGAAATAGCGATTCACCCAGCGAAAAAGGCAGCAACAGGCCACAGCCCCGACCTCCTCCCTTAGTCACATGAACCCTAGCATAGGCCATAGGGTCCCGCCGCCGTCTCTCACTTCTCGCCCCCGCCCACGACTGCGAGCGTGCTTGTGATGGCATCTATTGAGGTCGCGTTGGTGGCCGTAGCGGTCGTCGCGGTGGCATCGGTGCGCGGCCGAGTGGAGGGAGGAGGTGCGCAGGCTTGGCCTGGCGTCCATCCCGGCACCGTATCCTCCTAGATCGGCCATCTACAGAGATGATGGCGACGGCGATGGAGGCGATATGCGGCCCAGCACCAACACGAGAGGGGAGGCGGCAACACGACTGGCGTCTACCTGGGCACCGTATCCTCCTAGATCGGCCATCTACAGAGATGATGGCGACGACGATGGAGGCGATATGCGGCCCAGAACCAACACGAGATCAAGGGGAGGCGTCCTCGACTACGAGTGCCGAGGTGAGAGAGATGAACATGGCGAGATCAATGGCTCTACCATCCCCTATTAATTTCATGTTGTTTCCCATCTCAGGCGGCCCTTGCTCTCTCATTTTCCGCTCGTGGAAAGCGGCTTGGCTTTGCCCCAAAGGAATCCGGGGTTGGATCAGATATTTAACATGGCGTGTAACGTTGTTCAGGTTTGTACCCAAACCCCCTCCTTCTATTATCAGTTTGATTTCTGGCTCAGGTTGGATGTTCTCATGTTCTTCCCCTTTCTGCAGCAAGATTCAGAGGGAGGCTGGGGGCTTGAGGCGGACTGTTGGTTCAGGTATGGTCTCTCCATGGAGGGATTATACTTCCTTTTAGTTCCCCTTATCTTATTACTAGCTCTTATTTTTGTTTCCCATCGACCTGGTTGATCATGTTTTTGTTCAAGGTTTTCCATCTAGAGCAACCCTCTATTTCTTTATAAAGGCAATGAGGAAAAGGTTGGAAAAAATAATGCACTGGGAGATTATCTTTTCCTCTCCTGTTAGTGGTGGTGAACATGTGGTCCATTTTGGGCGTAAAAAGAATTAAGATTTTCTCGAGCGTTTAGCTTTTCTTATAACTATTATATCATCGTTTGTTAATATGAACCGTACTCTATTACTACAAACGATTTGAACTACATCTTTACTATTAAATGGGAGTTGGTCGTTTGACACTCAACGCACTTTGGTGGTCGTCATTAGAAGCATTACGTCCGTTTGATCTATATCCAATGGCGCGTTAAGTCGATCTGCTATTTGGCTTAGCTAATTACGCCTCCGTGCCACCGATGAGTGCGAAATAGCGATTCACCCAGCGAAAAAGGCAGCAACAGGCCACAGCCCCGACCTCCTCCCTTAGTCACATGAACCCTAGCATAGGCCATAGGGTCCCGCCGCCGTCTCTCACTTCTCGCCCCCGCCCACGACTGCGAGCGTGCTTGTGATGGCATCTATTGAGGTCACGTTGGTGGCCGTAGCGGTCGTCGCGGTGGCATCGGTGCGCGGCCGAGTGGAGGGAGGAGGTGCGCAGGCTTGGCCTGGCGTCCATCCCGGCACCGTATCCTCCTAGATCGGCCATCTACAGAGATGATGGCGACGGCGATGGAGGCGATATGCGGCCCAGCACCAACACGAGAGGGGAGGCGGCAACACGACTGGCGTCTACCTGGGCACCGTATCCTCCTAGATCGGCCATCTACAGAGATGATGGCGACGACGATGGAGGCGATATGCGGCCCAGAACCAACACGAGATCAAGGGGAGGCGTCCTCGACTACGAGTGCCGAGGTGAGAGAGATGAACATGGCGAGATCAATGGCTCTACCATCCCCTATTAATTTCATGTTGTTTCCCATCTCAGGCGGCCCTTGCTCTCTCATTTTCCGCTCGTGGAAAGCGGCTTGGCTTTGCCCCAAAGGAATCCGGGGTTGGATCAGATATTTAACATGGCGTGTAACGTTGTTCAGGTTTGTACCCAAACCCCCTCCTTCTATTATCAGTTTGATTTCTGGCTCAGGTTGGATGTTCTCATGTTCTTCCCCTTTCTGCAGCAAGATTCAGAGGGAGGCTGGGGGCTTGAGGCGGACTGTTGGTTCAGGTATGGTCTCTCCATGGAGGGATTATACTTCCTTTTAGTTCCCCTTATCTTATTACTAGCTCTTATTTTTGTTTCCCATCGACCTGGTTGATCATGTTTTTGTTCAAGGTTTTCCATCTAGAGCAACCCTCTATTTCTTTATAAAGGCAATGAGGAAAAGGTTGGAAAAAATAATGCACTGGGAGATTATCTTTTCCTCTCCTGTTAGTGGTGGTGAACATGTGGTCCATTTTGGGCGTAAAAAGAATTAAGATTTTCTCGAGCGTTTAGCTTTTCTTATAACTATTATATCATCGTTTGTTAATATGAACCGTACTCTATTACTACAAACGATTTGAACTACATGGAAGTTAAAATGGAGAGAGGGGAACTTTATTGATGTATATTTAGTAACAAAAATGTATTATTTTTTGAATCCATGTGGCATAGCTTACATCCATGAAAATTTGTTTAGTTCTATATTAACTAACTTCATGTCACTTGCTTCTTTAAATTAATACTGAAAGAACCTATAATTTCCCTTTTTGTGCGGTCCATTTTATCTGCTATACCCATGTTAGGACATCTTAACATTTAAGCTTTAGGTGTGTTCATATTATAACATTTAGGAATCTATTTTCTGATCATATAAGAATTTCATGATGGTTGTACTTGATCCTTTCATATAATCCATTTATCTGTAGCTTAAGTGTTTGCTACAGGGTTACAGAAAGGCTCACGGTGGTAAGATTTTTTTTTGTTGGAGATCAACAATACTTGTGTGTCGCTGTCAATCGTTAGCAATTTGCTTTGTCTCTTTCAAAAAGACATAGACCTGATGACATGTATACTTATGTTCATCAGCAATTACACCATGTCATTGGCCAAGATTCGTGATGTTTCTTCCATGTCTTTCCTTGCAGGGGAGCTTCGAATTTTGTCCTTATCATTTGGTGCAATGGTAACAAATTCTATAACTATACATGTAGGTACGCGGATCAGCTCTTGATATGTTTTTTGTTGCGAATAAGCTCTTGATATGTGTTTGTTTTGTTAGTGGCAGCAAACTAAATCTATCCAACATTGACATCTGGGAATCGTATTGTTGTTTGCATTGGAAGAATAGCTAGGCCAGTTGTGCTGACTTTGGTAATTTCTCATGTGGCTAGCTCCTTTTTATCCATGCCATGGTCTATCAGTACCTACGCAGTAGCTTTTCTCTGCACGAGTGAATGCAAGAGTTCATTTCTTTTATTAAGATGCGTCTGATGAGTTCATCCGTAAATGTCTGCCAAATTCTGGATGAGCCGCCATGGGTTAGTTTCTTGTTTTTGTAGAGAAAAGGCACAAGGCCAAGATTTTTAATGAAAGCCACATAAGTCCTCTCGGCACAAGGCCTAGCTTTTTTATTGAAAACCAAATGCAGTAGTCTACCTCTCTGAATCCTGTTTTTTTCATGAACAGTTCGTATATGGCCGGCTCTCTTTCTCGAGCTACATCCAGAAACAATCTATTTTATGCTATCAGGAATAACAACTTAACTGTATTCTAAGTTCATTGATATGCATATAATCGCTATGTTAGTCAGACACATATATACAAAATACAATTACAGTTTGTGATTTTAGGTAAGAAATTGATGTCTGGTTATTTCGTGCATGTGTATACTGACTACACTCTCCTTATCAAACATTGTTCAGCTTATTAATCATATTCAGGTTTTTGATAAAATAAATTACACCGATTTTCCCACCCGCTTGTTCTTGATGTTGGCAGCTCTGGCTCTCATGCAGTTCAGTACTTTGGATATTTGATTGGATGCATTGGCGTGCAGTTCTGTTTTTAGTTGTTACAAGCAAATGATCCTTGCACCCGCTTGTTCTTGATGTTGGCAGCTCTGGCTCTCATGCAGTTCAGTACTTTGGATATTTGATTGGATGCATTGGCGTGCAGTTCTTTTTTTTAGTTGTTACAAGCAAATGATCCCTGTAGATGATGGATCACTTGTTTTGTTAATCATGTGTTGAGTTATGAACCATTTTTATCTGCCATACTTTCAGAAAACTGTTTATTTAGTATTTCAAGCATCGGGCAAACCTTTTTCTAGACTGATTTTATATGGTTCCTTTGTCCTCCATTTGTAAAGCTGCTGCCACAACATGGGTTTATGAGAAGCAAAGGTGCACGAGTATAGATGGGGTATAAAAGAATTATCGGTGCTCTGACCAATCTTTTCATAGTCCAGTTGATTTGGAGAAAAAGTGGGCTCCCTGGTTGGAAAACAATCAATTCGTAGTGGTACCAAGTTTGATTACGTAAACTCAGCAGCTCGTTTGCTATTATTAGAAAGAGGCTACGTATTGAAACCTTGCTTGCACATGTATATATATTTTATGATAGGATGCACATATATGTTAAGGGTCATAGTGCCAATATTAGGTACACGGAGTATGAGCTCTCTGTCATGGTTGCAAGCATGCGCAGCAGGTAACCTGGTACAACCCATGTTGGCATGTTGCAATATCTATATTGTCTTTCGATCATGAATACATGAACATAGATTTTTATTTCCTTCCACAACAAGGTTTCTAAAGCACTTCTTTTACTTCTGCAACACTTATTCTAAAACACATCCTTGCATAATATTTAATCTGAAACTTGTAGGATTGCCTCCTGGGAGCATAGGATTGCCATGTGTCCTTCCATTCAGTCCTGGGCCATCTTATCAATATTTATACCTTGGTCCTCATTTGGTTTTTTGATATTAGTCGGATGTGTGCATAGTTTATATTCTGTCGTTTGGAGTAGTTCTGATTGCATAATGACATATATAGATAACTGAGGCATATCTTTTTGAGTTATTTACCAAAGTTGCTTCATATAAATAATTCTATTTCAGAATGAGATGATTTAACTCATGTAAAACAACAGTGATGTGTTCATCCTCTATTCCAACAAAGAGCAATGTAGCAGTCGGAATTATGCGTAAAAGAGGTTCTGCATTGATCTGTGATGCTTGGAAAGAAACTCTTTCAATGCCAGGATGCATGCTTTCCGAAATGAGCACGTCGAAGAGTGGAATCAAGACGAATAGTTCTGTTGCAGGTGATGCAGAATTTACCTGTAAAGATGAATTTGTTGCACCCAATTTAATTAATTCACTGGAAATAAAATGGGATGACATGATTAATTTCTTACTGTGAGAAAGTATGTGTTTTACAGATTCTGTGACAAAGGTGAAGACAATTAGGAAATAATTTTTTTTATTGTTCTTCCTTTTTGTTGAGAGAATGTTAAATTTTAAACATTGTTTGTTGAGTGCTTGAGATCTTTCATTAGCAGGTCCACAACCTTCCAGATGGCCATTGGAATTTAAGAAGAAACAGCAAGAGATCATTGAGCTTTGGCACACTTGCAGTATTTTCTTGGGCCACAATACTTAACTTTTCTTGCTATTCAAACGAGAATCAGCTGACTCCATTTACACGGAATTCTTTTGAGTCAACATCTAGACAACGATTTAAAACGCACTTGGAAGTCAGTAACAAGATCACTTCGAAATGTTTTGTATTTTTTCGGGATGGAAATACGTTTCAAGCAATGGTTGTACTGCAACTAATGTGCATCACTTAGGAAACATGAAATTGTTGAAGCAAAGTTTCTATATCTCATTATCACTCAATGGTTTGAATTTTCATTAGCCACAAAAGACCTTCTATTTGTCACATGAAGATGTATTTCTTGTGTTCAAACGTGCCAAACTTGGGCACGATGTAGGTGATCATGTGGAGTTATTGTATCTGTGACTTTGTAAATCAGCTGCTCCATTTATAAAGGACAGTCTGGAATATTTCAATCTTCTTCACGAAGAATACTTGGGGAGATGTTTGTTCTTTTTTATTTTATATATTTTCTGCTGGATTGGTTTGATAATATATTTTATCCAAAATTTACATGAAGTTATTGGCCCTTGTATATCCGATCCTTTGAAATATTTTGAAACGAGAGGGAGCACACATCAATCGGAGTTGAATGTGATGGCTTAGTCAGCCATTTACGGTGGATCTGTTAACCATCACCACCACAATGCCTCATATGCAACATCATATATCATGGTCTTCATGTCTCTATTTGAATCTTAGCGGGCCAAATAGGCACATGACACATGTATGCTTTCGTCAAGGGGGTCAAGGATCCCCTGACGTAGGTGTTCCTGACATTGGGTCATGGATGTGTAGGCCCCAAAGGGTGTGGGCCCCACCTGACAGCAGTCATGTCAGAGGATCCATGTCCATCTCATCTGAGAACTATTGCTTGAAGCCATATCAGAGGATCCATGTCCATCTCATCTGAGAACTATTGCTTGAAGCCGTTCTAAGAAAAGTGGAATCTTGTTGCTTTGTTAAATTATAGCTTTTTGTCAAATTATATTTTAGCAAAATAGATTCTTTCAAATACTATGTACTCTCTCAGGTCTTATAAAATTGACTTGAATTTAGTATAAAGTTGTATTAAATTCAAATTAATTAAAAGAGATCGGAGGGAGTAGCTATTTGTTTCTATACACATGTATGACATGAAACATGACTTGACGACAGCCGTAGCAACGCACGGGCATTCAACTAGTAGAGCTGTAAAGTGGAGAATAGGGCAAATTATAAAGGAATGAGTGTAATGTGTGGCAAATAGTAAAAGACAAAGTAATATGTGGCAAATTATAAAGATCCAATATAATGTGTGGCAAATTATAAAATATCCCGGCCGTTTTGGGCCGTTTGGGTGGCCGAGCGGACACGCGGACGGAGCCCCGCGTCCGCGCGTCCGTTTGGGTCGCGCGCTGTGTCCAACGCGGCAGATTTGGGTCGCGACGCCGTATGGTACGTTTTTCTTGTAAATTCACTATAAAAATGCAAAATAAATTATACAAAATATATATAATAGTTCAAATGCTCACAGTACATTGTCCACAGTACATTGTCCACGTAATCAAGGATAAAGTATTATTCAAATAAAATGAAAAAACAATACAAATGCTCTAGGCTTCCGGATTTCCTTCATCATTGTTGTTTGCAGCATTATTGCCTACATGCTGCCATACGTGCTCGATCAAATCAGCCTGCAGCTGGTTGTGTACAGCTAGATCTCGAATTTCATGGTGTGCATGAAGAATGTCCTGGAATGATGCCGGACCACCTTGAGGAGTAACCAACTCTCCCTGGCCCTCCCAGTCATTATCATAGAGTGAATCATCCCGCTCTACCTCAACAATCATGTTATGCATGATTACACAAGCGGTCATCACCTCCCACAGAATTTGCACATCACAGGCTCTGGCAGGGTGTCTGACGATAGCCCAACGAGCTTGGAGGATGCCAAACGCCCGCTCGACATCTTTCTGGGCTGCCTCTTGCCCTTTGGCAAACCTTGCCTCCTGCTCTGAGTTGGGTTTTCGGATTGTCTTCACGAGTGTAGCCCAAGGTGGATAGATATCATAAGCAAGGTAGTACCCCTTGGTGTAGTGGTGGCCATTGATCTCAAAATCCACATCGGGACTAACCGCACAGCCTATCAAATACCGGAGAGCCGCAGCACATTGATGTCATTGTGCGAGCCAGCCATTCCGAATGAGTGCCAAATCCATGTATCCTGTGAAGCAAAGCTTCAAGAATGATTGTGCACCCCGAATGACCGATGTATGCCCCGCCAACCAAAGGGCTTCTTCCACTCCTGCATGTAGTCTATGCTGCCAAGCATCCCAGGAAACCCCTGGAAGCGTTGATTGACAACAGACGAGTTGTGTCCTCTGCATTAGGTTGCCGGAGGTGTTCTCCGAACGAACCGATCACCGCTCTGCAGAACCTGTTCATCCGGGTAGACTCACTCATGCGCTTGTACTCATCTACGAAATCACCGGCAACGCCATATGCGAGCATCCTAATCGCTGCCGTGCATTTCTGGTACGAAGACATGCCTACCTTGCCAATTGCATCCACTTTCGCGTTGAAGTAGTCGTCGTAGAGCTTGATGATGGCGTGTAACTCACACGTTCGTTGGGAACCCCAAGAGGAAGGTATGATGCGCACAGCAGCAAGTTTTCCCTCAGAAAGAAACCAAGGTTTATCGAACCAGGAGGAGCCAAGAAGCACGTTGAAGGTTGATGGCGGCGGGATGTAGTGCGGCGCAACACCGGGATTCCGCGCCAACGTGAACCTGCACAACACAACCAAAGTACTTTGCCCCAATGAAACAGTGAGGTTGTCAATCTCACCGGCTTGCTGTAACAAAGGATTAACCGTATTGTGTGGAAGATGATTGTTTGCAAAACGTAGAACAAGTATTGCAGTAGATTGTATTTCAATATAGAGAATTGGACCGGGGTCCACAGCTCACTAGAGGTGTCTCTCCCATAAGATAAAAGCATGTTGGGTGAACAAATTACAGCTTGGCAATTGACAAATAAAGAGGGCATGACCATGCACATACATATCATGATGAGTATAGTGAGATTTAATTGGGCATTACGACAAAGTACATAGACCGCCATCCAACCGCATCTATGCCTAAAAAGTCCACCTTCAGTTATCATCCGAACCCCCTCCGGTATTAAGTTGTAACAACGACAATTGCATTAAGTATTGCGCGTAATGTAACTAGTAACTACATCCTTGAACATAGCACTAATGTTTTATCCCTAGTGGCAACAGACATCCACAACCTTAGAACTTTCTGTCACTGTCCCAGATATCAATGGAGGCATGAACCCACTATCGAGCATAAATACTCCCTCTTGGAGTTACAAGCATCTACTTGGCCAGAGCATCTACTAGTAACGGAGAGCATGCAAGATCATAAACAACACATAGACATAACTTTGATAATCAACATAACAAGTATTCTCTATTCATCGGATCCCAACAAACGCAACATATAGAATTACGTAGATGATCTTGATCATGTTAGGCAGCTCACAAGATCCGACAATGATAGCACAATGGGGAGAAGACAACCATCTAGCTACCGCTATGGACCCATAGTCCAGGGTAGACTACTCACACATCACTCCGAGGCGACCATGGCGGCGTAGAGTCCTCCGGAGATGATTCCCCTCTCAGGGTGCCGGGCGATCTCCTGGATCCCCCGAGATGGGATCGGCGCGGCGGCGTCTGGAAGGTTTTCGCATCGTGGCTCTCGGCACGGGGGTACGAGGCTTTAAGAGGCGGACAGGTCGGAGGCGGCACGAGGGCCCCACACCACGGGCCGCGGCCAAGGGGGGCCGCCCTAACTGGGCACCTCGTGGCCCCACTTCGTCTCCTCTTCGGACTTCTAGAAGCTTCGTGGCAAAATAGGACCACGGGCGTTGATTTCGTCCAATTCCAGAATATTTCGTTACTAGGATTTCGAAACCAAAAACAGCAGACAGAACGGCACTTCGGCATCTTGTTAATAGGTTAGTTCCGTAAAATGCACGAATATGACATAAAGTGTGCATAAAACATGTAGATAACATCAATAATGTGGTATGGAACATAAGAAATTATCGATACGTCGGAGGCGTATCACTTGACGCCATCCATTATCCGGCGGAACAACGGTCTGGACATCCGAAAACGACGGCGAAACAAGGCCGGCGTGAACAATGCCTTGGGTTGGAAGTAGTCGGTGAAGAGCTGATCGTGGTCGCGTTCTCTTTTGCGGTCCAAGGCGGTTGCGCGCCCCGGCAAGGACCCCCGATGCACGGGGATCTGCGAGACAATGTGCTCGTGGATGATCAGCGCAACATCCGTGAAAAATTCGTCGTCGTCGTCGCTGTCCACCATGATCTACAGATGAAAATGGACAAATTTTAGTATGCCCATTTCATCGAACACCTCGCAGGCGGAGGCCATTCAATGCGTCCGAAGGGACCTGCAGGCCATGGCCGTCTCAGCCGACTTGCGGTCTGCAAAAACGGTGCACGAGAGCTCACCTCCGGCGGCAACGGCGCAGCTACGAACGGTGGGAGGACAACAGCGACGACGACGGCGTCCTCCGACTCTGCTACGACGCGGCGAAAGCAGCGCGGGGCCGCGACCTATGCTTCCGCCCCGCTTGCCGGCGTCTCGACGACGGTGGCCGGCGTCGACGCCGCTCGGCCCTTGGTGGCGGCGAGCGGCGAGAGATGTGTGCGAGGGGTTTGTGTTTTGGGAGACAGACCGGGCCAGGGGCGAACAAGGGGAGGACGCGAGCGACCGCATTGGTCCGCGGCCACGCAAACTCGTCCCAGATTTGGGCCGGTTTGGGTCGTCCTGGACGCCGCGGCCATCCGTTTTAGGGATGGGTCCGCGCGTTGGGCCGCGTTTTTGTCCGGTTGGACCCATCCGGACGCGCGGGCGCGGTTTGGGTCGCCCCGTTGGAGATGCCCTTACGGCCTAGACGGTTCGTGGCGATCTTCCCTTCGCCGGCGGGTACCGGGCGAAGTGTCCCGCCGGCCATGGCGGGCCCCCTGGCTGCGCGTGGGCAGACTCCCGTCCACAGCTCCTCCTTTCTTTCTCTTCATTCCCGCTTCCTCTTCTCAACCCTAGCCGTCATGGTCAGCCTCTTCTGTTTGTGACGACGTCAAACACTATTAATTCATAGCCTCTTCTGTTTGTGACGATCTGGGCCTGCACGGGCCCGATCTGGACCTTCAGGGTTGGGTCGTCCACGGCTGGTACCTGGAGCGGGTGCCATCGGTGCGGATGGCCCTGGCCCTTGCCGGAGGAGGTTTGGAGGCTGCTGTTCTTCGTCATGGTTGGAGGTGGAGTGGCCGCGTCTCTCTCAGTAGTGTGTGGAGGCCGAAGCTGGCGGTGTGTCGGTGACCACAGCTTTTTGCAACGTTGATGTCGAGGAGCTGCGGTGGCGGCGGTGTGTTTCTCCATGGACAGGATTGCCCCAAAGCTCGGAGGTGCGGAGTCGAGCGACATTACGGTCGAAAGACCTGCCTGACTTGTTGGGCCGGCGGCGACGGCGCCCGCGGGTGTCGTGTCCCTCTTTGGAGGCGTCGCTGGAGTGTGTCGGTGTCTCCCGCGCTTCGCCTGTTCTGGTTGCTGTCTCCGGGCGAAAGCCTAGGTCCTTCGGATCGGCGTGATGGCAGCGTCCTCGACGTCGTTCCCCTGTTGGGAGTTTCGCGTTTGGAGACACGGCGTGATGGTCTTGGTGCTTTCCTCTGGTGCTCCCCGCTGTCTGAGGCTGGCTGCAGGAGCGCTATGCACGCCATAGCTGGCAACTCCAAGATGATGCCTTCTCAGGGCCGACCGAGTTCCGCCATGTTCTCCTTTCATGGTGCGTCGACTAGGAGAGCTCTTTTGGAGGTGTTGTTCTTTGGTGGTTTCTAGCGTCGATCGAGACGCGATTTTATTGTGTAGCTTAGGATAGGTTCTTTCGTGCCTTTGTCGGTGGTGTGGAGTTAGCCTTCTTGTATTAAATCTTCTACCGATATGGCGATATGGTATGCTCTTGGCGTACTCGCGAAAAAAAGTGTTTGAGGGTACTCTCAGGAGCAACACCACACGGGGTGAATCGCTCGGCACACGAGTGATATGGTAGAAACAGCGGAAAAAGAAGACTACCGCCAATGACTTGATATCAACGGTCACCATGCCCATGGAACTAAGAGAAGACCTGTCCATTTGAGTCCGCCGCAGCCTGTGGACGACAGACAAATAATCGGATGCCTACCATAATATCTGCAAAGTTCTCAGCTCAGGTAAGGATGATGGCCGCTTTAGCTTCTGCATGAAATCCCGTGGACATGGCCTATGCAGTATAGCATGATCACATCTCTAAACCATTGTCAAAGTCAAGTGAATGGGATCTGGAGACCCCAGGACAAGCCTGCCTCCTGGGTGACCGCAGGCGATTCAGGAGCGCTAAGTGGGATTCAGAGTTTGTTCTGCAGATACATACATAGTTATACACATATACCCGTGTACCATGTGCGCTATTTTTTGCAACTAAGGCTCCGGTTCAGATAATGGCCACAGGGGCAATGAACCCGATGCTGAACCCGAACGAGATGCAGGTCAGTTCCTCGTTATTCTCTCCCAGCAGCTTCATTTGGAGACTGTAAGAACCCTGAAGCAGCAAATTACAACACAAAACGTCAGGATGTGATCTTAAAGCAGCAAGTCTCGAGGAGGGACGAGACCACCTATCGAGCGTCTCGTCTACCAAACACTTCAAGGAAAAAAAATCTGGACAAACTCAGCACCAAAACTGAATGTGAACTGCAGGTATGCTTACTGGTGGGGTGAAAGATGGTAGAGTCTGTTCGCTGGCTAACACGAATTCACCGGATGCGGGACAAGGAGTCCCGGAGCAGAAGTCGTGAGTCTCTGAATGGACGTGGAAGATGAAGTATGTGACATCTACCACCAGCTTCCCTTTCGTGATGCTTTTATCTGCCATGTATCAACAATAGTCATAAAGTACCATGAGGACTCGAGGAAAGAATCAGCTAGAAAAAACATTGTGGTTCATAGAAACTAATGCTCAATCTAAGTGAAAAATGTCACATTAATTGTGTGTAGAATGTAGATACTGGTAGCAGATCCAGAAATCTACACCCAACAGACAAACATAATCTACAATTCATTTGAAAATATAACATAAACAACGCCTAGAAAAATAAATAGTAACAGCAACTCTCCTGCCAGATCCTAAAAGTCTCAAAATGCGAACCCTCTTTTTTCTCGAACACGCACCAAATCGTGTGACATTTGTATTAGAAGAAGGCACCAACATGGCGCAAGTACAGCCCACAATGGTCAACGGGAAAAGAAAGAAAAAAAGCAAACTAAACGAATACGAAAACAGGACTGAAGAAAAGGGCAAAACTGAGCTAAACTAGGCTATATCCACAGGAGGTGCACTTCAGGCGTCAAGAGGCCTGGCATCAAGAGGTAACCTGCGCAGTGCCCTCGCTCCTGCGATCATCCACATTAGCTTCAATATGTGAGCTCTCGTGACCATGGTAGTACGAAGTGGAATTTATGAAGTGGAAGCACATGCTAGTACTCTATTTGCTATTAAATGGAAATAATTAACCACTTTGCGATTTCTTGAAATAGAGGGTTGGAGAAACAATTCTACATAGACATGGGAAAACAACTGTTGAATCTTACTGCATAAATTCATTCACTGCTTTGCTGTCAGAACAAATTATATGGAGGCATATGATGATATTAACCATTTCGGTAGACAATTAAGGAGCTTATGGCCCTCTGTAAACTCAAATACAAGCATCAATAAACAAAGGGAATTCATGGAGCCAGGCAAATACTACATGTGCACTCGTTATTGCAACTTTCAACGGACAAATATAAGGTGTTCCAGATTCAAAACTTCCCAGTGCAAATAGAATGGCGGTACCAGCTGCCTTGTCCAAAGCAGTCTGGCAGAAATACCTAATACAGTAACACCTCATAGTGTGGACTTCGCGAAACTCCAATTCATGGCCCAAATGTTACAGCACGCAGGAGTAATGCATAGATAAGTTACATGGATAGCTTCGAAACAGGACACTAATTCGATCCCATAGGCAAAATGCATCGGTTTCATTCGGAATGCTACATGCACACACACACGCGCACATGGAAGACACACACTCTACCAACAAACAGTTGCTCGGCATCCCAATTTAGGGGCACACCGCACAAAGGGTCATAATTCACAAGCCTAATCGCAACGAATTTACATCAGATAAGTCGATCAATTCTCACCGGTGGAGGCGGAGATCTTGAAGGAAGCGGGCTGGCCGCGAACGACGGGGTCGGGGACGATCTCCACCCCGCTGACCTTCACCGGGTAACGGCGCCCCTTATCTGCAGCAAAACCAAACCGATTGGCTGAATCTCCAAAAGGGGACGGTTTAGCGGCGAGACGATGTCGCAGAGCACTCACTGCAGTACTGGAAATCGGCGGCGGAGGAGGTGGAGGCGGAGAGCAGGAGCGCCGCGGCGAGGAGGAGCAGGTCGCGGAGGCGGCGGTTGGTCGCCATGGCTGTAGAGCAAAGCTCTGCGCTCTGCGGTGTCGCGACTACACTGACCGGCAGGTGGACACGAGTCGTGTGGTTCATTCAGGTGTGGGCCCGGTCAAATTACAGAAGGAAACGTTGTTGGCTGTGTATGTATGTGCCTATGTGGGCGTCATTGGGCCGTGCGTTGTAATTGAGTGCACGAGCTGAGCTTAGTTTTTTTAAATCTGGCTGGGCTTAGTTTCGGCCGGGTTGGAGTTGGAGGTCTTCAGTTTTAGGAGGGTTTTTTTTACTCCCTTTGTCCTAAATTAATTTTATCTCGGTTTTGTCTAGATACTCTCGTGTATGTAAACAAAACTGAGGAAAAATGGACATAGGGAGATGTTTTTAGAGTTTTCTTATGGAGACTAGCGCAACTCTTATTGCCGAAAGCATATGTGTTGGAACATCGCAACATGAGCACGACGAGCAATTGCTCTCTATGTGCAAATGCCGAATCTTAAAAAGATGAAACCGGCGGTGGGAGGAACCACCGTTGTATTTGATAAAGGAGGTGGCGAGTCTCGAACTCTGGCTGTTTAGTACAACTTTACATGTACTAATTAGTAAGCCCTAGAGTCTTTCTCAAAATGCCGAATCTTGGAGACACTTAATCATGGAGTGCAACATGGCTCGTTGTGTGTGGGCTTTGTCAGATGGATCTATGGTGCAATACATGGTTTCAAATGGAGATACGAATGAAAGACTATGGTTGTTCGAGATGATAGAGACATTGCCACATAATCAAATTACAATAGTTTCGGTTTACTTTGTCGGCATTGGATTGTATGGAGGTAAGCTATCCATGAATACATATTCCGGAGTCCGTTGTCCACCCATGCCTTCATAAACTCCTACCTAAAGGAACTAAAATATGTGACCAAACCCTCAACCCCGAAGGTCCAGCAGAAATTTTGTGGTAGAGAACGTGTAACATGGTTGCCAGCTCCTGCAGGTAGGGCAAAGATCAATCAACAGTCTTGATATTCGGAATTTTAGATCTAGCTTGTTGGAGATGTGTAATATCCCAGGTAATGGGGTTACAAAAATAGAGGAAACAGATGTGTGCATTGCATTCATGCATAGAAAATCTGGGGAATTTTCGCGCTTTAAAGTAAAACAGTCACAGTAACTGAAGTTTCACTTGACCTTGGTGGAATTGAAGTAGCTCATCAAGTCAAGCGCTATAAACCTCAATGTGACTTTGCTAAAACCTTGTTTTGGGTAGATATGATTTGATCTAAGGGGTTAGATCAAATGGAACTAATAATCAACACAACAACACTTTACTCAATGACCAACTACTTGATCTTATAACAGATCATAATATGGTAATCATTGCCACAACATATGAACATCTATTCAATTACAAACCAAGTAACAATAAAATGGAGAAACCATTCTTGACTATCTTTTCCATGTCTTAAACTAATCCCTAATCCTACCATGAACCTCATGGTATCCATTTTACTCCATTCATGGAAAAATAACAAGGACATCAACTTCAGAAATAGATATTCTTCTCCATTTCAAATTATTTCACATCAAACCTAGAGAGGTGAGAGTTCTGTTATAATTATTAGAGAAGCAATAACAAACCTTGAGTTAAACCTTGGATATACATCCAAGTATTCAAATCATCATCTCTAAGAGAAACCCTAGGATATTATCCAAGACAATTCCTAGAGAGATAAATCATTTATATTTAACATAGACATTGATGATCACATCAACCTCTAGGAAGCCTAACCTTAGGTTAGTATTAAAGTCCTTCCCAAATCAGAGAGAGACCAATCATGCCAATCTTAGCTTTACCTATTTATGAATAAAGGACAACCATTGCACTAAAATATTAGGAGTACACCATAAACCCTAGAATAACTATTCCTATATGAGAGAACTCAAGTTATGGTGTTACACTCAAATTAATGAGGCAACACTTGGACTTGGGAAAGAGAACTATCCATATACTAATATGATTATATCATCATTCCCTGGAAAGAACCCTAAGAATTATCTCAGGCAATCTCCTGGGATATCAATTATGGAGGCCACCATAATAGTTCATCCTAGAAAATAAAATAGAAGTGATATACCTTAGTTCATCAAGACAATGCTTGATCATGGAAGTGAGAAACCCATTTAATGAGAGATCCCTTAGGAAGCCAAACCTTGATCATTATAAATTGAGTGATGATCATAAACCCTAAGAACTTGAGGTAGAGATATTAAGAACAAGTTGATCATGCCTAATCCATGATCATGCTCTTGAGGTATGTGAGGATAATTTAAACCCTAATATGATTATTAGATATTATTCCCCACATGAAATCATAGGGAGGTAACTAGTAAACAAACCTAGACTTATATCCTAAACCCTAAATTGTGAACCACTTGGTGATCACAAGTAGAATTCTACCACACCTACATTCCACTTATTTTTCATCTAAGAAAGCTTTAGAGTAAAACTCCATACTTGATATGGTGAGAAATCATCAATCCATATGACCAAAGTTAACTATAAAAAGAACTATAACCACTGTAGTTACTTTAATGATAAATTGAGGTTAACAATAGAAGTTTATTGGTAGAAGATAAAAAACCACTTCTCAAATCCTTAGTAACTAGGAAGCACATGAAATATTAAGTAAGTAAACACCTTACCATGGTTAGGGAAGATTAAACCCTAGCATGCAATATGGTGTCATCTCATTCCTACAACCTTGAATTAAATCTCAACACTGGTTTATGTATCACTATGGTGCTCATAATATAAAACCAGGCCATAATTGAGATTCAAACCAAATCCCATTAGGTGAATATGCTTAGAACCCTAGGATTGCTCACTAGTTAAATCCTAGACTTAATTATGGAGCATAAGATGAACATAGTTGAAACCCTTTATTTAAAACCATGTGAGGTGATCAATCACTTACCTTTGTAATCAAGACCAAACCATTATGAGAACAATATTTACTCTAGACATTTTCAATATTAATAATAGTGTTCATTTTAAAAGGGGGTTATAAGAGAATTTACAAAAACTACAATAAATAGGTGATTCCATAAAATAAGATGTAAGTGAAACAAACTCTCAATTAAGAACCCAATACCTTATAATAATCTTTAAAATACTTTGAGCACTAATTATACACTTTAAATAATCCAAAAGAAAGTTGTATTGCATGGAGGAAAAAGGAGTTTCAAAGACCACATAAATTCATGGCTAAATTAAAAAAATGTAAAAAGGAAACCACAAGGATACAAACAAAATCATGCATTACACATTTGTCTTGAGCAATAAAATAATGCAGTGACCATTGTTATCAAATCCTAATTTCAGTTATCAAACACCTGTAAAATAGAAAAGAATTGAAATTTGAATTAAAACCAGAATTCAAAGCAAGAAATAAAAACAGGAAAAGAAAAGAAGAGGAAAAAGACTTACCTGGACCTCACCTGGCCATGCCAGCCCACCAGCGCAGCCCAAACCGAAGCCCACGAGCCAGCCCAGGTCAGCCCAACATACCCCTTCGCTTAAAAAACAGAGGAGAGGGTCATCCTCATCCTCTCTGGCGCTCGAGGAGGACAGCACGACGACGTGCTTCCCTTCCCCTCGTCGCTGGCAGCATCTCCTCGTCCGAAGGTGTGACGAGGCACGCACCCAGGCCGTATAAAAGCTCCAGGTCGAGCCTCGTCCCGAATTTTTTCTCTCTTCGCCTAATTCCTCCCCAAGACGAAACCCTAGCCCGTACGGCCTCCGGCCATCGCCGTCGAATAGGACCTCCCCGAGCCCCGGCGTGGTCGCTATCATCTTCACCACCCTCGACTTGCTCCTCCTGCACAGGGAATCGAGCCGTAGCCACTCGGAGCGCCGTCGTCGACTTCATCTTCTCCGACGGCCGGAGCAGAAGATTCCGGCGAACCAGCCATCCCCTGGCCTCGCCGTCGCGCGCATCTTGCTCAGGGTGAGCCACTGGTGCTCAAGCACCCCCTAACCTCTTCAATTTCGCCGTCAATCGAAATCACCACGGTAGCCTGCGAAGACCGCCGCTCGGCCTCGCCGGCGAGCGAGCTCCGGTGACCTATTCGGGGCGGCGTTAGTACCAGGAGGGTCGCCTCGACGCGCTTAGTTTTATGGTATAGGTAAATTGCCCGGGAGAGCACCACACCGCCGGCGACCATCGCCACTGCCCGCCGGTGAAGGCCATGGTTGCCACGTCGTGCCACCGTGGCAGCTGGCGTGGCATCGGCCCACCAGTCAGTGTCTGGGAGGGTAGAGTTACCGGGTAGCTTTAGTAATTCCATTTAAAGTTAATTCCAGTAAATTACTGCAACTTCAAATTAATTTAGAAAATTCAAATTAAGTCAGAAAAATATAAATAAGATATCAAAATGTTCCTAAAAATAAAATCTATCCAATAAAAATATAAAATGAAATTTAGTTTTAATAAAAATTTAATTATTTAGTACTTATTAAATAAGCCTTTTCTTTAATTCTAAATTGAATTAAAATTCAATAACTAAGAAAACCTTCTAAAATAAATAAAAACCAGTAAGAAATTAAAGAAAACATTAAAGCTATTTTTCTTTATTTATAAATCTTCATTAGTGGAGATTTAAACCCTAATTAATAATTACCTTAATTATTAATCCATTAAAAATAATAAAATGTCAAATCCAAGATTATTATTCCAAATTTATTAATAACTTCAACTTTATTAATGAAGTTATTAATCCAATAATTATAGGGTAATTAGGAAACCCTAGTTCCATTAGGAACAAAGTGATAACCTCATCATTTCATGTGTAGTCCTAAAACCCTAATCCAATTAGAAACCCTAGGTCCAATAATTCATTTGAAACCTAATTTACTTCTAAAACCTAAACCCTAGATCCTCACATGTAATCATGGTGTTCTAATTTTCATACATAGAACTATAATAGCAATTACATACTTGCCATGCCACATAAAATTGTAGAGGCCCTATTATCAATAATTTGGTAGTCCATGTAGGCATACCTATCCAACCTAGATGATCAAATAGGACCAACCCTAGTTCCTATACTTAGAGGCAACAACTTTAAATATCCATATTTATCATCACACCAGTGTGATGAACCTTAGGAGCAATCATGAGCATTCCATAACCATATTCCACTAAACCCTATTAGTGTTGGATACTTATCCATCATCCTATTTAGGAGCCAATATTTCCTTACCTAATAGAACCAACAGTAAAACCTAGACCACTCCAACCTTAATTGTTATACTTCTTATTATTTAAGAAGTATGTTCTTCAAAAGTTATTCTTTTAAAGTAAATAAGGAGTAGCCATCAAACCTGCTTTATGGGATCTATAAACCCTAGCCAGCTATCACCAACAAGGTATACCACCTTGATAGCAACTATTGGTAATTAAGATGTTTAGGCTTAATTCAACAATACAAGCCCTAGATGTTGATGAATCCAACTAGGTTGTGATCCATCTACTACTTACTCCAGAGACCAATTAGAATCATAGAAAACCATAGAATCCCACAAACTTAATTATCATACTTGTTCTTCATTAAAGAACATGTTCTTCAAAAGTTATTCTTTTGAAGAATATAACAAGTACTCATTAACCATGCCATATAGTACTAAAATTGACAACTATTCTTTATATGTTAACATTATACCAAATGTTATAGTTGTGTACTATTGATATTATTGTTATGACATGTTGCAGCACCTGTTTATGATACCATGTAACCACACCTGAATAAGAACCTTGTATGAGAATCATTCTAAAAGTGCAACACACCCTGAACTAATCATTACCACTCACTAATCCTAAATCATCGGGGTTAGGACACGCTTAGAGCGATTGCATCTCATTCTTATGCATTATTGCATCCTTGCCAATCTTAAACATCGTCCTTACGACGATGATGCTATTTCAAATTTGGAGTTATTGCGATCGAAGACCTTGCCATATCTTTGCAGCCAAGAAAGGCAAGTTCATCACTTGCTCATGCCATTTGAGTATTTCTATCAAATTACTTGCAAAGTATTATGGTTATCACTATTGCATAAAAATCAAAACCACTACTTTCATAACTATGAATATGACTATGTGGTGGGAAATGGATTGTGTTGATATGGTGGAGGTTGGATTCCACGGGTTTATATCCATCTAGGATTAAACAACAAATGTCGCCAGATTCTTGTGCCGTAATATCCGTGTTAACCATAAGATCCGGAGTGGGACGGAGTAGTCAAAAGTGTTTCCACCTCTCGTTCATCAACCGCGCTTTACCGACACTTGTATCTCGGCGGCAAGCGGTAGGCTGGGGAAGCCTTAAGTCCCCACGGCAAAGTCCGTAGACACTTGTCGTTCGTGCAAGGGGTATCCCATTCTAATTCCCACGTATTGCGGTTATGATGGGTTGCAACGGCGTAGGAGTGTATGAGAGCCCATACGTGGTCGGGGTCCACCAAATTACGGGAATAATGGGACCGACGTGGGACCCAGGGTCGCATGCAACAAAGGGTGGGTGTTCGAGGTAGCGGAGGAACATGATTGGCTAGACCTTATACCGGCCTCACACCAAAGAAGTGAGAACTAGACTCGGTTGGCACCAAGGTTAAGATCTCTTATGGGTAAAGCAACACACCTCTGCGAGTGTGAAAAGACCTGTCACTCCCTGTTCGGATATGGAACTGACGCGCCAAAGGAGCTCCATGAAGTTCTAGTAAACCTGAAGGCTGACGGACATAGTTCTTCCGAATAAAAGCAACCTCTTGAAGAAATGATTATGAAAACCTGCATTGGTATTAGACTTTCTCTAATCGTAGCTAGTGCATTAAACACCTCTTTCCTATAATGAACTTGTTGAGTACGCTCGTACTCATCCCACTCTTAAATCCCCTGCTTAGATATGGAGGAATCAAAGGAGGATCTACAATACAACTCGAAGGTCGAGGAGTCAACAACTACTTCAAGAGACAGGAACCTGTCAGAGGAGTCCAATACCACATCCAACAAGAAGAAAACCTAGTTTAGCCAATTAAAGGGAACTAGTTTCCTAAACCTAGCTCCTATTTAGCTAGAGTCTATTCTTAGCCTCTGTAGTTAGTGAAATACTCTACACATAGAGTTCGTGATAAGACTAGACTACGAGTCATTCTTCTGGAGTTTATTTGCAATTTTACCTCATTGTAAAATAGGAGGCGTGATGATCTTATGTAACGAGTCGATGTTGTAATTCTATAGACATACCTTGGACCCGCATATGTTTCGTTGTACCACTCGAGCGATATAATACTAGTGGAACGGTGTTTCATTGGTGTTATATCGACTTGCATACTACACCATGCAGTGGTATGTGTCACCAGTTGGTATCAGAGCAAATGCCTTGACTCTAGGATTAAAACCCTTTAAAGGAGACCTATAGGATTGGTAGTGTCTATAGGAAGTTGTCCTAGGTAAACCAAATAATTCTTATGACTTGAGATGGATATTCACTTGAGAATAATCCTGACACACTTGAGTCAACCTTTTTATCTATCTTTCCTAAGTAAAGTTAGTTAGCTAATCCCATATATGTAGTATACTATTAAGTCCTTAAGACAATAGATGAGTAGACCCCAGTTGGTATACAACACATGGGAGTCCAAAGAGAGGATACAACCATAAGGAAGATATCCTATTGGAAGATGTGTACCAACACATGTCATGAATAAGTAAGAATTATCCAGACCTGTAATAGAAGTAATATCAAGTGCTAAAGATAAGTATAGTAGGAAGATAGTCTACTAGAAGGTGTAAACTGATACAAGTAATGGGTAAGTAAATTATTCAAACTTGTAAAACAACTGATAGTAAGTGATAACTATGAGTTATATAAGGTAGTATAGACCATGATGAGTCAATCATGGGAGGTAAGGAGGAGAGATAGGAATAAAATATGCCTACTTACAGGGTAGAGATAGAAATCATATAAGATTCACCTGAGAATCATTATGTGATGGACTAGAACATCATAAATACTTAGGAGGAGTACAATAAGAAGTCAGGTGTTCAATAATAGTGTAGGATTGTGTTCCAAAACAATAAGAAGTGTGCCAAGCACATCATAACCATAGTCTTATGATAGTATAAACACTTGGAAGTATAGGAACTATGCTCTAATAGTTAGGAGTAATTTAGAGTAGCTATATTAGAATCTAGAGATAGCATGTGTAGTAGTCCTCAACAAAATGGAAGTTAAGTAGTACTTCCAGATAAAATTAGATTAACCTTAACCATCCCCAAACCACTTTGTGTCAAGTTTATCTCATTGCAATTGTGCAATTAAGGTAAATGTTGAGACAAATAGTAGAATTCCATATATTTGTGCTAAGTATTACAATATAAACCTATATTATGTGGTGTTATATACTACACATCAGAGCCTGATGTTTAGAGATGTCATACTCAACTATTATATTCAGGCTTAAGATGATGTGTATTATAAACACAAAGTTGAATCTTCTTGGATTTTATTGGATTTTCATTGTTTGACTAGATCCATACATGAAGTTTGATTTTGATATGCAAATGCATGTTGCAATATCAAGTTCTTACTTGATGCTATAGATCTAGAGGGAGATGGTAAACGTGTGAGGAAGTGACGAATTTTGAAGATTTTAAAGACAAGATGAAGGTTCATCAGAAGAAGGGAGTAAAGTTGTGGGAAGTAACCACAATACTCTGAAGATAGTACCAATCAAAGCTCATGCTTTACCTCAACAGAGGAGTACTTTAGTACGGGAGAAGCATGAAGGTGAGAAATATGATGATTATGGTGAAGCTCAAGCAGATCCATAGTTAATATAGAAGAGGGAATGCATGGAAATCACTTAGGATACTATAATCATAGTGTCAGCTAGTGGTTTTCTTGCAACAATAAACCCTCGAAAAAGGAAGATGACTTATGAAACCATAGCATAAGAAGACCATAATTGATATCAAAAGACCACAACTGGTATAGGATCAATACTGCGAGATACAGTAGAAGATGTCTCGTCCAGTTGATAACCTATAATGAATCCGTTTTTAGATAACAAATAGCCACTGGTATAATAACCACACTGGTATCAATATTACAAATAGTCCACGATTTAATTAATTGTAACAAAAGTTTGTGATCGAACAAATAAAATTTTTGTCAGCCAAACAGCTAGATCTATAATCATTTAGTTGAAGGATTCACATTGGATGTCCACAATTGAGTGGATACACCACAAACATTCTTCATGAGACTTTTAGAAGAGTACAAACCATAAACTACCTCTAGACCAATATTCTGACCATCAATCCAATGGTTGGAAGAAAAGGAGTTGAAGATTATAATAAAACTCTAAGGGGTAGAGTAAATATTGAGTTGGATGTACAATGACTCAATACTTTGAGTAAGATAGATGAAGAAGGTCTGAACTGAGAGGAAGTTCAATCTTATTTTCATAAGATTGTTGAACACTACTTTCATAAGGATGTCAGACAAGAAGCCGAGGATTATACGTAAGAAGTGGACTATAACTTGAGAAAGTGAGTAAATTTACTCAGAAGTAAGAAGTAAGTCAAGCATAAAGAAGTTGGACGAAGGAAATACCGTAGACCAATAAAGCCTAAGATGGTCAGAGAATGAAGAAGATTGAACATACTAATATCAAGGACTAATAGAATGATTCCTTTCATGGAACCTAAATAAACCCAAATAGTTATAGGTATCAACTATAAACCATGATTGGATGGACTAGATGAGTCTAATCCAATCTTAGGGATAATAAACACGACCACATAGTAGTACCTTATTAAGCACCATTACCCATAGTAAGGAAGAAACAAAGACCTATTTTATCAAATAGGAGAATGTTATCCAATTAGTCTTCAATTTATTAAGCACCAGCAAGGTACAAGAAGAAGACCCAATCATTGATCCAATTAGTTTCAATGAGAAAGAAGAATCATTGAATATTCAAGCATATAATATTGGATGAAATCATGGAAGTAAAGGAAGTAATAATTGTTTGATGTCAAACACTAATGGATTCTAGGAAGAATCTGGACAAGAGATATATTCAATTATATCCAGTGAGATCACCACGGAGTTCGAGAAAAGAAGTAGTCTGCACAAGTCAGATCCACACTCCGAAACGTGAGAGATATCAAACTTCGAGGACGAAGTTTAGTTTAAGGGGTAGAGACTGTAATATCCCAGGTAATGGGGTTACAAAAATAGAGGAAACAGATGTGTGCATTGCATTCATGCATAGAAAATCTGGGAATTTTCGCGCTTTAAAGTAAAACAGTCACAAGAAGTTTCACTTGACCTTGGTGGAATTGAAGTAGCTCATCAAGTCAAGCGCTATAAACCTCAATGTGACTTTGCTAAAACCTTGTTTTGGGTAGATATGATTTGATCTAAGGGGTTAGATCAAATGGAACTAATAATCAACACAACAACACTTTACTCAATGACCAACTACTTGATCTTATAACAGATCATAATATGGTAATCATTGCCACAACATATGAACATCTATTCAATTACAAACCAAGTAATAATAAAATGGAGAAACCATTCTTGACTATCTTTTCCATGTCTTAAACTAATCCCTAATCCTACCATGAACCTCATGGTATCCATTTTACTCCATTCATGGAAAAATAACAAGGACATCAACTTCAGAAATAGATATTCTTCTCCATTTCAAATTATTTCACATCAAACCTAGAGAGGTGAGAGTTCTGTTATAATTATTAGAGAAGCAATAACAAACCTTGAGTTAAACCTTGGATATACATCCAAGTATTCAAATCATCATCTCTAAGAGAAACCCTAGGATATTATCCAAGACAATTCCTAGAGAGATAAATCATTTATATTTAACATAGACATTGATGATCACATCAACCTCTAGGAAGCCTAACCTTAGGTTAGTATTAAAGTCCTTCCCAAATCAGAGAGAGACCAATCATGCCAATCTTAGCTTTACCTATTTATGAATAAAGGACAACCATTGCACTAAAATATTAGGAGTACACCATAAACCCTAGAATAACTATTCCTATATGAGAGAACTCAAGTTATGGTGTTACACTCAAATTAATGAGGCAACACTTGGACTTGGGAAAGAGAACTATCCATATACTAATATGATTATATCATCATTCCCTGGAAAGAACCCTAAGAATTATCTCAGGCAATCTCCTGGGATATCAATTATGGAGGCCACCATAATAGTTCATCCTAGAAAATAAAATAGAAGTGATATACCTTAGTTCATCAAGACAATGCTTGATCATGGAAGTGAGAAACCCATTTAATGAGAGATCCCTTAGGAAGCCAAACCTTGATCATTATAAATTGAGTGATGATCATAAACCCTAAGAACTTGAGGTAGAGATATTAAGAACAAGTTGATCATGCCTAATCCATGATCATGCTCTTGAGGTATGTGAGGATAATTTAAACCCTAATATGATTATTAGATATTATTCCCCACATGAAATCATAGGGAGGTAACTAGTAAACAAACCTAGACTTATATCCTAAACCCTAAATTGTGAACCACTTGGTGATCACAAGTAGAATTCTACCACACCTACATTCCACTTATTTTTCATCTAAGAAAGCTTTAGAGTAAAACTCCATACTTGATATGGTGAGAAATCATCAATCCATATGACCAAAGTTAACTATAAAAAGAACTATAACCACTGTAGTTACTTTAATGATAAATTGAGGTTAACAATAGAAGTTTATTGGTAGAAGATAAAAAACCACTTCTCAAATCCTTAGTAACTAGGAAGCACATGAAATATTAAGTAAGTAAACACCTTACCATGGTTAGGGAAGATTAAACCCTAGCATGCAATATGGTGTCATCTCATTCCTACAACCTTGAATTAAATCTCAACACTGGTTTATGTATCACTATGGTGCTCATAATATAAAACCAGGCCATAATTGAGATTCAAACCAAATCCCATTAGGTGAATATGCTTAGAACCCTAGGATTGCTCACTAGTTAAATCCTAGACTTAATTATGGAGCATAAGATGAACATAGTTGAAACCCTTTATTTAAAACCATGTGAGGTGATCAATCACTTACCTTTGTAATCAAGACCAAACCATTATGAGAACAATATTTACTCTAGACATTTTCAATATTAATAATAGTGTTCATTTTAAAAGGGGGTTATAAGAGAATTTACAAAAACTACAATAAATAGGTGATTCCATAAAATAAGATGTAAGTGAAACAAACTCTCAATTAAGAACCCAATACCTTATAATAATCTTTAAAATACTTTGAGCACTAATTATACACTTTAAATAATCCAAAAGAAAGTTGTATTGCATGGAGGAAAAAGGAGTTTCAAAGACCACATAAATTCATGGCTAAATTAAAAAAATGTAAAAAGGAAACCACAAGGATACAAACAAAATCATGCATTACACATTTGTCTTGAGCAATAAAATAATGCAGTGACCATTGTTATCAAATCCTAATTTCAGTTATCAAACACCTGTAAAATAGAAAAGAATTGAAATTTGAATTAAAACCAGAATTCAAAGCAAGAAATAAAAACAGGAAAAGAAAAGAAGAGGAAAAAGACTTACCTTGACCTCACCTGGCCGTGCCAGCCCACCAGCGCAGCCCAAACCGAAGCCCACGAGCCAGCCCAGGTCAGCCCAACATACCCCTTCGCTTAAAAAACAGAGGAGAGGGTCATCCTCATCCTCTCTGGCGCTCGAGGAGGACAGCACGACGACGTGCTTCCCTTCCCCTCGTCGCTGGCAGCATCTCCTCGTCCGAAGGTGTGACGAGGCACGCACCCAGGCCGTATAAAAGCTCCAGGTCGAGCCTCGTCCCGAATTTTTTCTCTCTTCGCCTAATTCCTCCCCAAGACGAAACCCTAGCCCGTACGGCCTTCGGCCATCGCCGTCGAATAGGACCTCCCCGAGCCCCGGCGTGGTTGCTATCATCTTCACCACCCTCGACTTGCTCCTCCTGCACAGGGAATCGAGCCGTAGCCACTCGGAGCGCCGTCGTCGACTTCATCTTCTCCGACGGCCGGAGCAGAAGATTCCGCGAACCAGCCATCCCGGCCTCGCCGTCGCGCGCATCTTGCTCAGGGTGAGCCACTGGTGCTCAAGCACCCCCTAACCTCTTCAATTTCACCGTCAATCGAAATCACCACGGTAGCCTGCGAAGACCGCCGCTCGGCCTCGCCGGCGAGCGAGCTCCGGCGACCTATTCGGGGCGGCGTTAGTACCAGGAGGGTCGCCTCGACGCGCTTAGTTTTATGGTATAGGTAAATTGCCCGGGGGAGCACCACACCGCCGGCGACCATCGCCACTGCCCGCCGGTGAAGGCCATGGTTGCCACGTCGTGCCACCGTGGCAGCTGGCGTGGCATCGGCCCACCAGTCAGTGTCTGGGAGGGTAGAGTTACCGGGTAGCTTTAGTAATTCCATTTAAAGTTAATTCCAGTAAATTACTGCAACTTCAAATTAATTTAGAAAATTCAAATTAAGTCAGAAAAATATAAATAAGATATCAAAATGTTCCTAAAAATAAAATCTATCCAATAAAAATATAAAATGAAATTTTTATTTTTAATAAAAATTTAATTATTTAGTACTTATTAAATAAGCCTTTTCTTTAATTCTAAATTGAATTAAAATTCAATAACTAAGAAAACCTTCTAAAATAAATAAAAACCAGTAAGAAATTAAAGAAAACATTAAAGCTATTTTTCTTTATTTATAAATCTTCATTAGTGGAGATTTAAACCCTAATTAATAATTACCTTAATTATTAATCCATTAAAAATAATAAAATGTCAAATCCAAGATTATTATTCCAAATTTATTAATAACTTCAACTTTATTAATGAAGTTATTAATCCAATAATTATAGGGTAATTAGGAAACCCTAGTTCCATTAGGAACAAAGTGATAACCTCATCATTTCATGTGTAGTCCTAAAACCCTAATCCAATTAGAAACCCTAGGTCCAATAATTCATTTGAAACCTAATTTACTTCTAAAACCTAAACCCTAGATCCTCACATGTAATCATGGTGTTCTAATTTTCATACATAGAACCATAATAGCAATTACATACTTGCCATGCCACATAAAATTGTAGAGGCCCTATTATCAATAATTTGGTAGTCCATGTAGGCATACCTATCCAACCTAGATGATCAAATAGGACCAACCCTAGTTCCTATACTTAGAGGCAACAACTTTAAATATCCATATTTATCATCACACCAGTGTGATGAACCTTAGGAGCAATCATGAGCATTCCATAACCATATTCCACTAAACCCTATTAGTGTTGGATACTTATCCATCATCCTATTTAGGAGCCAATATTTCCTTACCTAATAGAACCAACAGTAAAACCTAGACCACTCCAACCTTAATTGTTACACTTCTTATTATTTAAGAAGTATGTTCTTCAAAAGTTATTCTTTTAAAGTAAATAAGGAGTAGCCATCAAACCTGCTTTATGGGATCTATAAACCCTAGCCAGCTATCACCAACAAGGTATACCACCTTGATAGCAACTATTGGTAATTAAGATGTTTAGGCTTAATTCAACAATACAAGCCCTAGATGTGATGAATCCAACTAGGTTGTGATCCATCTACTACTTACTCCAGAGACCAATTAGAATCATAGAAAACCATAGAATCCCACAAACTTAATTATCATACTTGTTCTTCATTAAAGAACATGTTCTTCAAAAGTTATTCTTTTGAAGAATATAACAAGTACTCATTAACCATGCCATATAGTACTAAAATTGACAACTATTCTTTATATGTTAACATTATACCAAATGTTATAGTTGTGTACTATTGATATTATTGTTATGACATGTTGCAGCACCTGTTTATGATACCATGTAACCACACCTGAATAAGAACCTTGTATGAGAATCATTCTAAAAGTGCAACACACCCTGAACTAATCATTACCACTCACTAATCCTAAATCATCGGGGTTAGGACACGTTGAGCGATTGCATCTCATTCTTATGCATTATTGCATCCTTGCCAATCTTTTAAACATCGTCCTTCCGGACGATGCTATTTTAATTTTGGAGTTATTGCGTATCGAAGACCTTGCCGCATAATCTTGCAGTCAAGAAAGGCAAGTTCATCACTTGCTCATGCCATTTGAGTATTTCTATCAAATTACTTGCAAAGTATTATGGTTATCACTATTGCATAAAAATCAAAACCACTACTTTCATAACTATGAATATGACTATGTGGTGGGCAATGGAACCATGGATTGTGTTGATATGGTGGAGGTTCCATTGCACGGGTTTATATCCATCTAGGATTAAACAACAAATGTCGCCATGATTCTTGTGCCGTAATATCCGTGTTAACCATAAGATCCGGAGTGGGACGGAGTAGTCAAAAGTGTTTCCACCTCTCGTTCATCAACGGATGCGCTTTACCGTAGACACTTGTATCTGTCGGCGGCAAGCGGTAGGGGGGAAGCCTTAAGTCCCCACGGCAAAGTCCGTAGACACTTGTCGTTCGAAGTGCAAGCGGTAGGGTGGGGATCCCATTCTAATTCCCCACGGTATTGCGGTCTATGATGGGTTGCAGCCACCGGCGTAGGAGTGTATGGTAGAGCCCAGCACTGTTGTCGTGGTCGGGGTCCACCCTGAAATTACGGGAATAATGGGACCGACGTGGACCCAGGGTCGGCGCATGCAACAAAGGGTGGGTGTTCGAGGTAGCGGAGGAACATGATTGGCTAGACCTTATACCGGGCCTCACACCAAAGGAAGTGTGGACGAGAACTAGACTCGGTTGGCACCAAGGTTAAGATCTCTTATGGGTAAAGCAACACACCTCTGCAGAGTGTAAAGAACCGTGACTGTCACTCCCTGTTCGGATATGGAACTCGAAACGGCCGGAAAGGAGCTCCATGAAGTTCTAGTAAACCGGTGAAGGCTGACGGACATAGTTCTTCTGAATAAAAGCAACCTCTTGAAGAAATGATTATGAAAACCTGCATTGGTATTAGACTTTCTGGTCTAATGTCGTAGCTAGTGCATTAAACACCTCTTTCCTATAATGAACTTGTTGAGTACGCTCGTACTCATCCCACTCTTAAATCCCCTGCTTAGATATGGAGGAATCAAAGGAGGATCTACAGTACAACTCGAAGGTCGAGGAGTCAACAGCTACTTCAAGAGATAGGAACCTGTCAGAGGAGTCCAATACCACATCCAACAAGAAGAAAACCTAGTTTAGCCAATTAAAGGGAACTAGTTTCCTAAACCTAGCTCCTATTTAGCTAGAGTCTATTCTTAGCCTCTGTAGTTAGTGAAATACTCTACACATAGAGTTCGTGATAAGACTAGACTACGAGTCATTCTTCTGGAGTTTATTTGCAATTTTACCTCATTGTAAAATAGGAGGCTGTGATGATCTTATGTAACTGAGTCGATGTTGTAATTCTATAGACATACCTTGGACCCGCATATGTTTCTGTTGTACCACTCTGAGCGATATAATACTAGTGGAACGGTGTTTCATTGGTGTTATATCAGACTTGCATACTACACCATGCAGTGGTATGCCGGGTCACCACAAGATGATTGCATGTAAAGAAGCCTTAGTTCTCACTGAAGATCTCAATCTTTCAGATATCCATGTTGCATAAGACTGCAAGACGACAATTGTTGATATTCTGAAAGGTACTATGGGGATTTATTGAAGGAGTCATTCCCTAAAGGCAATAATAAAGTATTCATTATTATGACTCCAAGTTTTGTGATTAATTTTATTCTAATATGTTATAACCGCTTTGTATCTTGAATATGATATTAGAAGGAAAACTCATGAGCACATGTGTAAGAATAAACAAACAAGTGTTCCTAGTTCCGCCTCTAGGACTAACTCATATGTTGTTTCATGATCATGTTTTCGTGATCATGAGTATGGGAAATACTAACAGCACTGGGAGTAGATTGTTAAGAAGAACAATGGTACCGAACCAATGTAGTTTTATCGGATATACTATGAGACGCTATTCCTTATTAATAGTACTATCAATGTGTAATCTTATAAAATGAATCCTTATACCATGAGATTATCAAGAGATCTCATTCCGAAAGGCATGTATTGGTTACCATCACAAGTCTATAGTAAAAGGAGACGAGAAAGGTGGTAGTCATATATGTTGAAAAGAATGTCTGGCGACTTGGTGACTCAAGAGTGAGAATTGCTCCTCTGGTATAAGGAGAGATATACTCAGCGCCCATCTCAATATTACGATGTCACCCAATTGTTTGGCCAAACACTTTGTAATGTGAATTACAAGGACATAAAAGTACGGCATGAGAAAGAGAATAACACAGAATCGAGCTTAATGATATAGTGATCAAGAGTTGAACCAGCAGGATACCAAAGTATCACCTCGGGTATTCATGATATCACAAAGCAATGGGATTGATACTATGATATATCACAAAAGGTTACTCAACCATGAACAAGAGCTATTATGGACCTTTGCCCGCTATTAATTATTGATCTGAAAGAGTTTCAGAATCATGTTTGTGAGTGATTGGGCATGTCAGGGTCACACGACGAAGTGTTCTTTGTTCTTTATAGTACTTGATGCATTTTTTATAAACATAGTATGGGGTTAAGACAATGTCTGGAATAGTTCCAGCGTCATCGAAATAGTTTCGGTGAAGTATTAGAGCCATTTTCTGTGTTTTCCGAATATTTCTAGAGGTACACTGAATTCTTCTGGAACTAAATATGAGAGAGAAACATTATTGGAAGTGTTATGGTAGCTTCAAAATGTTTCGATGTGATTATATTAGAAGAGTTTCGGGAAATTATGTGAGAGAAAATTTGGGGTTTTGACCTTCGTATAGTGAACACCCAGCCCTCCTAGGCTGGCCTATTTTGGAGCCTATGTAGGTTTTCTCCCACGTTCTTAAGGCCCCGGGATGGCAGCCCTAAAGGGGTTGGCCTCTCCATGGCCCATGTAGGGGTAGCTAAGGCCCCAAGGGGCCTCCCGGAGGCAGCCAAAGGTGGGGAACTGACCTAGTGCCACCTTAGGCCAGTGGGAAGGGCAGGTGGGCAGCCTAGGGTTTCCCATCGGACCGACGACCAAGGGTGGAGGCGACGGCTGCCCCCCCTCCACAAGTTGGTGCTCCCTTTCTTCCTCCACCCTAGATTTTGTCCACCTTTGTGGCTTGTTCGCCTTCCTTATTTTCCGTTCCTCGTGTAGGGTGCTCCCTTTCTTTTCTCTATCCTCTTTGTCAACCCTATGCCCATTTCCGCACCTTTTTGGATCCATCACACCCCCACTCTGCCCAACAAATCTTCACTCGGAGCTGAAGAGAATGTGGTGCGTATTACGCGGCCAATCAAGATCAGCCATGCACCTCACCGGCACCGGTCAAATCCCCCCTCTTCTCGTGCCTCAACTTCCGGTCCCTCCTCGGCTCCTTTCACAAGCCTGTATCGACATCATTACGTCGCATGCTAAGATTTCGTTATCAAGTTTACTTGGACAAAAAAAAGGTATCAATGTTTTTTGCAACATTGAGGAAATCGCTTGTCGATGTCAACTCGATCGGCTGGTGATTAACGATTAATAGGCAAATCAACCGATTAACCGGACGATAAATGAGTTTATCGGGCGATAGATAAGTTTATCGGCTAATCGATGATCAAGCAACGATTAATCGTTGAATAGGATGAATTTTTGAAGAGTGTTTTTTTTTGAAGCATCGTGGGAGAAAATAGGAGCATTGGCAAAGTAGAAACACCTTTTGAAACGTCAATCTAGTTTCCGGCGAGACCGCCCCACGTGCGCTGAACCGGTCATCGCTGTCCGTGACATCACCATCACCTCAACTGATCAGAACGAACAACCACACTGTGCCGCCCAGCTGATCTAATCCATGCTTTCGAAATTTAAACCCCTCGCCCCACGCGCGACGTCACGCCGCAGTTTAACGGCTCTAATCAGCAGCGCTAACCGTCGAGCCGCCTACAGCCGAACGTTAACCGGGCTCTACGCGCGCGCTGTACGTACGTACACAAGGAAAGAAATACTCCCCTCAATCAAGAAAAAAAAAGGAAAGAAATACAGCAGCACGTATCTCCACGTCAGCCCACGCCGCTCGCGCCGGGTTCATCATCAGAGAGGAGCCAAAAAAAAGGCTGGCTGAACCCTAGGCAGGAGGAGGCGCCCCTTTTTCCCCCTCTCCCGTTCCCCCGCACACCCCGCCCGCCCGCCTCCCCACCCTCCTCTGCCCCGCCCGCGCCTCCGCCGCCCCGCCCCGCCGCGCGCGCATGGAGCCCAGCTCGTACTCCGGCGCCGGCGGGAAGATCCGGCGCCGCCCCTTCTCGCGCGCCTCCGCCGCCACCCCCTACGACCGCCCTCCCGCCGCCGCCGCCGCGCAGCGCCTCGCGGCCGCGGCCGCGGCCGCCGCGGGCAGCACCGCCGCCTACGAGGCCGCTCCCGGCGGAGACGGCGGCGGCGGGTGGGTGTCCAGGCTCGTGGACCCCGCGTCCCGCCTCATCGCGGGCGGCGCCTCGCGGCTCTTCTCCACGGTCTTCCGCAAGCGCCTCGCCCCCGCCCCCGCGCCCGCGCCGGCTCCCGAGCCCCCCGCGTCCGCGACTCCCGGTGAGCGTAAGCTTCCTCCTGCCCGCTTCCCCGTAGATTGGCGTTTGCTGCTCCCGCGGTCCGTGCCCGCGGGCTCGAGCTAGGGTTTCGGGCCCGCCTCCAGGGCGTGCTAGGGTTTAGCTCAGATTGCCAACCGCCTGCTTCTGTTTTCGGCGATTTCGACCCTAGTAGCGCTATTGCTGGCATGCAGCACCGATTCCAGGGGGGAAATCGGTGTTTACTTCCAATTTTTTCCACCTCGTTATTATCTTTATTAAAGTACTAGTCTGTACCGGTGCGAATGTGTCATGAAATTAGTAGTTACATGGCTCTGTGGGCTCCGAGTAGTTACACACTTTAGGATAAATAAGTTGTCCTGTGCGTCACAGTCCATGTTTGTAAGCTGCTCAGGTTAGATCGCGTCAGTTTTCGTATAGGAGAGAAAACCACATGTGCGCAGCACCAATTTCAGGAGCAAAATAGGTGTTTACCTGGGCCTTCCAATGTTTTCCACCTCATTATTTATCATGTTTAAAGTACTTGTCTGGATCGATGTGGCATCCATTTTTTTTTGCTACCCAACTGAAGCTTTAACTGTCATTGCATAGTAGTAATATTTGTTGAGCTTAGCTTGTGAAGCTGCAGTCTTACTGATCCAATGACCGTTCCATGTATGCAGGTAGAGATGCTGAGCCTAGCCAAGATTTGCCTCAGCCGACACGCGTCGTAAGTACCAATCATGGTACACTCTGTTTATCTTCACCCCCCTGTTGTTTTTGACTAGGGTCTGTTTGAAATGTTTCATGCAGGGTTTAACTCCAGCAGGTGCAATGGCGAAAGGGAAGGACCCCGTCGGCACGTCGGGTGACAAGGCGTTGTCTGAAGTAGAGCATTTGCTAATGCGGAAAACATTCACGAGGTAAAGCATATGCTTCTTCTCCTTCAACTTCTGCTGTTCTGCTAGCTATTTTTCTCGTGTGAAGTATCAAAATATGTTGATTGGTAGTTGCTCATGGCGAAATCTCAACTTGCTTGAGCCAACAATATGTCAATCCAAGCTATTTCTCTTTTATCTGTTTGGGTATTTTCTTTGTTTCTCCTTTCATTACTTTGGGTTGAGCGGTTGGGACTTTTTCCACCTGAGATCCTTTGCGACATTATCTATTTTTTCCCACTGCCTTTGAACCTGTTCATGATGATGAGATTATTCTGCGCAGGGTCGAGTTTGATCGTCTCACAGACTTACTGCGTGCAAGAACTGTAGAGCCTGACTCGGCTGCACAAGGGGAACACCATGTGGATAAGACCGAAACAAGAACCCGAATTGATGGAACAGGAGGCTCCACATCTCATGCGATGGCTGTAGATCATTCTCCGCCTGCTAATGTAAGGAGTTGTTTTTCTCATGCAATTTCCTTTTATGTTAGCTCTAAGTCCACAAACATAGGTTAATGGATAAATTTACATCGAGGCAGTAGTAACGATCATAAACATATCTGACAAGCGCCATGAAGTGTACTATTGTTAATAGAGATTTGTTACATTGTTGTCTCAGTGATTTATAAGGTCAGGTTAGGGATGATTCTCACTTGAATTTGTTATGTCAAACTTAACTCGTGAAAGTTGACAACATGCTTTGGATTAGTACATTAATTTGACATCTGAATCTGTTTGTGTGTCCTCTCTGAGACTTCCATTATCACGTACAACCTCTTTTGAGTCACTTATATACAATATTAGGTGCGCAAATTTGCAGTTCCCCAGTTCACAGATTTTATCTGCGCTTCAAACAAAGCAGCGTGGATTTACCTTTTAGTTTTCTTGATGATTTTCCTGTCTAACACAATGCACTTTGTCGTAACTAGTTCTTCAGTGTGCAATTTAGTAAGAAGGAAGCAAACATAGCTTTACTTCCGCTGATATTGGTTAGAGTTTTAGTTGCCTGTTTAATTGGATTCATATTTGATTTGCAGGTTCCTATTCGTGGTGTTACTTCCCCTGCGGATCTTGCAAAACAATATATGAGCTCCCGTTATTTGAAAGAACCCCAACCTAGTAGTTCGCGGAGTCAACTATTTCCGGGTAACAAAGCGGAAGCAGGCAACACTGGTTATTACAGGACTTCAGGAGCACCACTTGTTCAGGAGCTGAAAGAATTTAACAATGAAAACCCTAGACTTCCTTTGAACGGCTATATGTCTTCAGGATTACGTGGGCGTTCAGCAATATGTAGAATGTCCCGCTCTCCATATTTTAAGGTACTTCTATTTACTGCATATCCACATCATTCCCTTTCCCTCTCCATAGTTACATTTCATACATGTTCCACCTGTCATATTCTTGGCTTTGTATGGTGCATGAATTTTCTCCCAGTTCAGTTGAATGATTTACTCAACTGCAAAATTGTGGAAATTGTTGGCACTGAATTTCTTTTTTTATGCTAAGCAGGGTCCAAGCTCGTACAGTGATATGACTGCTTCACCATTTTCATCATCACATGCACGAACCCCAAGTTTGGCGGCTGACGGCAGGAAGGTAATTGGTCAAGGATTTATGAATACTAAGCTATGTACTGCAGTAATATATCCTTGTAGATGTTATATATTCAGTTTGTCAAGCATGCAGTTCGTTGAAAATCCCTTGAATCATGGCGCAGATTATGCTTGGCACCATGTAAAAATGTACTCTCTTGACATTTTCATGTATGGATGTATTGTTGCATATCCTAACATTTATTAGGTAAAAAGTTGCAGGTCTTCCTGTTTGATTGAATATAGTGTAGTATTGTGACAATGACCAATTTAGACTATAAATTTAACATCAGTGAGGAATGTTCTCCATCAGATTTTCCATGTCCTGGACTATATATGCCAGAGCTTAAATTATCATCTTCCTAACAGGTGTTGAAACGAAGAGCCGACTTCGAGAATGAACTTGGATCTGTGGGCCCCATACGCAGGATTCGTCAGAAGTCGAATATGATGTCTCATGCTAAAGATGCCAAAGCGAGTCCTTGGGGAAACTTCCCTCCTAGCCGTACAATTGGTTCAAATTTTGCTGAAGGCAGTTCACCTCATCAGGAATCTCCTAGTTCAAAAAGGCTATTGCTTGAGACTGGTCAATCTCTGCGAACTGTAGAAAAACAGAGACATAGCGAAGATGGAATATCTTCGAGTGATAATGTTCCTCCTGTCCCACGTCAACCAAACAAGATGGCTGAGAAGATATTTGAGCAACTTAACATAATAGCTCCGTCACCAAAAGACAAACAATCTGGGCAACGATCTGTTGCTGGGAGTCCAAGTAAATCCATGTCAAAACTACCTGTTTGGCAAGACAATGGGCCAAAGGGTGTAAGTGACCCCAGTAGTTCCCGTCAATTTCAAGATCTGGATGGGGATCGCCCCAATGATTCAGATCTGAATGGTTCCACATTGAACAAGGACAAGCTGAAGAAAGATGGATCTTCAAAAGTTCCTTCCAACATGTTTCAGGATTCAGTCAACAAAGAAATCAAGTCTGATCATGTTGCTACGTTTAATAAGCCTGCCATTTCGTGGAATTCAGTTTCTGCTACTACATCACGGAAGCCAGGCTTTAAAATGGCTGTTTTTGAGGTATGGGAGAAAGATCAACTCTATGGTTTTCAGTGCAAACTAGTCATATGTGCACTTATGATCTGACATTATGTTTACAATTTCTGTTTTATAGGATTTATATGAGCTCGATGATGACCAGGAGGCCCCTGTTCAATCAAAGAATTCGGTTATTGAGGCAGAGGTGAAGACAACTGAGCAGAAGTTTAACTCAAAGATAAATGAGCGGAAAGTTCAACTTAATAAATTCGAGCAGAAAGTGGAATCAACCTTTTCAAAGGAGAATGCTATCAGTTCTTCAGTTAGCGAGCAGCCTAGAACATCCACATCAAAAGATGTCTCTTCATCAGGCTTGTTTTCGTCCAGTAAACCTGAAAAGAAGGACACCCCTCATGTTCCTGCAAATAACAACATTGGTTTTACATTTCCACATGTACCTCCTGGGGACAATACTGAGGCTACTGGTTCAGCAGTTCCACTTGCTTCAAATAAAGATAATAAACAGACCAGCGCTTCACCCTTTATGTTTGGCGCGAAGCCGTCCAGTACATCAGATCTGGAAACATCGACAACCGCTGGTGTAAAAACCGAAGGAAGACATGGGGAGAGGTGATCCTCTTGGCAACCTTATTTTTTTCCAGTTTTCCTTAAGCACCCATGTCAATTACTTAATTGCATGCTCATCTTTTTGGAGGATAACAAAAAAAAAAACATTATGCTAGCAAAATCCATTATATACGGTTCCATTATATATTGGCTAGTCACTTGAGAAGCTCCTATATATATTGGCTATTCACTTGAGAAGCTCCTTTATATGGCAATTTCTCATAATAATAATATAGTTATAGCAATGGCTGAAGGGCCTGCACCAAATTCAGCATGTAGTAGACTTGTAGTGAAAAGTTTGTCTTGGGGTTGTGTAAGATATTGCAGCCATCCTGGGATTTGTATAGTGGAATGAACTATTATTCTGTGGGATTTGTAGGACTTATTAAGGGTATATTTTGAAAAAGAAGTGCATCCTTAGTCATGTTCAGTTATTATGGGCTCATAAAGATAACAGAATTAATGTCTATTTATTTTGTTTGGTGGGTGGACTCTTACACAACCTATTTTTAATCTGTGAGATGCATTTTTTTTGTGCTCCGTCCATAAAAGGATGTCTCAAATTTGTCAAAATTTGGATGTATCTATACCTATTTAGTATCTAGATACTACAGCCAAATTTGTCCAAAGTTTAGACACCCTTTTATGGACGGAGGGAGTAATAGCTAAGTGAAGAGCTTAAAACTGGACACCCCCTATGTTTATTTGTTTTGTTTGGTGGAGTATCTGCTAATGCATTGTGCTTTTTTTTATGTTTATAGTCTCACCAAGCCCACATCATTGGAGAACACTAATTTAGAGAGAAGGAACGGAAGGGAAAGAGCAGGAGACGTCCATAAATCACCTGACAAGGTGTTACCTACAGCTCCACCAACATCGACTCCACCTCTCCATTTTGCTTCTGCTGCATCTACACCAAGCCTGAGCAATGGCTTGTCGCATGCATCACCACCAAAGTTATCGAATGTCACACCCACTGATAAACCTGCTGTTAGCCCAGCTCCGTCCACAAACATTGCCACCTTTGCTGTATCCAGTAGCAGTCAACCTATTTCATCACCAGTTCCTGCATTTCCAACTTTCAAATTTGGCTCCAGCACTTCAGCAGTAGCAGCAGCTAAATCAGAGAGCACATCTACAGAGACAAAGCCAGCTAGCACTTCATTCTTCGGTACTGTGGGCACTACAACTGAAGGCAAATCTGCAGCCCCAGAACCAGCCAGCAAGACATCATCAAATCTGAATAGTGCATTCAATTTCTCATCAAATGTCGCAACCTTTTCGAGTTCTCCACTCACATCCTCTTCTACTTTCTCGAGCACTGCAACATTTTCGTCTTCTCCTGCTGTGTCTTCAGGTGTTGGAATTGCGTCAACTAATTCTGCACCATCTACTACAATGGCAACTACACCTGTTGTCCAGTCTGCTTCAGCACCAGCGTTTGCATTCTCGAGCTCAGGAAACAGCATGTTTGGGTTCAGCTCTCCAGCTCAATCTACTGGTCTGAGCACAACTGTTGGTGGCAGTACTTCTCAAGCATCTGCTGCTAGCACGATCTTTGGTAGCAAGCTGCCACAGCCACAGGGCACAATGTCACAGAGTTCGGCCACACAGTTTAGTTCTTCATTCCCGACTGTGGCTACCGGAGCGGCAGCGTCATCATCTGGTCCAGGTACTGTGTCTTTTGGAGCGGCGGGGGCATCCTCATCAGGTCCGGGAAGTGTTTCTGTTGGAGTAGCAGCTTCCTCATTTAGCCCTGGTCTCTTCTCGTTTGGAGCAGGGATTCCGTCATCTGGTCCTGGGACCGTGTCTTTTGGAGCGGCACCTTCCTCATCTGGACCTGGGACTGTGTCTTTAGGGGCGACAACTTCCTCTTCTGGGCCTGTGTTTGGTAATTCACCATTTGGATCTGGAGCTGCATTTTCAGCAGGTAGCACTTCTGCAGCCTCGTCCTTGACAGCGGCAAGTACAAGTATGTTCAGCAGCAGCACCACGGCTTCATCGCCCGCCGCTTTCAGCAACCCATTTGGTTCAACTCCGTCTCCTCCCAGCACGTTTACATTTGGCCAAACAGCATCTTCAGGGGGTGCCTTTTCATTTGGAGCGAAGTCAGCGCCAGCTTTCTCATCCCCAAGTCCTCAAGTTTATTCATTTACCTCGGCAAGCATGAATTCATCCACACCGCAGCCTGTATTTGGGGCGACAAATGCCAACACGGGCTTTGGAACGGGTTCTCCTGGAAATGATCAGATGAACATGGAAGACAGCATGGCAGATGACACCAATCAAGCAGCGCCACCGCAAGCGTCTGCACCGGTATTTGGCTCTTCGATATTTGGGCAGCCAGGAAATTCACCTGCTGCTCCAGTATTCGGGCAGCCAGGAAGTTCACCCGCTGCTCCGGTATTTGGTGCTCCAGCTGCCCAGCAGCCTCCCGGAGTTTTTCAGTTTGGCGGTCAGCAAGGCTCAGTGCAGCAGCAGAACCCGTCATTCGCACCTGCTGGTGGTAGCCTGGAGTTTCAGGGTGGGAACTTCTCGTTGGGCAGCACGGGTGGTGGTGACAAGTCCGGCAGGCGGATCATCAAGGCCAAAAGGACACAAAGGAAGAAATAAGCTTCTCTGTTGAGTTGTGCATTGCATGGTGGGTAGTTTGGATGGGCCGCTGTTTGGGAACATATTCTGCTTCTCATCTGGATTGGAACTGCAGAGACGGAAGATGATTCGTAGGGTCATACAAGTTTGCCAGCATCGAAGCTGTCCCCACTCGGTATATCTCAATGGAGGCTGGGATTCACACCTCAAGGTCAGTGTAGAGTAGCCACTCATATTATTTTCTACTTGGTCAGAAGGCTGAAAGTCTGTGTCGGCATTGTTGTAGTATGCTTGTGCTCTTGGGGTGTAAAATAGAACAGAGAGTTGTATCTCGAGGTGTAATTTTGTCTCCTTTCCTTCCCCTGCCGTCCACTTTTTGTTTGATTATTTGAGTCCGATATATGTGTCTGGTAGTCAGAACTGTACTGTTGTATTATTCTTTTTTGTTTCACACTCAACAACATGCTGAGGACTCTACTATAGTTTAGAATCACCTGAAGCTTCCGGGATGTTTCTGCTATCTCTATAGTACGCGGCAAGGTGCGCGATTGTTTACTGTATCCGTGCGAGTTGTCTCGCCAGTCTGTGTTATCTCCATGAAGAAAGTGATTGATCTTTTGCCATCCATTTGCTTGACCTGTTCTATGGAGAAAAAGGAAGCAGCCAATCACGCATCAGGCGACATGCGTTGAATTTCTAATCACACGTAGGCCACAGTCGTGTAAAGGAGATCGTAAGGAAAAGGAGGTTCTACTGGGACGTTACCGGCCAACCTGCTAGAGAGAGAGAGATGGTGATGCGTTTTTGGACTTGGGCGACAGCGGCAGAGCCCAAAGCGCGGCACGACCTGGTCTTTGCCAACAACGGAGAAGGAATTTACGCGCTTTCGCCCCCGATCGCGGTTTAGGCACTCCGCCGCGGCGAGGAAGAAGCCTGGAAACAAAAAAATGGCACGAGAAAACAATATTTCTTGCCAACTCGCCCCCACTTCCAGCCCTCTTCTTCCCCGTGCCGTCCGGTGCGGTGCCATGTCGAGATCCCAGATAAGTAGAAGCAGACACAGCTCGCTAATCATTGCCGCTTCTTCCTCCTCTTCTTAACTCCGAGGCTGCAACCATCTCCTCGTGGATCTCTTTTCTTATTTCTTGTGTTGTATACACACATACCTCCCGTCACGTACTGCTACTAGGCCAGGACTAGTACTTTTTGTTTGGTCTACGCCTTTGTCTTGGATACCACGATCCATACTTCCTTGTCCCCTTCCCCTCACCCTCTCCCACATCAATACACCATCGGTTACCACCGGCGGCTTTGATCGTCGCGTCGGGGCTGCTCGTCGACGGTTTTGTCTGTTCACGTCTGGATTCTTGTTCCTGCTCCTCGTCCGCCCTTGATCAATTTGGCTTCTTATTGCTCTCATTTGCATTCCCCTTTGACCGCTTCTTTCCTAGGCCCCGCCTGCTGCCGGCTGAGCACGAGGGGCCACCAACCATCCTCACCGTGTTCATTGAACAACCTCTTCTCTATACTTTGTTTGTTGGCCCGTCCGTTACTAAAAGGAGGAGCGTCGGGTCATGGCATTCTGCGCTGCGTTGCGGTTTGAGTTCTCATCACAGGATGGAAAGCGTTGACTTCCATAGATCATCTACCTTTCCTCGATTCAGCTGATCGATCTCCTGCCGTTTGGAAGCTGATCGTTGCCGGTTGGAAAGCACAATTCCCTTCTCTGCCGCGTTAAGCTCCGGTGACCGCGCGCGCGTGAGCCAAGGAATATACAGTACGTCCGGTGCGGCGCAGAGGATCACGAGGGCCTCCGTGCGGTGCTGCTTCTTGGATCCGGTAGCTGCCCGGGTACTGTCCCGTCCCGGCGATCTATAAAGATTCGAGCTCTCTCCGTCTTGTCTGCTTCGATCACGAAGCGATGGGCAACACGTGCGTCGGCCCCAGCATGGGCAAGAACGGCTTCTTCCACTCCGTCTCCACCGCGCTCTGGCGGGCGCGCCCCGAAGGCGACGCGCTGCCGGCCGCCGGTGCCGCTAATGGCGTCGCGGACCAGGCGCCGCCGCCCACGGACGTGCCTCTCACCGTCCACAGCATACGCAAGGCGCCCGAGCCCGTCAAGATCGCCACCGCCACCACCACCACCAAGCCGGCAGAAGCGGCACCCAAGCCCGCCTCCTCGGCCGCGGCCGAGCAGGATGCCAAGTCCTCCTCCGCGGAGTACAGCTCCAACGACTCGAGCTCCAACTCCGGCGAGCCCGCCGGCGCCAAGCCTGCGCACCGCCCCAAGGTCCCCCCGGTGAAGCGAGTATCCAGCGCGGGCCTCCTCGTGGGCTCGGTGCTCAAGCGCAAGACGGAGAGCGTCAAGGAGAAGTACAGCCTGGGGCGCCGCCTGGGGCAGGGCCAGTTCGGCACCACCTACCTGTGCGTCGAACGCGCCAGCGGCAAGGAGTACGCCTGCAAGTCCATCCTCAAGCGCAAGCTCGTCACCGACGACGACGTGGAGGACGTGCGGCGGGAGATCCAGATAATGTACCACCTGGCGGGCCACCCCAGCGTGATATCCATCAGGGGCGCCTACGAGGACGCCGTCGCCGTGCACCTCGTCATGGAGCTCTGCGCCGGCGGGGAGCTCTTCGACAGGATCGTGCAGAAGGGGCATTATACTGAGAGGAAGGCGGCGGAGCTTGCTAGGGTCATCGTCGGCGTCGTCGAGGTCTGCCACTCCATGGGGGTCATGCACCGGGATCTCAAGCCCGAGAACTTCTTGTTTGTTGACCAGACCGAGGAGGCTGCGCTCAAGACCATCGACTTTGGCCTCTCCGTATTCTTCAGGCCTGGTGAGTTTCTTGTTAATTCGTACAACTTGCATAAACTCTGGTTCATGTTCAAAATATCCCATGCCATCTGATTTATTTTATGCTACTAAGAAAAACAATGGTCTTCATTCAAGAAATCGCATCGCATCTAGAGGGGCAAGCGATATTATTTGGCATTTTGCCACCATGATTCTGTGTTGCTTCTGTTCCTTGATTTGATCCATAATTCAGTTACATGCGCACATCCCATCCAGATTGATTGATGTGACCCCACACGCGCTTCAAAATGACAAAACTTACCATATCAGAATTGACCAATGCAGTGTGCTCTAATGCTTCAAGTACCAAAAAAATGGAATGCAATGTGGCACTTGGCACCAAATATAGTTCAAACAATTCAGCAACATTATTTCCTGCAAAATTCCGTCATTGCACTGTAACCACATACAGTTTGATTAAATATTGGAATTGCTGTGGGATATGGCAATTGTCAGCAAGTAGGAGTTCCAACCACCAACATTGCTTTCCTGAATTTGTTTTGGCCGTTGAACTGTAACCATTAGCAGCTTGGTTGCACATCTTTGTCATCCTGCAGTCTGCATCACATCCAAAAGATAGCAAACCATTGTAATCTATACTAATGTGGCTCTTATTCCAGGTCAAATATTCACCGACGTTGTCGGAAGCCCTTACTATGTGGCGCCGGAAGTACTGAAGAAGAAATACGGCCCGGAGGCAGACGTGTGGAGCGCCGGTGTGATCATCTACATCCTCTTGTGCGGTGTGCCGCCATTCTGGGCAGGTGAGCATTTTTTTGAAATTTGAGTTCTTTGACACAACACTGTACAGTAGTTCCCTGCCAAATGTACTTCTAGACCACCTTTTCTGATTATACAACATTTGCTTTTGTGAATCAGAGAACGAGCAGGGTATATTCGAAGAGGTTTTGCATGGGAAACTTGACTTCCAGTCAGATCCATGGCCAAGCATCTCTGAAGGTGCCAAAGATCTCGTGAGGAGAATGCTTCTCAGGGACCCCAAGAAGAGATTGACCGCGCACGAAGTTTTGCGTAAGTCACTGAATTTCCCCTCACATTGCCAGATAAATTCAAGTAGTTCACAGACAATGAATGATCTTTTGTGAATTGCATTGCTTAGAATTCTGGTTATCATCATTGTTTCAGGGCATCCATGGGTACAGGTTGGTGGTTTGGCTCCTGACAAGCCCCTGGATTCGGCCGTTCTATCCCGAATGAAGCAATTCTCGGCCATGAACAAGCTGAAAAAGATGGCTCTCAGGGTAAAGCAACAGCTGTCTTTCTTGTGTGTCTGTTTCTCCCTCTAAATTGTCATCTTCCCTTTGCACTCATCCAGCAAACTATACTGCCATCTGGAGCTTTGTCTACATATGGCAATGCCAATTGCTTGTCCTGACACGCATGTATGTATCTGTTCCAGGTGATTGCCGAGAACTTGTCCGAGGACGAGATCGCCGGCCTGAAGGAAATGTTCAAGATGATAGACTCAGACAACAGCGGCCAAATCACGTACGAAGAACTCAAGGTCGGTCTGAAGAAGGTGGGGGCCAACCTCCAGGAGTCCGAGATATACGCGCTCATGAAAGCCGTAAGTCACTGAATAATCAAAATTCAAAATCTTATCTGAACAATGCCTGCGTGTCTGACGATATGAGACGATGGAACGCTTGGCAGGCTGACGTTGACAACAGCGGCACGATCGACTACGGCGAGTTCATCGCGGCGACGCTGCACCTGAACAAGGTGGAGCGGGAGGACCACCTGTTCGCGGCGTTCCAGTACTTCGACAAGGACGGCAGCGGCTACATCACCCCCGATGAGCTGCAGCTCGCCTGCGAGGAGTTCGGCCTCGGCGACGACTCCATCCACCTCGACGACATGATCAGAGAAGTCGACCAGGACAACGTACGCCATGAACCCTTTTCTTTTCTTCTTCAAGGATGCGCTTGCCAAATCTCGGAATGCTTTGCGCGCGACTGAAACTCTGACGAACATTTTGGTTTTGATTTTGACAGGACGGTCGGATAGACTACAACGAGTTCGTGGCGATGATGCAGAAGCCCACGCTGGGGCTGCCCAAGAAGTCCGGGGCCGGGCTGCAGAACAGTTTCAGCATCGGGTTCAGGGAGGCGTTGAGAATTTCTTGATTCTTGAAGGAGGAGCTAGGTAGTGCGTGCTTCTTCTGTTCTTCCTGTACTCGGTCGGACACTAATTTGTGCTCGTCCAAGACGGTTCTTGTAGAGAAATTGTGACTTTGTGGGGGCGATCTGCATTTCGTAGCGATGAAATGAATGGCAGCTCCTGGCTGGCGAGTAGGGGAGGATCGGGACGTGTGTGTAGAGGCAAGGCAGGCAGGCAGGCATGGTCATTATTTGTCACTCCTGGATGGGTTCAATTGTGTATTACTAATAAACCACAGAAAGATTTTTTACCTCCTTGTATACAGTACAGTTAGCAGTATAGTAGTATGCTATACTCTTTTTTTTTTTCGTTAGAGCATCTATCCGTTAGGAGTAAAATCTCACTCAAAAAGACTTTTTGATGAGGAAAGAGAAATATTTGTTTGTGTATTAAATCCACTCCTAATTTTTTTGTTTGTGTTAAAAATACAACCATTTAATGCCTCCAAATAAGCCGAACATTTGTAGTTATAATCGCGACTAAGGCAATGTACTATGTGGCGCCGGTTCATTGTGAAACGTTGTAGGGTTCTTAGATAAAGTAAGGTTCTTTAACTCCTTTTCTTATCTTTTGGCTTGGACGGACCTGCCATTTTCTGCCCATGCATGTTCACATCAGTAGAAATACCATTGTTTAGTTGCAATGAACCGAACCAAAAATTCTTGTCAGACAGGATGAGTCGATGCTCTGCTATGTATCGAACCGATTCAAAAGCCAAAATGAATCGCTTTTAACACACAGTGGATGGTCTAAGATAACAATAGCACTGGATGAATATGTAGGCATATTTCACTCTCATATGGCATTTTTGTCTTCATCTTAAACTTGCATCTATCTTGGTCATGTGGTCATGGATGATATCTGCTACATGAAACTCTATTTTGCATATTTTTCTGATCTTCAATTTTGTCCAAATCTTCTTCACTACTTCCCTCGTCTTCCGGATTGCGTTGTGAGTTAGTTTGAACATTTATTCGACCTTTTCATCCATTGTAAATTTCAAACCCTCCAAGAGACATTTTTAGCCTCAAGGCAATGCTTTCACTCGATTTTCACATAGAAACCAATAAATTACAAAAATAAAATTGAATGAACCTAATTTCACAAAAAATCCTACACAGTCAAATCCAAGAAATCATACATCGCCGGAATCGGAGGTGGTGTCGGCGGCAGCACCGAGCAGCTCGATGTCCTTGCTCATGGAGCCATGTAGCACGACACCATGGTGGGGTGGGGTGGGGAGGGGGAACGGTTCGATAGTGCCAACAAGGAAAGAGACGGTGCGGTCATGCACGAGTGGCAGAGCCAAAAAAAATAATTAAGCATTGGGTTCATCTATGTAAAACTATTGGGTAAAACTAATTATATATATGGTAGGGTGGAAGTTCCCCAAATTCTGGCCCAACTTCCGGTGGTGTCCACCATGCACACCTGGGTAGTGTGAGTGTACCAGTAGTCAGTTCTAGCTCTCGCGTTTCCTGCATATAAAGGTTGAATTTTAGGGGACCTATTTAAGGAGTCCTTCTTCCCCAATAGTTTTCATCAGTTTTGGTAAGTCTCTTCCCATTTTTGACCTTCTCAACCTTGCTAACTCTCAATCCCTCCAATGTTTCTTGCATATTTTCTGAGAGAGAAGATGTAGATCTACATTTGCACCAATCAATCTCTCCTCTTCGTGAGGGGAAGTTATTGGATCTAGATCTTGGAGTATTTACTAGATTTCCCCCCTTTGTTTTCCCTCTCATATTCCTCCATAGCATTAATTGATTTGGTGGGATTTGGAGTGACGACTTGAGCACTTATTGTGCTCTTGCTATTGCACCGGTTTGAGTTCTTCGCGAGGACTCTTTCAGGTAAAAGTTTGTGTGCTTATTACTCTTCATTTCGAGTGGAACCTTAGAGTTTCGAGTGGAACCTTAGATGGATGGTGTTTCCACGAAGCTCAATCTTGGTGGCTTAAAGATCACGGTGATTCTTGGGAGCCCCCAATTAAGTTGCGGAGATTGCCCAAACATGTTGTAAAGGTTCGGTCCTGCCTCATGTTATCTCTTAGTGGATCGGGACATCTCACATTGTTTGAGTTCTCGAGAAGAATAAGGTGAGTCTTGATGGTGCTTTGTGAGCATTGTGCATCCACATCTCTCCAAGGGAGATTAGCTTCCCTTGGGAAGTAAACTTAGGGATATATCTTTGAATCTGTGTCCTTCATTATTTTTATACCCAATCTCTTTAGTTATACAATTATCTTGTGATAGCCTTAGTGTTTTAAGTTATATATCTTGCTATCAGATGTTTTTTAATCTCATTTAGCATTTCATTTTGGTGCACATAGTTGAGCCTACCATATTTAGGTTTTCTGTTTTGATAGATTGAATGCTAGTTTTATTTCCGCATTTGTTTAAATAAAAATTGAATAGTTTAAAGTTATTTATTCACCCCCTCTAGGTGACATCTAGGACCTTTCAATCACATTGAAAGATGATGTCGACAAAGTCACGGAAGAAGCAAGAGCCGAGATCCGAGAAAGTTGAATGTGAAAGTAGAAGCAAATCAACATGCAAGTTATTGTTGTTGAGTGCCTTCATTATGAAGGGTAAGGCCACATCAAGTGGAATTACCGCAAGTATAAGAAAGACAAAAAGAAAAAGAAAACTTACTCCCTCGATCCAAATTAATTGACTCAACTTTATCTAGATACGAATATATCTAGATGCGTTTGTTGACTAGATACATCTATGTCCAGACAAAGTTGTGTCAATTAGTATAAATCGGAGGGAGTACTCAAAAAGAAGGCTTGGTAGTGATAATAAGGGTAACTGATAACTTTTGTAAGGGTGACTAGATTACTTCTTTATTTGAAGAGATCATTTTCCTTATTCATGAGGAAAATAGGGGCATATTTGGTTCTATTGTTGATGAGAGGATAACATAGGTTTCATGAGTCAATTAACCCTGTGGATGGTTATGAGATGGTATGGATTTAGAGTAGCATATTACCATACATGCTACATCGTGCATAGAGTTCTTCAACTACATAGCACGTGATTTTTGTGATGTGAGAATGTGAAACAATGGTATGGTGGAAAAGGAGATGTGCATTTGGAAACTCAAACTATACAATGTTACTTATCAAGTATATGCGGTATGTTGAGGCTTATCATCTCACTTGGAGTGCTCCATGAAGGTTGCCGCTTCAAGACTTTTGAAAATTGTCACTACAAATTTTGTTGTTAGGGCATCTTTGGGCCTAAATAGGTTTTTGGGGGTTCATGACAAAGTGATTGAGGAAACCAATGCTTTTCAAGCATGATTAGTTCATGGACACTTTGGATTTCTCTAGAATAATTGATTATTGTGGGATATGAGCATGATGTGGCATATTTCTACATGCATGTTGGTGCCCTCTCTTTGTAAGGGAAAAGCCGAAAGCCCGTTAAAGGTTTTTAATCCGACCAATCAGCTATCTTATCATGCTTTAGCCGGCCTAGCTATTGAGCCACAACCACGTGATTATGACCAAACTCACGCACCCATAGCCCTTTCTTGCAGCAACCTCGACGTAGGCAACAATTATACGTGGCAATGATCATCCTGGTCTGATAGCTCGGCCCACAAATCACGACGGAGACGGATCAAGCCATGCCATCAGGTCGGGCTTAGCCTCTTAGGCCTGTTTTTTCCAGCCCGACACGCATGGCTTTGGGCTTTATATATGGGTAGGTTATAATGGAGGCGCAACCTAAGGCCGAAGGCCTGTTGAGCTTTCCCTCTATTCTGGTTGGCCTCAAGCCTGTTTTCAGCCTAGAGATGGGACCAGGCGGGGTATGGGCATGAGCTTGAGTTTAGCACTAGGCTTTTTTGGCCCAGCCCAGCCCACGGTATGGCAGGGTATGCACGGCAAATCAGCTACCTTGCATTTTTTCGAAATGGGAGCATTGCTCCAGCCTCTGCATCAAAACGATGCACACGGTCTATTTCTTTATTTTAAGGTTTAGAGTAACAAGTTTACAACTTAAGCATCACACAAAGTGGCAACAAAAATAAGCCATCTAAACTGAAAACAGAAGTAGCCTCTATGCATATTTTATACGTCTAGAATGCTACCAGCCATTCCAGCTGAAGATAGCCCGTACCACCTCCATCAGATGATTGCACCTAGTATCCATAGGTTTCCGCTGCTTCACAGAAAGAAAGTAAGATCATATATGGATTGAAGAAGCTACCTTCCATTACCCGTGGCCAATGGCAAACCACCTCGCGGCGCACTCATGGGACGTCTGAGGCCTCAGGTGCACTTCATCAGCCCCGTCGTGATCCAGCCAGGCAGGTGAGGCGAGCACGTTCCCCAGCCCACCGCCATTTCAGCCAACGAACTTCGTTGTTACTTGCAGCGTTTCCTGCTCGCGTCTGCTGCAGCTACCTTACTTGCGTCCCGTCTTCACGTAACCTCGCGCGCACGCGTTGGTCACTGCTGAATTCGCTGGGGAGTGGGTACAGGTACGAAACCACGAGCAATGAATTACCGACGAGATCTCCATCACCACTCACCAGCACCTGCTCCTACCCCTGAACCAGACACGTGAAGGTGAGATCGTGTCTTGTGAGATGTTGTCAGTGTCTGACCCCAACACCAACATCAACACGAAGACGGCCCAATATATTGCACGTTGGGATGGATTCAGATACTGTCGCCTTGCACGAGAGTCATGCTCCGTTTCCTGCGATCTTGTCTTGGACACAAACCAGTGGTCCATCTTTACACACAGTTACTATAGATACTTGTGTGCCCCCGCAAAAGAAAAGATACCTGTGTAGAAAACAAACAAACAATGCCACCGTTGCAATTTTCAGTTGGAGCCTAATCTGTGCCTAGAAGTGTACTACTCCGTTGTTACTTTTTTTTCTTCGAAATGGGGCAAAGCCCAGCCTCTGTATCTATATGATGCACACAACTTTCTTTATTAAAATATCTCCAAAGTACAACAATTCAAAATCTTACATCAAGGATCACAGAGGGTCGATACATGCTCAACCAACGAAAAATGGAGAACAACAAATTATTATTCATTTTGTAGCCTACTAATATGTCGCCACCCAGTAGCCAGGAAAAAGAAGTCCTGAGTAACCGTAAGCAGACGGTTGCATCCAGTAACCATACTCTCCCGCTGATCCTCCGGAAGAAGTAAAGCCCATTGTTAAATCCAGTACGCCGCACGTCAGATAACCTGCAAAAAATTAGTTCCCTTTTGTTTATCAAAAATTATGTCATTCCGACTCGTCCAAATAGACCAACATATAGCAAATATGCCAATCCTAATTATGGCCTTATCTAATTTCTTTACCCTATTAAGCCAGATTCCAAACATATTAGAGATATTGGCAGGTGGGGGTAAAATAAAAGTTAAGTATACCATACGCCAAACAATTTTGGCAAATGGACATGCTAAAAATAAATGATGTATAGTTTCTAGTTCATTACAGAAACAACAATTTTGATACCCATTCCAATTTCTCTTGGTCAGATTATCTTTAGTACAAAACTTTATTATTAAGAAATCACATGAATATTTTGATTTTTAATGGAATCTTGAACTTCCACAAATTTTTCTGTAAGCCTATGCCCCCAGACAAAATGATCAGGGCTATTCGTCAACTGCACTCGCACGAGTTGTTGACAAAGAGTGATCCATAGGTTCCATTTATGTTCATTTAAAGTCCGCCTGAAGGTAATATTAATAGGTGCTTGAGCTAACACAGTAGACACTAACACATTCTTTCGCTGTACAATGTTATACAAACTCGGATATCTGTGTGCTAAAGAAGTGTCTCCTAACCAGACGTCCTCCCAAAATCGAATCGGAGATCCGTCTCCCACTTTAAAATACCCCCTGGCGAAAAAATCAGTTTTCACTCTCATGAGGCCCTTCCAAAATGGGGAATCAGTAGGGTTTTCTTCCACCTATGCTATTGGTTCTTCAAATATTTATTAGATAAAGGTTGTTGCCACATTCCCTCCTCAGTGAGTAATTTAAACAACCATTTACTTAATAAGCATTTGTTTTTTAGTTCAAGAACTTCAATGCCTAAACCCCCTTGTTCCTTAGGTCTACAGACCATACTCCATTTTGTAAGTTTATATTTCTTCTTTGTTTCATCCGTTTGCCAGAAGAAACTTGATCGGTAGAAATCCAAACGCTTCCTCACCCCTACTGAAATTTCAATAAAGGACAACATAAACATTGAGAGGCTCGTCAAAACTGAATTTATGAGTACTAGACGATCACCATATGAAAGTAGTTGCTACGCCAACCACCAAGTTGCGCACCAAAACGATTTTCCACGGCATTCCATTCAGAATTTGCTAGTTTCCGATGGTGTAGGGATACCCAAATATCTAATAGGTAAGGACCCGACCTCGCAACCAAAAATTTCCCGGTATTCATGTTCCTTTTGTTTGGCCCCTCTGAAACAGAAAATCTCACTTTTATGAAAATTTATCTTCAAACCCGATAATTGTTCAAACAAGCAGAGAATTAGTTTCATGTTTATAGTTTTTTTCAGCATTATGCTCCAGAAACAAGATTGTATCATCAGCGTATTGGAGAATTGACACTCCCCCATCAACCAAATGAGGAATTAGGCCCCCAACTTGACCCTCTTGTTTGGCACGAGCAATAAGAATAGCCAAAACATCCGCAACAATGTTGAAAAGAATCGGAGAAAAAGGATCACCTTGTCTCAATCCTTTCCTTGTTTGGAAGTTATGACCAGTATCGTCATTTACCCTGATACCATCGCTTCCTCCTTGGACAATTTTTTTGATCATCTCACACCACATGGGATAAAAACCTTTCATCCTTAGGACTTGCTGGAGAAAAGGCCATTTAACTTTATCATATGCCTTCTCAAAATCAATTTTAAAAAGTACCCATCCATTTTCTTCCTATTAATCTCATGTATCGCTTCATGTAGGATCACCACTCCCTCAAGGATGTGGCGACCTGGAATAAAGGCCGTCTGTGTTGGTCTAACAACCTTGTGAACTATCTCAGATGTTCGTATGGTGGCCACTTTCGTAAAAAAATTAAAACTCACATTAAGGAGGCAAATAGGCAGGTATTGTTGTATTTGAAGTGCATTTTCCTTTTTTAGGAAAAAGCGTAATGACACCAAAATTAAGCTTATACAGGGGCAGCTCTCCCGCATGAAGTTGTGTAAACAAGGCCATCAGATCAGTTTTGATTTCATGCCAGAAGTGTTGATAAAACTCCGCCGAAAATCCATCAGGCCCGGGAGCCTTATTATGTTCTATTTGGGAGATAGCCTCACATACCTCCTCTTCCGTAAAAGCCTTCGTAAGCAAGTTGTTTTCTTCTAACGTCAATTGAGGGATATCAGACATAAAATCCTCCATCATGGAGAAAGAGTTGCGTTCAGGTTCCCCAAATAACTTTTTATAAAATTCAGTGATATAAACCTTGAGATTTTTATTACCGATTATAGTGCCTTCTTCTTGCTCTAATTGGAAAATTCTTTTCTTCATATGTTTATCATTTGCAATACGGTGAAAATACTTTGTGTTACTGCCCACCTCTTGAACATGTTTAACTTTTGCCTGTTGAGCCCATTTTTGCTCCTCATCACGCCACAGTTTATTAAGGCATTCATGTGCCTGTTTCAAATTACCCCTTTCTAAGTACTGCAAGATGAAACCAGCAATGTACGCTTACGTGTTGCATCAGACTCGTTGTGTTTCTTTTTTCCATGGGAACCCCGCTGGGGATCAATTTCCATTATCTATTGGCGAGAATAACGAAAACAAACACATACAACATCCATGTGCAAGATGTTCGGAGATCTACTTGGTCCACCACTGTAGCGAGAGGGGCGATTTTCTGAAACCTCCCCGTCAACCCACCTTGCTCGCCGGCGATTCACGGTTTCCTCCGCCTCCGGCGGCCGCTCCGGCGGCGGGAGGTTGGGGAAACCGTGGATCCAGGCTTGTACATAGCGTAGGGCTTGGTAGGATCCCGGCCGGCGGCGCCATGGAGGCGGAGGCGGCGTTGGTGCGGGTTTTGGTGTCGGTTGGCTTCCCCTTCCGCGGCGGCGCTCCCTGGAGCTTCTCCGTGTGGCGGCCGACTTCCCCGAGCTCGCCAGTCTACGGATCTGGTGCGCTTGTAGTGCCCCAGCCGGATCCAGCGTGGTGGAGGATCCGGAGCTTGAAGATGAAGGTGAAGATGGTGATGGCGTTCATCGCGACAACGACGGCGCTCCAGCGAGTAGGATCTACGGATCCGGCGATCGGCGACTTCCCGGCTGCCACGGGGCTGGCTCCAATCCAAGGCCTGAGGCGGAGCTGCGGCAGCGGCGCGCCACCGACGGCTCCTGTTCGTCGCCGGAGTTGGGATCTAGAAGGGCTTCTTTGTAATTTTATGTTTGTTCTGGGTCTTTCTGTAAGAACGATGGGCTAATATTATCTTCACTTTCCGCAAAAAAAAAAGAGTTTGGGTATGGTCCAATTGACGTAAAGGATTGATGAGTTTCGTTGAACTTAACATGGCAATGGTAAATTCTCTATAGACTCCATGTATAAAGCCTTGATATAGGCACACGTCCCAGTTGATAACAACAAAAATAAATTGAAAAATGAAGATTTCAGACTAAGGTTTTCATATGGTATCTTCGTGGGGGTAATACTCACCAAACAAAACTTTGTAAAACACAATTACCATAGAAGTACAAAGCGTGTATTATTTCATCATGACAAGACTATTAAACATTTATTCATTGGGTGCACTTTTGCTAGATTTATATGTTCAATCATTGAAGTAAGTTCCACCTTATACCTACCATGTAGCATTGCTAACATACTCCATCCGTCCCAAAATGTAAGGCATCTAAGGATTTGTCAAAAGTCAAATATTACAAACTAGAAAATATATTTACATCTATAATATCAAATGGACATATTAAGAAAATATACTTGATGGTGAATCTATTGATGGTGGTTCCGTATTGTAAATATTCATATTTTTGTGTATAAATTTGGTCAAACTTAAAAAACGTTGACTTTTGATTAATCCTTAAGCGCCTTATATTTTGGGACGGAGAGAGTATTTGACAATTGACTAAGTGGTGTGGATCATTGGTTTAAAATACTTATTCGGGTGGTAACGTTTTTCCATTATTTGGTCACTACGGGTATGTTGAAATGGCAAGGTTTTAACGATACAATTCTTCACTCATCTAGATTATCTACCTGTGCACAACTTTACTCCATTCATGATCGTTTCTACAAAGTACCGATAATCACAATATGTTTACGAGGGTGTCTACACGATTGGAGAACACTGTGAGGGATATTTTTTTATCTATCCCGAGGCCCTTATGCAGTTTCTATAAGTATTTCTTGTATTGCGTTTTTTTTAATTTACGTTCATTTGGATTTGAGCAGGTGTATTCTAGTTGTACAGAGGCGAGGTAATGTATAATTTTTAAAACGGTAAATCGTCCATTATCAAAAATATCAGTAGAAGCGAAAAACGAAAATAAACGGTGCCAAGGGTATCTCTAGGCTCTAGCAGCCCAACGCAAATCGGACACCAAAAGTGTTCGTTCTGGTATGTTTGGGTTGGGCCGCGGATACAAAAATGGCCTAATAGAAGCACGTGTATGTTTGGGTGGTGGTTGTCCAGCGGACCGATGGAACTTTATTTTTCCGAAAATAATTCATATTAATAAAAGTAACTAACAATGGGGGCAAATCAAGCAAAACTTTTAAAAATAGATAAAACCCTAGCTACTAGGGTTTCACCATTGCCGCCTGGTCCGTGCCAAGGTCGATGAAGACCGACGGCCCAGGGCCATGGTGCCGGAGGAGGTCCAGCTAGTGGCGATGGCACCGAAGATGGTGCACGTGTCTAACTGTGAGAAGGGGTGACCGGCGGCGTCACTAGACTGCCATGCAGCGGCGCGGATTCCCGGAGTTGGACGACAAGGCCTTTCCACTTGGCGAGATCGTCAAGGTCGCTTTTGTCTATGGCTATCTCCATGGCCTCCTCCTCGGTCAGCTCGGGTGGCTGGAGCTCTTGGTCGATGAGCAAGAGATCGGGCGCCCATCATCGTCGTTGTCGCCATCCTCCTCGTCGCCGAGGCCAACGCCGTACTCGGCTCAAGTAGACGACTTCACCTAGGTACCCATCATGGCGGCGAGGGTTGAATTCCTAGGCACCGAAGGTATCCTAGTTGTATGAGTCCAACGCGAATGTACGGTCTTCCCGTAGATCGAGCGGGAGAATGAACTAGCAACGACAGATCTCGTCGTGCAGCAGTCGCCCCTCCCGTGACATGGGTGGTATGGGCACCCTCAGTCAATTCAGAAGCCAACCTCCGGGCAGGTTGGCGCAATGCCATGGCAGGAGGTCGAGCGGCAAACCAGTGATTCCTCTCCCCGTAGTAGCCGGCTCCACGCGAGTTGCCCACCTCATGGTCGTGGAAGCTCTTTTGGGATGGCCACGACTTGCCCATGGCTCGTTGATCTGTGTCGTGTGGAGGAGGGCAGTGGCATGGACAATGGAGTGGAGGAGGGCAATAATGATGATGGGCACAACCACACGACTTGAAAGGCACGGGCACGCTCCCCGCCATCAATGCCTGGCGCGGAAGCCTTGCGCCGCCTGCTAGGCGCATAGAAGACGAAGCGGATGGCATCAAAATCGGCGCAGCCAACGCTGCACATTAGCACTGGCTCGCAGAAGGCGGAGCGGGCACTCACCCGCTGCCATGCTGACCCGAGGAAACAAAGGGTGGACACGCTCCATGTGTGCACTGTGTACGCGATGACACATTTATAGTCGGTTGTCCTCGTGTCCGTGCGGACCAAAACGGACCACCTCCGCTAGGCCAGCATCTAACCCAGACTTAGCAAGTTCTGGGAGGGGAGAACGAAATATGTACAAACTGAATTTTGAAAGTAGCGACAGCTTCCCAAACTTGACAACAGACAGAAGGATCATAACATCCAAGCAAAAGGAGTAAAGTTCTAATTTCAGTAATAGAACAGCAGATGGACTCAAGACTGTATTAATCTTCATCACGGCGATCAGGGTTTGCAGCATGTTGAGCATATTTCAGACAGGTAGCGAAAGTGGAAGGACCAGCTCTGTGCGCTTCCATGGCCACATTGGCAAGTTCATCTGCAAGATTATATAAACCTGCCAAATAGTTTATAAAGACAGCAGACTTAACAAATTAGATCTGCAGGAGACTTATTAGTTTTCCTTCAAAGCAAGTGTATGCCTCGCTGTATACCGGTTAAATATATATCAACCTCATTTGAGTTGTCTGCCACCAAGACATTGACCATAGTAGCAGTATAAGCAAAGTCAACTGCGTCCCTTAAGTAGCTTCTTAATTGCCACTTTGTTGGAGGGGAGCATCAATAGTTTGCTAGTGTTCTACAGGTCAGCCATGTTCTCTCGGAACGATTCCTATAGCTGTGTCCAAATAAGAACACAGGAACATGCAAGAGAGTGGAAGGCAAATTACAATTCGAGACCTTGTATTTTAAGCTGAAGATTGTACCAAATCTTGAGAAAGAAACATAAACAATAATCATCAGGTTATGATGACATATATGTTGTACCAAAATCTTGTTATAGAGTAGGTGATAATTCTCTACAACACTGGAGTATATAATTCTTAACCCATGGGAGGCAACCTTCAATCGAGAACAATTCCCCACCGACAAACAAAACAGACGCAAAGAATGGCAAACGAACAAGAAAAGAGCTTAACTCCTATACACAGAAGAGATTCTTGGCCTTCAAGTATAAACAATTCTTTTTTCTTTCGGACACACCAACAACCACCAGTTTTACATTCCCCACCCGATTGATTATTCATATAATAATAAACAAAAAAGAACAACAATATCGTGGACGGCCCCATGTCCAAAGCACAGCCCATCGTCGGCTCATTCCAGGTCGTGTTTCGGTATCAATCATGAGATCAATCTTCTTCTTCTCCTACTGGCAGCTCGCTAATCGCGATCGCTGACCAAAGACGCCAGCCATTGTGCACGTTGCCTCCAACAGCTTGCCTGCAGTATTTTTAATGGAACCACATTAAGCATAAGACCGACTGTTGGCGAGCAATTCAATGGAATAAACTGTATGAGCTTGTTGTCAATGTCAAGTTAGTGGTTAGCACGTAGTGACAGACGCCAATGCTGCACCGACGGTAGTATATGTGTATGAGAGTTAGCGAATCGTTGTCTGATTATGTTACAATATTATAATATTATATAATCAGATGCCCAATCAAATCAGCATCAGATGCCTGTGTGAATTTTTACAAGAAAGAGATTTGCGAAATTCTGTCAGCTTGTATATGCTAAGGACGTGACACCAGCTTCAGGTAACTTAGCTTCAAAGCCTAGAGATAGAGAATAATTGTGTGCAAGGTGAAATGGCGTCCGATGTCAAAATCACAGACATAACCATGGCCAGCTATGAATGTGGTTCATAGGCTATAGGTGGTTGTGTTTTCTCTCACAAACCATGGACAGCTATGTAAAGGAGTGAGGATTACCGAGGGCCACCAATTTAAGTCCCTACATGCTAGATACATTCATGGAAGTAATTTGCGTATTCTTGCGTTCTTTGCATTACCATCATCCTAAGTCTAAAATTCAACACAATATTTGTCCAAACCAATGTGTCCAAAGGTCTAAATTGTAGTCACTTTTTTTGAAAAGTTAAATAGTAGTCATCTGACTCTACAAATGATGCAATTTGTAGGTATTAACATCCATCGAGCCTGGGTCTACAAATATGGCCCAAATGATTGGCACCTGAGTGGTCTTTCCATCAATGCGACACAAATGATTTATACGAAGTTTTGATCCCTAATTCCCAATCACATATGCTATTATAGGGGTTACATGTACAGGATTTTGATCTGTTCATTTGTTAATGAGCTCAGAAAGGCACACGGTTCGTCCCTTGCCATCACTCAATTCACACATAACCAATTGGGCCTACTATTACACCGAACCGAGACAGCAAGGATTGTGACCAAGGCTTGAGCATCAGGCTTTGGTGCTTTTGGGAAGCTGAAAGTTGTTGCTCATGTGTCATGTGTTGAGAGATCTGAGCTTGCTTGCAGCCACAGATACACCATCAGGAGACGGTGAAGAGTGAAGACAGAGACCTACCAGCACATGCTACTCTATTCCTATCGTTTATGTTGCCATCTATGTTTCCACACTGGTAATGCCAATGGACTTCTCTAAACAAAGATGGCAATGTATTTCTCCAGATAATGGACTGGCCATCACTAGTACAATCAATTGGCCAGAGTATTAATTTGTGGCTGCATAAACGCCAAAGGAAACCACTGCATTTTTGAGGTAATACATTGCACATGATGCTGGGGCAGGAGGTGCCCAAACTGGCACCGACAGGGCCATATGCTCTGATAATACGGCCATGGGCATGGGCAAAGGACGGCTGGACGGAACCCTAATTGCTCCTAGTTTTATGCTTACACCGTCGTCATTATTATTCCACCACTCAGGAGTACTACCAACAAATCGATAGATTAATCCCCGCCGCTGCGATACCAACACTGATAGGTACCTCACCGGCAATATTCTTATTATCAGCTAACACTGAGTAATAGTACTAACTAAATTTCGGTGAATTCATCTACTACTAACATGAAGAATCTAGGTTGTGAACTGTAAATTTCGGTGGCAATAGTACTGGTACTGAACATTTAAGCAATCTACACAATGAGTAATGGTGCTAATTTAATATAATCAGGAAGTGCGAAGTGAGTAGTTGAGATCTGGGGATCGATACTGACCTCGCCGGAATTTGCTCCTGCTGGTACCGGTGACTGCGGGCGCCTTCCTGACTGGTGCGGCTGCGATGGGCGTGGCGGGCTTGGTGTCGTCCTCCGGGAGCAGCACGGCGTCGATGCCCTGCACAGAGATCCTGCCGTCGGTGTAGATGTCCGGGTCGAAGAGGTAGGCTGAGCCCTCGCCCTGTCCGAACTTGACGGAGCCGTCGGCCTCCCTGGCGACGACCTTGTGCGGCAGGCGCAGGGTGTCGTAGCGCACCTTGCCGAAGCGGCGCACGGCGTTGTACATGCTCTCCTCCGTCTGGTACTCGGGGATCATGTGGTAGTAGAGGATGTTCTCGGGCGAGCCGGGCTCGCTGAGCTGGTCGGTGGTGAGGCGCGCCATGGCCTCGTCGTTGGGCGCGAGCACGGTGAGCACGTAGCCCTCGGAGACGAGGCGGCCCATCTCGGTGGCGAGCGAGGTGAGGTTGACGAGGATGTCGGCGAGCTCGTTGTAGCCGCCGTAGAGGACGAGGGTTTGGATGAAGTCCTTGACCTGGCTGTGGCCGTCGAAGTGGGACTTCCCGTTGCCGGGCCCGGGGGCCGGGGCCGGCGCGATGGAGGGGCCCGGCGCCATGGCGTCCCAGACGGGGAGGATGGGGGGTGCCCCGGGGAGGACGGGTGGGGCCGGCTTCTTGAGGCGGTGCGTGCGCGGGTCCACCTCGGGCGCGCCCGTGGGGAGCACGGCGGAGATCGCGGCGAGGCTGCGGCGGCGGTTGAAGTCCTCCTGCACGGAGCGGGGGATGAGGAGGCGCTCGATGCCGTGGATGACGCCGTCGGGCCGGAGCACGGCGTCCGGGCGCGTGACGGCGGAGCGGGCGACGCGGAGGGTGCCGTTGGCGCCGGCGGCCAGGTCGAGGTCCTCGCCGGAGAGCGTGGCGTGGGAGCCCGCGGCGGCGGGGAAGGCGCCCGCCGGGTGGCGGGCGGGCAGGACGTGGTAGAGGAGGAGGGTTTGGAGGGACTTGAGGTTGCGCGGCTCGAGGAGGAAGCGCTTGAACTCCGGGTCCAGGTCCCGCTCCAGCGCCTCGTTCCGGGGCGCGAAGATGGTGACGTTGTGCCGCCCCACCGCGTCCTCCAGCGTCTGCAGCAGCAGCGCCTTCTCCACCAGCTCGGAGAGCTCCGTGTAGTGCGAGTCGAGAAGGGCCACCAGGACCGAGTTGGAGCTGATCCCCGCGCCGGCGGCGCCGGGGCCGGCTCCGGCGGCGGCGGCGGATGCGGCAGCGTCGGTTGAGGCTGCGGCGGGAGTGGAAGGCAATGTGGGTTCCTCCCGCGGCGCCGTGTCGGCGGCGGTCGCGGCCGTGGCCAGCGCCAGGGCGAAGAGCAGCACGGCGCCGTACGCCGGCGCGCCCATGGCTGCGGGCCTCTCTGCTGCGCGGATTGCTCTGGCTGCTGCTGCTGCTCCGGCGGCGGATGCGGCGGATTTGTGGGTGGATTGTTCGGGATGGACCAGCTAGGTCCTGGGGAAGGGAGAGGAGTAACTATATGGTGTTGGGTGGTGGTGTGAGCTTTTCCCCTGTTGGTGTTTAGTTTAGTGTAGGTGTAGAGGGAGACGGCTGGCCAGATTAGCGAGAGAGGAGTGAGAGCTTGCTTATAAGTGAAGATAGAGAGAGAGACGAAGAGGAGGAAGACGGGACGCGGTGTGGCTGGTTGGTGGGCGCAGCGCAGCGCAGAAGGCACAGGCTGGCCGGCGGGTCCGGGCGGGGGGAGAAGTGTCGGTGTGCGGCGAGGCAGCGGCACACAAGGTTCGCGTGTCGTAGGCGAGAGGAAAAGGGGCGGTCGCGGTCCCTGCCAAGCGGGCGGCAGCAGACGTATGAAACTTTTGTACTGGGTGGCGCTGCCGCGCGCGAATATTTTCGCCCGATTCTCTGCCGTCGCATGTCATGCCTGCCGCGCTTTTCTCTACTCTGCCGTCGATGCTAGGGCCTAGGGGTGAGTTTGTTTGCCGGGAAAGTCGTTTTTCGGTTTCAGGATGTAAAAAATCGTGAGTTTGAATGTCAACCGTGTTCACTGTTATTGAATCGCATGAGCTTTAAAGCAGGGTTGATATATGACCACTAGGCACGATTGATTCATCTGTTTTCGCGAGGACAGGGGCTAGGGGGCGCAAATGGATAGAAGTCGGGTGCAGAGGAAGATTGCGGGAGGGGGAAAATTGTTTGTGCTCACTACCCCGGAGTGGATCACCTCAGCAGCGAAGGCGCCAACGGCGATTTAGATCTACGGCACCAGCAAGACGTACTAGGTAGATCCGCCTCACCGACTCCATCACCCTCCCGTTTTGCGTCCCTAGGACGACACGGTTCGTATATTAGCGGCAGCGGCAACCTCGCTTCTTGTGGAGCACCATCTTTTCCGCGACTTCTCTGCTGATGGAACCATGGCGCCAACTTCAAACAAGTATGTAACCACCTCTAACCATGTACCTGTCGAAACCATTAGAACTTAAGCCGATATTGCCAGCTAAATTATTCGGTTATATGTAGGCATCAACAAATAAATTAGGACGAGCAGCGGAAGCTTTCCATTCACGCGGATGTGCTCATAGCTGTGATCCATGCCTGGATGTACACCTTGGCATTTCTCGGGCTGGGCCAGCCCCGAAAAAGCCCGAACCTATATTCCTAGGCCCGAGCTTGGCCCAGCCCGACCTTCGGGCTTATGAACCGGGCTTGAACGAACAAAAGCCAGGCCCGGCCCGACAATCCTTGCTCGAACTAAGCCTAAATCATATTTTCTGCAAGCCCGAACCCGGCCCGAACGAACAAAAGCCTGGTCCGGCCCGACAATCCTGACCCAAACTAAGCCTAAATCATGTTTTCTGCAAGCTCGAACCCGGCCCGAACGAACAAAAGCCTGACCCTGCCCGACAATCCTGGCCCGAACTAAACCTAAATCATGTTTTCTGCAAGCCTGAATCTGGCTCGAATGAACAAAAGCCTGGCTCGGCCCGACAATCCTGGCCCAAACTAAGCCTAAATCATGTTTTTCGCAAGCCCGAACCCGGCCCGAACAAACAAAATCCTGGCCCGGCCCGACAATCCTGGCCCAAACTAAGCATAAATCTTGTTTTCCGCAAGCCCGAACCCAGCCCGAACGAACAAAATCCTGGCCCGAACTAAGCCTAAATCATGTTTTCTGCAGGCCCGAACCCGGCCCGAACGAAGAAAATCCTGGCCCGGCCCGACAATCCTGGCCCAAACTAAGCATAAATCTTGTTTTCCGCAAGCCCGAACCCAGCCCGAACGAACAAAATCCTGGCCCGAACTAAGCCTAAATCATGTTTTCTGCAGGCCCGAACCCGGCCCGAACGAAGAAAAGCCTGGCCCGACCCGACAATCCTGGCCCAAACTAAGCCTAAATCATGTTTTCTGCAAGCCCGAACCCGGCCCGAACGAACAAAAGTCTGGCCCGGCCCGACAATCCTGGCCCAAACTAAGCCTAAATCCTGTTTTCTACAAGCCCGAACCCGGCCCGAACGAACAAAAGCCTTGCCCGGCCCGACAATCCTGGCCCGAACTAAGCCTAAATCCTGTTTCGTTTGAGCTCCAATATCAGGCTCAAACCCAGCCCAGGATTTTCGTGTCGGGTCGGATCGGGCCGTCCGGGCCGGGCTGCCCATGCCCAACTAAACCTGGATGTTTGTGATCCTAGAGCCAGCGGTTCGTCGCAATGTCAGGCCAGTTCTCAGCTATGGTCCAATGGTCAAACATTACAGAGAGAGGATGAACAATCTTAACTACATCTATAAAACAAAACAACTATGCATGAAGATGCCGAGGATGAAAAGAGCCCCTTTTAACAGCCTGGTGAACGCATTCAAGATTAGGGGGTTGCTTAAAGATAGCATTCACTGCTGTATCGAAGAGCAAGTGCCAATGTTTCTTCATGTTCTTGGACATAACTAGAGACTCCGAGCCACAACACTTTAAGGAGATCCACTCAAACAATATCTCATTTCAAGCAAGTCATGTATGCAATTGGAGAGCTCAGAGCAAAGATGATCAAGCTGCCATCCGCCCACACTACCACCAAGATCAAAGACGGCTACCGATGGTTTCCATATTTCAAGGTCAGCAACTGAATATCTTTTTGCATCACACTATTCTACTTTAGCAAGACCTAACAATTTTTCTATTTTCATGTTGGGATTGCATTGGTGTGATTGATGTCACTCATGTCACTACAAGAGTGCCAAGAAGCGAGTCGCATGCATACATGAGTAGGAAACACTACACACGCCAAAATGTGATAAGTTTTCATGAGAAAGTGTGAAGTCACATAGTTTGACTCACACAATCCCTCGTTCACCAGGAAACTCATTTCATCCAGGGTAACAATTGCTGCAACGAAGAAGCGATGATTGCTTGGCATTCAGTTCAGTCGGCAGCAGCGAACTCTTGATGAACAAGGAATAAAATGAAGTGTAAATGTCTTTGCTGGAATGAAAGAAACTAGCTAGAGGCCGAGACTTGCTATTGCTTGATCCAAGGTTAGAAGTAGTGTTATTGTTCAAAGCAGGAGCTCCGTCTGCCCTCTCAACCTACAAGTCAATACATGACATAAGTCAGAACATGCATTTGGTATATCTGAAAGCTCACATTTTTTATTTACATACATTTGCAAAAGGCCAAGCAATGGTGATGCGTTGAGTTTGTCTCATTTTTTATCTTTCCGAGTGTCCTAGGCAATGACACATTCTTGTCCATGACACTTTCTATAAGAATCTCACAGTAATCCCCTAAAGGATGTCCATCATCCCATAGAGCATGCTTGTCTGCTAAATTTAGTTTCCCAAATACAACTATCATTTCACTTTTCATCGATCAAAAATGCACTCTTTGATTAGAGGCAATCTACAAAAAGTTAACATACTTTCAAATATACATTCCTGTAAGCAAACATACATAGTCCAACATGCACACATATATATAACTTCAACTACAATGCACACATAAGACATAAATACACGAGTTCCATGGTTAGTCAAACTCAAAGACTTGAAAACCTCATCTCTCATTGCGGGCCTTTCCCTATAAATAGTAGAGACCAACACTTGTAATGCACACATATCACATGATGGAACACTTAAGTACTAATGTGCAATGATCATCTGTGAGAAGGTCACAAACTATGGCTCACCAGAAAGATTTCTCTTGCTACTATTTCTTCCAACAAAGGAAGCTGCAACTAGCTTCTCCCACCTTCTTCAAAGAACCTTTATGTGTAGCACTAGGAAATGGGAGATTAATAGAATGCAGAAGCACAAGAGCTATGGGGGGATGTTACTAGAGAAGCATTTGGAATAGAAGTTTGCACATCATCAACATCATCTATACGAGAAGTTTACACAACGCCAACAACATCTGGAGGAGTATCGAGCATAGGAGTCAACACACATCATCAACTAGTTTTAGCACAGCGGGTTCATAATTTGTTGAAGTCAGCACAACAGGTTCAGTTTTGTAGGAGTCAACACATCATCTACTGGAGCTAACTGATTCAGATGTGTTCTAGTAGCTGGTAGTGCAGAAGCTGGGGGACGACGGGGAGCGGTCTTTGGAGTACTAGTGTTTGTGGGTACAAAATTATAGTACCTCAAGGAAGTAAGATAGGACGAGGCTCCACCTCAACAACTATGGTAGGAGCAGGAGTTGCAACACTTATAGTACCCCGGGGAGGTAACATAGGATGAGGTGCCACCTCAACATCTATGGTGGGAGCCGGAGTTGCAAAAATTACAGTACCTCGAGGAGTTAGCATTGGACGAGATGGCACAACAGGAATTCTGCCAGAAGATACATCTGGGGATAGGCCGCGAAGCATCAGGTACCCTTTGTGAAGAGGCGATTGCACATTAGCTTCAGGTTGACAATGTCTATATGGAAGATGGGTCACCCCTTTTACGGCTGAATGGTTAACAAAACTGCATTGACTGTCCCACCTCCTCTGCATTACTTCCATTTTTCCAGCCAACATATCCATCTCGTAAATCTGTTCAACATTAATCGCCATAAGCACGGAATTCTCCTCTTCCATTTGTTGATACCTAACAGATTGTTTTACAATCTCAAATGACTTTGTAGGCATGAGGTAACAACCCCAATCCACAAACTCTGCCTCTGGTATCTTTATGGAAGACATGAGAATAAAGATCACCTTCTTCAATATCTTTGTACTCAAGACCTAGATCATGTCTAAGTTCTTCTTGCGTTTTGGCCTAGGATATGAGAACGAGTTATTACTAGCATTCATCCTTTAACATATGCATCACACGTATGATGTTAGTGAAGAGCTTACTATATTTGACTTTAATTAACATTGTCTTTGTTCGCGTGTGGCCCTATATAGTTCAGCTTTCGTATTTTGACGACTATGAGTTGTACCCTGATCGATGATGTAAACATACAGAAACACCATGCCAATTAAAATTGATGCAACAAAATCATGATGTAGACAACTATATATATAGATGATACTCACCCCATATGTACCTAGCCCTAGCAAAACTCCTTGATCGATCCAGAAGTATGGCAGATATTTTTTTTATGAGCATTATTTCGAGCTTTCTCTTTGGTTGACTCCAAACTCCAATAATCACAAAGCGCTGCCCAATCACTAGTGGGTATTTTCCCTTGCATTCGAATTTGCAATGTTCTCCTCAATAGACAATTCTGGGTCAAAAAAATAATTTCTTCGGCGTGCTCTTGAAATCACGTCACATCTTTCTAGTTGACCTCATCACCCAGTCTTTACACAAAGGATCAATATTGAAATATTTCTACAATTATTGGCACTTCTTCAAAAAGAATTAAGATAAATAAGACTAATGTAACATAGCAATAAAGGTTGATGCGAAAGCTTAATTATGTTCAGTACATCCCCTAACTTGAGCCTTTGGTAAACTTTCCCCGAGTCAGTAAAACCTGAAGGGTAAGTTGTGTTCCTGTCCCTGATCACCTTCATCTTTCTCTTCTACTTGTCCACCCTGAAACATATGTTCATCCCCAGGCACATCAGATAGATCCTGCAACTTAAATTTAAGTGCAAATCAGAAACACATCATCTCCAATGTTGAGTAAATGCAGTTAGGCAAGAATGCACACCTCGTGTCCAATGTTGTTCTCTCCCAAAAAAACTGCTTCTTCATGAGAGGATGCCCTTATAAGGAACATGTGTGCAAAATTATTGTCTACAAGTTTTGCATTGTTTGTTTCTATGCGATCTAGTCTTTGATTTTCATAATTTGTTAGCACCAGAACATCTTCCGGCTGCAAAGAAGGCTTAGACGTTTTCTCCCCTCCTCCATGTGCCATCTAGCTACTTGCAAATCCGATTTAACATAAGGGGAAGTGATTTGGTTTGTATGAAATAAAGATGGAGTACGCATGGGAGTATTGCCCTTAGCTCGGTGAGGCGGTGAAGTACTGCACCGACAAACTGAAGGACTTGAGTCACGGGGGATGTCATGCACGGAGATGGCGGGCCGTGAGTACGGCGGCAACGGATGATGTGATTTCTGGTTGTCGTTGACCATCATCAGCGGGAACTGGATGGGTGGCGAAGGCGCCGAGCATTTAGTGTGAAGGTGGGGAATGGGGGATTTTGGCAAAGGGAGGGGAAGTTACTTGTTTCTAGGTGCGTGACCGTCAAATTTCAGGCAAGGCCATTCAAAATCTTAAGGGGTCCAGCAAAAACATTGCAGGAAAATCGAAAACCATGGCGAGACCCCTTGCATATAATCTTTGCGACGCATTTACTCATTACAAATGACAAGAAGGCGGTGACTAATGAAATACCGTACTTATTGGGCGCAAAGAATTCTCATCCATCGGCCAAATATTTTTGTAGCCGACTGCAAGTTCTGCCGCCAGAAAAATTTGTTGGGTAATGCGGCTTTTTTTTAGTGTGATCATCGGATTTCAAGGTCGCAGACGCTGGGCGTTGGTCCAAAATTAGACTATATGGGTCAATGGATACTTGAAATGTTCCTTAGAGCTGTAGGGAGCGATGAAGTTGTATTTCCATCTACCTAGGAAAGAACTTGTGGATGGTTTGGTTTTCTCCATGATGACACGTTTCGTGTAAACATGGCAGATTACATCTATGTTGGTCGAATAGTTGATGTATTTATAGAGTGTCATGGTGAGAAGGACACCAATCACAACAACAATAGCAATGACTTTGAGGATGAGTATATGAATTTGAGTAACATGATGAAATCATTACTGTTGAACCTGCTAAATATTATGATGAAGCTCTTGAGAATGTGTTAGTTCTAGATGATAGTGGTGCGATCACACATGTTATTAGAAGTCCCAAGAAGCTGCCAACTATTAGAAAAAACATTGAGCGATAATCATTGATGTAGTGGCAGTTTCACAATTGTGCATTCCTAGTGAGATATCTCAAGTTCTAGCTTGATCATGAAGTGCACGTGAACCGAACACTAGCTTCTGAAAACGTAGCAAAACCAGATTGTAGCTGTTAATGACACTACCAACTAGGGCACACAATGTGGTGAAGGGACGAGATGTCGCATAGAGAGGGTGAATAGGCGTTTTAAAAACCATTACAGATTTGGCTTGTAAGAATACGTAATTAAACTAACATTTATTTTACAAGCACAAAACCTAAATATGCTAGGCTCAACTAAGTACAACAACAATAACTCAAACTAAGCAAGATAGTCACAAGATATATGTAACACAAGTGATAGCAATATATAAGTACATCAAGCACGATGACTATCACAAGAAAAGTAAACTCGGGTATAGAGATAACCGAGGCACGCGGAGACGAAGATGTATTCATGTGTTCCCCCACAAAAGGTGAGGTACGTCACGTTTGAGAGATACGAGCTACACAAAGATCTCCCAAACGCCACGAAGGCTCACCTTCTTCGCCAAGCCAATACCACGAAGGACAAAAGACTTTCCCTTATGTCTAGCTTTTCCTCCACTCCGAAGATGGCAAGCTCCACAACCACTTCACAAGCTCCACGAAGGAGAAGACCTTGTCTCTTCACAATCTTCCTTGAAGAGGTCACCGGAGCACCAACGGCCAAGCTAACTAGGAGGTCACCCCTCCAAGAGTAACAAACTCACGGTTTCTCACTCGAACGAATCGTAACGGATAGCTCAACACTTATGCAAGGATGCAAAAGCAAGAACACCAAAGGTGGCGAAATCCTTCACACTCCAATTCCACAAAAGCAACAAATGCTATGGAGGAACTAGAGAGGAAGAACAAAGGAGGAAATCAACAAATGACTCCAAGATCTAGATCCCAAGATTTCCCCTCACTTAGAGGAGGAATTGATTGGTGGACATTGTAGATCTAGGTCTCCTTTTTCAAGTCTCTCAAAAATATGCAAGAATCATGGGAGGGATAGAGAGGAAGCAAGCTTTCGAGGTTCAACAATGGAGTAGGAGAGAGAGAGCAAATAGTATGGTTGACCTTGCCTCCTCAAGGAGGAAGAAGGACTATTTATAGTCCAAGGGGGAAAGCTAGCCATTTGGGGAATTCATGCGACCCATACCAGCGATAAAACCGGCACCGCCGGTACACACGCTGAAATGGTCCGGCGAGCAAACCGGCTGACCGAAACCATCGCCGGAAATCTCCAGCACACGAGGCTAGACTGGTTCTGAAACTGGCACGTCGGTCCCCTAACCGGAACAAGACCGGCTCACCGGAACGAAACCGATTTTGCCGGAACAGTGTACTGGAACGTGTTCCGGCGAAACCGGAACCATTTTGGCTTGACGAGATATTCCCGCAGGAGAGCCAGCACCACCGGTTTGAGCGCCGAAATCGCCAGAACCCCTCAAACACAGTTTTCTCGAAAGAACTTAACTTTGACAAAATTCCCGAACTCCGATTGAGATGAAGCCAATTTTATTGGAAAGATAACGATGAATAGAACCCCAACAAAAAATTTAGGAGATTTAAGAGAGGGGGCCTCCCAACATCAGGAAATGGTAAAGACGTCCAAACTTTAAAACGCAATAGAAGATGCATGCGGATTCTGTTTTCGATGAACTATGGCTTGTTGAAAAGCTAGCAACAAGCTCAAGAATCTCACACAGAGAAACACCAAGAAGCAATAGGGATGCAAAGTATTGAGATCCCTAAGACGATACAATCAAGTTACTCAACCGAAAGCCCCTCTTGATAGTGCAGCTATCTATCCTATAACCCGGTCTCTCAACAACCACCTTGAGATCGGTAAAAGGAAAACCTAACAAGGCCATACCTTTGCCTTGCGCATCATGCTTGATCTTGATGACAATGCTTCAAGCTCCACTCAAGCCGGAATGCTTCACTTGATCATTGTTACTTCGTGAAGAGTCACAAATGCTCCCACATACACCATGATGGGATAGCTTCATTGATGCACATATTCACATGTCCATTATCACCAAATCGACGACAAGCTTCAAGCATGATCTTCTTGATATGCACACCTTGAACTTGCCCTTCTCAACCTTGTATCTTTTCAAATCGATGATCTTGATGCCAATACCAAAGGTATATATATCCATCTTCATGGCATCTACACTTGAATCCAACATATGGACTACAAGCAATACCTATGAAACATTCCTTCATATAAACATAATGAAAACATTAGTCCATAGAGGATTGTCATTAATTACCAAAAACACACTTAGGGGCAATGTACCCTTACATGTGGACGGTGATGAAACTAACAATTACAATTAAATGGATGACATTGAATACATTCCACATAGTGAGGATAGTGGGTAAGGTTCATACGTAGCTCAACTAAGAAAACATTCTAGAAAATTTAAGAAGAGAATGAAAAATTCAAAGAACAGGATTAACTCAAATGCTCTAATTCAAGTAGATATGGTTTCTAACATGGAAGAACAAATTGGTGATGATGAGAAGGAATGTAACTTTGAATGAACCGATAAAAACTACAATTACGACCTGGATTCTGGTGGACATATAGCGAGGAAGCATGTAAATATCCAAGATTTAACCTTGAAACTAAAATTCTTCATTTCTCCGTAGAAATGTGATACGTCCAATTTGCATCACTATTTTGTATCATAATTTGCTGTTATTCATTGATATATTTCATATTGGGATACAATACTTATGTTATTTCATCTATTTTGCATGTTTCATCATCATGGGAGGATCAAGCACCGGAGCCGGGATTCTGCTGGAAAAGCACCGTCGAACGCAATATTTCGGAAGATCAACGTGGAAGGGAATTTCACGTAAATTCCTATTTTTCAGATGACGGAGGAGCCGAAGGGGAGAGAGGGGAGCCAAGGTGGGCCAGACCCTAGGTGGCGCGGCCGTGGCTGGCCGCGCCACCATGTGGTGGGGCCACGACCCCTTCGCCTCCTTTTCTTCGCGTACTCCTTCGTCCGAAAACCTAAGCCACAGAGAGGACCTCACGAAGGGTTACAACCGCCTCTGCGGGCGGAGAACACCGAGAGAAAAGAGCTCTCCGTGGGCGGGAATCCGCAGGCCCCTCCGGAGGGAAATCCGCCATCGCGAGTCGACACATCTCCATCATCATCATCATCATCTCCACCATCTACACCGCCATCACCACCGCTGCACCTCGTCACCGCTGTAGCAATTCGGGTTAAATCTTGATTGTTTGATAGGGGAAACTCTCCCGGTGTTATTCTATACTTGTTGTAGATGCTATTGAGTGAAACCATTGAACCAAGGTTTATGTTCAGATTGTTATTCATCATCATATCATCTCTGATTGTATTCCATATGATGTCTCGTGAGTAGTTCGTTTAGTTCTTGAGGACATGGGTGAAGTCTAAATGCTAGTAGTGAATCATGGTTGAGTAATATTCAATGTTATGATATTTAAGTTGTGGTGTCATTCTTCTAGTGGTGTCGTGTGAACGTCGACTACACGACACTTCACCATTTATGGGCCTAGGGGAGTGCATCTTGTATTCGATTGCTAATTGCGGGGTTGTCGGAGTGAAACCTAAGCCCCGTTAGTATATCGATGCGGGAGGGATCGCAGGACCTCGAGTTTAAGGCTGTGGTTAGATTTATCTTAATTACTTTCTTGTAGTTGCGGATGCTTGCAAGGGGTATAATCACAAGTATGTATTAGTCCTAGGAAGGGCGGTGCATTAGCATAGGTTCACCCACACGACACTTATCAAAACAATGAAGATTATTTAGCTACATGAAGCGAAAGCACTAGACTAAAATCCCCATGTGTCCTCGGAACGTTTGGTCATTATAAGTAAACAAACCGGCTTGTCCTTTGTGCTAAAAAGGATTGGGCCACTGCTGCAATTATTTCTCTCGCATTTTATTTACTCGTACTTTATTTATCTGCAATATCAAAACCCCTTGAATACTTGTTTGTGAGCATTTACAGTGAATCCTTCATCGAAACTGCTGCCAACACCTTCTGCTCCTCGTTGGGATCGACATTCTTACTTATCGAAGATACTACGATACACTACAAGAAAAGTTGCCATGGCCGACGAAGTTGAAGTCGCGCCGTGGTTGCTGGTGTACCATGGCCGACGATTTTGGTCCCTCCGTGGTGCATGTCAAAACTTTTTTCTCGTTTTTGAGGCCACCTAGCCCGACGAAAGCGCCAAAACGTGGCGTATGGTGGCCGGGACGTGGTGCATCTCGAAATCTCGGGTTCGGCCGAGTCAACGCAAATCCGCCCGCCGAGGGATGTAGGGCCAGATGGCAGCCTCTCTGGCATTGTTTTTTTCTACATCGCGCCATCTCGTTCAACGTTCTCCGATCGAGCCGTTTACGATGCAGGATCATGGGTCCCGCATGTCATCCTCTATGAACCAAAATTCTTTCTATTCTTGGATTTTTTTGACCCCCGATTTCGCTACTTCCTTTTTCTTTTGATCCCTTGCCGCCTTGGAAACGTTGAGACCGCTGCTGCTAAATGGGACCCGCATGTCATCCTCTATGTGCAATCAACTTTCTTTTCTTGGAGTTTTTTTGGCACCTCAAATTTGGTCACTTGCCTTTTTCTTTCGATCTCGCCTCTCAAACGGTGATACCGCTGCTAACGGGACCCGCATGTCATCCTCTATGTACTATAAAACTTTCTTTTCATGGATTATTTTTGGCACCTCAAATTTGGTCACTTGCCTTTTCTTTCGATCCCCGCCTCTCAAACGGTGATCCGCTGCTAAGCGGGACCCGCATGTCATCCTCTATGTACTATAAAACTTTCTTTTCTGGATTATTTTTGGCACCTCAAATTTGGTCACTTGCCTTTTTCTTTCGATCCCCGCGCCTCTCAAACGGTGATACCGCTGCTAACCGGGACCCGCATGTCATCCTCTATGTACTATAAAACTTTCTTTTCTTGAATTATTTTTGGCACCTCATATTTGGTCACTTACCTTTTTCTTTCGATCCCCTGCCGCCTCTCAAACGGTGATACCGCTGCTGCTAAATGGGACCCGCATGTCATCCTCTATGTACTATAAAACTTTCTTTTCTTGGATTTTTTTGGCACCTCATATTTGGTCACTTGACTTTTCTTTCGATCCCCTTGCCTCTCAAACAGTGATACCGCTGCTCTAATGGGACCCGCATGTCATCCTCTATGTACTATAAAACTTTCTTTTCTTGGATTTTTTGGCACCTCATATTTCGTCACTTGACTTTTTCTTTCGATCCCCCTGCCTCTCAACAGTGATACCGCTAAATGGGACCCGCATGTCATCCTCTATGTACTATAAAACTTTCTTTTCTTAAATTATTTTTGGCTCCTGATATTTTTTCACTTGCCTTTTTCTTTCGATCTCATGCCACGTTTGAAACGTTGAGGAACCTGCAGGCTCATGGGACCCGCATGTCATCCTCTATGTACTATAAAAGTTCTTTTCTTGGTTTTTTTCACCATCTGATTTTTGGCAATTTCTTTTTTTCTTTTGATCCCCACCTCTCAAACGCTGATACCGCTGCTAAATGGGACCCGCATGTCATCCTCTATGTACTATAAAACTTTCTTTTCTTGAATTATTTTGGCTCCGATATTTTTTCACTTGCCTTTTTCTTTCGATCTCATGCCACGTTTGAAACGTTGAGGAACCTGCTGGCTCATGGGACCCGCATGTCATCCTCTATGTACTATAAAAGTTCTTTTTCTTGGTTTTTTTCACCATCTGATTTTTGGCAATTTCTTTTTTCTTTTGATCCCTGCCACCTCTCAAACGTGATACCGCTGCTAAATGGGACCCGCATGTCATCCTCTATGTACTATAAAACTTTCTTTTCTTGAATTATTTTTGGCTCCTCATATTTGGGCACTTGCCTTTTTCTTTCGATCTCATGCCACGTTTGAAACGTTGAGGAACCTGCTGCTCATGGGACCCGCATGTCATCCTCTATGTGCTATAAAAGTTTCCTTTGTTGGATTTTTTTCACCCTCGATTTTTGGCTTGCCTTTTTCTTTTGATCCCTTGCCCAAACGTTGAGTAAGCTTGTTGGCTCAAGGGACCCATGTCATCCTCTATGTCCATCAACTTTCCTTTCTTGGATTTTTTTCCACTAATTACTAGCTACTTTCTTTTTCTTTTGATCTCAAGCCGCATTACAAACATTGAGACCGCTGCTGCAAAATGGGACCCACATGTCATCCTCTATGTACAATAAAGTTTCTTTTCTTGGATTATCTTTTGCTCGATATTTTGTCACTTGCCTTTTCTTTCTCATGCCGCCTTTGAAACGTTGAGTAAGCTGCGGCTCATGGGTCCCGCATGTCATCCTCTACGAACAATAAAAGTTTCCTTTCTTGGAGTTATTTTTGACCCTAATTTCTGGCTATTTGCCTTTTTCTTTGGATCTCCGCCCCAAACGATGAGGACGCTGTTGGCAGGTCGGTCCCACAAGTCATCCTCTATGAACAATAAAAGTTTCCTTTGATGGATTTTTTGAACCCCTAATTAATTTCGGATATTTCCTTTTTTTTTCTTTGATCCCCTGCGCCTTGGAATCGTTGAGATGCTGCTGCCTCATGGGTCCCGCATGTCATCCTCTCGGAACGGTAAATGTTTCTTTTCTTGGATATTGTTTACCAAATGATTTTTGGCTTATTTTTCTTTCGATATCCTTCGCCTTTAAAACGTTGAGAGACGCTGCTGGCTCACGGGTCCCACATGTCGCCTCTATGAACAATAAGCGGGTGCTGCTGCCTCATGGGTCCCGCATGTCATCCTCTCGAACGAAAATGTTTCTTTTCTTGGATTTTTACCATGATTTTTGGTTTATTTTTCTTTCCATCCCCGCCGCCTTTAAAACGACGCTGCTGGCTCATGGGTCCACGATGTCAGCCTCCCCGTACAAGAAACATGTGATATCTTGATTATTTTGCGACAATAAACAGTGTATTGCGCTCTGAGCTATTGCAAACGGATAAATTAAATCTTTATTTTTACAACATATATCTTGAATCTCCTTGTTTTTTGTTTTGGCGAAGCATAGGACTTTCTGTTTTTTTTTTTTGAGAAAAATCCGAACTATCATGTTCTGAGTGGGCTGAAATTGTACGTGTCCAAAGGCCCGAAGGATAGTTCGAAGGCCAGATGTCTAGATGTAGCCCAATTGAAATCTTTCTTTTCTTTTTTTTCACCCCGATTTCTGGCTACTTCATTTTCTTTGGTCTGTGCCGTGGAAACGTTCGGACCGCTGCAAAATGGGACCCGCATGTCATCCTCTATGTACAATAAAGTTTCTTTTCTTGGATTATTTTTGGCTCGATATTTGGTCACTTGCCTTTTCTTTCGATCTCATGCCACGTTTGAAACGTTGAGGAATCTGGCTCATGGGACCCGCATGTCATCCTCTATGTACAATAAAAGTTTGATTTCTTGGATTTTTTTCACCTCGATTTTTGGCTATTTCCTTTTCTTTTTGATCCCTGCCGCCTTTGAAACGTTCATAAGCCTGGCTCATAGGTCCCACATGTCAGCTGTGATGAACGATAAAGCTTTCCTTTCTTGGAGTTTTTTTGACCCCTAATTTCGCTACTTTCTTTTTCTTTTGATCTCAAGCCGCATTTGAAACGTTGGGACCGCTGCAAAAATGGGACCCGCATGTCATCCTCTATGTACAATAAAGTTTCTTTTCTTGGATTATTTTTGGCTCTGATATTTGGTCACTTGCCTTTTTCCTTCGATCCCATGCCACGTTTGAAACGTTGAGGAACCTGCTGGCTCATGGGACCCGCATGTCATCCTCTATGTACTACAAAAGTTTATTTTCTTGGGTTTTTTTCACTCTCGATTTTTGGCTATTTCCTTTTCTTTTGATCCCCCCTTGGAAACGTTGAGTAAGCGCAAACTCGTGGGACCCGCATGTCATCCTCTATGTACAATCAATTTTCTTTTCTTGGAGTTTTTTTACCCCCTAATTTCGCTACTTTCTTTTTCTTTTGATCTCAAACCGCATTTGAAACGTTGGGACAGCATGTCATCCTCTATGTACAATAAAAGTTTCTTTTTTTGGATTATTTTTCACCCTCGATTTTTGGTCACTTGCCTTTTTCTTTCGATCTCATGCCGCCCTTGAAAACGTTGAGGAACCTGCTGGCCATGGGACCCACATGTCATCCTCTATGTACTATAAAAGTTTCTTTTCTTTGATTTTTTTCACCCTCCGATCTTTGGCTATTTCCTTTTTCTTTTCATCCCCTGCCGCCTTGGAAACGTTAGTAAGTGCTGATGGGGACCCGCATGTCATCCTCTATGTACAATCAAGTCTCTTTTCTTGGATTTTTACCCCCTTATTTTTGGTCACTTGCCTTTTCTTCGATCTCATGCAGCCTCTGAAACGTTGAGAAGCTGCTGGCTCATGGGACCCACATGTCATCCTCGATACTATAAAAGTTTCTTTTCTTGGATTTTTTCACCCTCTTATTTTTGGCTGTTTCCTTTTTCTTTTGATCCCCTTGGAAACATTGATTAAGCTGCTGACACAAGGGGCCCGCATGTCATCCTCTATGTACAATCAACTTGCAAGATCTTGGGGCGGAAGAGCTTGTATAAGTGGGACCCATATGTCATCCTCTATGTACAATAAAAGTTTCTTTTTCTTGGATTATTTTTTGCTCCTGGTATTTGGTCTCTTTCCTTTTTCTTTCGATCTCATGCCGCCTGAAACGTTGAGTAAGGTGCTGGGTCATGGGACCCGCATGCCATCCTCTATGTACAATCAACTTTCTTTTAGGAGTTTTTTACCCCTAATTTCTGGCTACTCTTTTTCTTTTGATCTCAAGCGCATTTGAAACGTTGACACCGCTGCTGCAAAATGGGACCCGCATGTCATCTTTTATGTACAATAAAGTTTCTTTTCTTGGATTATTTTTGGCTCGATATTTGGTCACTTGTCTTTTCTTTCGATCTCATGCCCCCTTTGAAAGGAAGCTGCTAGCGCATGGGTCCCGCATGTCATACTCTATGAACAATAAAAGTTTCCTTCCTTGGAGTTATTGTTTACCTGCTACTTCCTTTTTTCTTTTGATCCTGCCGCCTTGGAAACGTTGAGTAAGATGCTGACACAGGGCCCATGTCATCCTCTATGTACAATCAACTTGCAAGATCTTGGAGCGAAAGAGCTTGTATAAGTGGGACCCATATGTCATCATCTATGTACAATAAAAGTTTCTTTTCTTGGATTATTTTTGCTCGATATTTGGTCACTTTCCTTTCTTTCTATCTCATGCCGCCACCGAAACGTTGAGTAAGGTCTGGCTCATGGGACTATACAATAAAGTTTCATTTCTTAGATTTTTTTACTGATTTTTGCTAACTTGCCTTTTCTTTTCGATCATATGCCGCCTTTGAAATTCAGGTCGCTGGCTCATGAGTCCCACAAGTCAGCCTCTATGAACAATAAACCTTTCCTTTGTTGTATTTTTTTACCCTAATTTCTCGCTATTTGCCTTTTTCTTTTGATCCCTGCGGCCTTTGAAGCGATGAGGACGCTTGGATCGGTCCCATGTCATCTCTATGAAGAATATAAGTTTCCTTTTTGGATTTATTTTTGACCCCTAATTTCGGCTGTTTGCCTTTTTCTTCGATCCTGCCGACTTGAAATGATGAGGATGCGGTGTGATCGGTCCCACATGTCGACCTCTATGAACAATAAATGTTTCCTTTGTAGGATTTATTTTTACCCCTATTTTCGGGCTACTTGCCTTTTTCTTTGAAACGTTGAGGACGGTCTTGTCTCATGGGTCCCACATGGCATCCTCTCCGAACGATAAACCTTCATTTCTTGTTAACGACAGGTTTATCAGTATTATTTTCGCAGACTAATACAAGCTCTTTGGCTCCAAGATCTTGCAAGTTGATAGATTAAATCAAGGAATTATTAGGATATGTTTTAAATTTCAAATCCACTTTATGAATTTTTAAAAATACCGTTATCCATGTGGGTATGGAGCGATCAAGGATTTTCATATTGGGCATGAGCAGTTTCAAAAATTGGAACCCTATAATTCAAAATAAATAAAAACAACTTTTATGTAGAATCTCCGTGTATTTTTTTTTGCCAATCATAGGATCTGTGTTTCATTAGAAAAGGGCCGAAATTGCATGAGAAAGGCCCATTTGTAGTTATTGGGCTTCGACGGCCGGAGCAAGTAGGCGAGAGCAATTACCATGTAGATGGCCGTTGGCAACCCAAAGTGAAATATTGGGCCCAACAGGGGAAGGCTGAACAGTACTATTTTCTAATTGGAAGGTGGTACATGGCGTAATCCTGCCAAAAAAAAGATGGACACGGGTTGCTGAAATTTGCCCATCTGCGCCTAATATCGCCGCCGCGGCTCCCTTGCCGCCGCCGCCATGCCTCGTCTCGCGTCAAGCTCGCGATGCTGCCGCGTCTCGGACACGGAAGTGCCGCGGCGTCGCCGCCAAAGTGTATTACGCGGAGATACGTGACGGCGGCGCGCCGGCCTCGGCACCTACGAGACCGCGCGAGGCCGCGCGCGCGTACGACGCCGTGGCGTGGCGGCTCGGGCGCCGATCGTCGATGAATTTCCATGACGTGTGGACGCGCCGCAGGCCGAGGATCTCGCGCCGCCGTACATCGTTGACGGGAGGAACAACCGCCGCCGCGAGACGGGCGCCGTTTGCGCATCGCCGGCGGAGACGGCTGCGCGCGTGGGCGGCCGGCTTCCCCGAGGACGTTGGCGAGAAGCGAGGTCCAGACGGGCGGAGAAAGCGAGGGCGGCGTGAAGAGAGGACCGCGCACGACGGAGGGCGGAGAAGGCGACGGCGGGCCTTCATCGAAGCGCAGCTCGCCGGGCCGACCACCATTGCGAGCGACCCCCGTTGGATTGACCTCTTCGTCGGATCCGGTGTCGGGCACGACACCGGACTCGTCGGTCGAGTTTTAGTTTAGTTTTATCGCACTACTTTGTACAAATATGAACTACGGAGTATCTATCAAGCTAATTTTATCTATTTTATGTCTATTTCTAGTCTTTGTTTGATCTTCTGTTTTTCTGCACTATTTTTCATTATATTCTGTTTTTGGCGCGCATTTATAGCCTCTGAAATCTGTTGTTTTGCATTTGGCCGCCACGGTTTGCAGCCGGTGAAGCTATTGCGAGCTCATCAGCATCAGCCATTCAGCCACAGCGCCTAAATATGAGACCTTCTTTGGAGTTGCTGTAAATATGTTTGTCGGCGGAGCTTACCTAATTAGTTAAAAAAAGATGTTCAGCGTGGGATTCGAAAAGATCTTCATGTTTTTTCCTAGCTATCCTAGTTCGGACTTTTCATTGTGTTGGCTAGTGCATGAAGCTTGACACTGTATTATGTGATCGATATGAGGATAAGAACACCTTCAGGTTGCATTGCTAATGGTGTCTCTGCAGCAGTGGCGTACCTTCAATGGAGATGCAAGAGAGTTGGTACTGGTGAACCTGCACGACATCATCGTGCCACAAGTAGGTTGTGTATTGGGATTAGGTGATAAGCATAGCACCTTGCAAAGAACAAGATGCTTGCTAGTGTTGGTTAACGTGATTTTACGACAAAAGTCATGTATGCTCAACAGGTGCCGTACCTAGTTTGGATATTGTGTTGTTACCCTTTTGTGGTTTGGTGTTTGTCCAACAGAGAAAGCTACTCTTTTCCCGTGTAAGTGTTATTATGTGAACAAAAGTTGTATGTACATATATATCGGTCAGAGAACCAAGATTGCATATTCTTGCCTGGTTATAACACATAAGTCATAATAACAATTAAAGAGAAAAGGAACATTTGCCTTTGCAATGTGATTGTGCCAAGTAGATTAGACAACCAACCACAAACATTACAGGTCAACAGCATGCGAAAGTCCTAAGGTAAGCTCCATAATACATGTTGAAACCAAAAGCCTAGAAACCATAAGAAAGGTAGCTCGACATCACAGTTCCACGACAGCAGCATACTGATCATAAAACATATATCAAGTCAGGCAGCTGCACCACTGGGTAAGCATCCATGGGGTCTGGCTCAAGAGCGAAGACTGTGTGAATGCTGCAAAATGTGGCTCTTGCCTCACCCCACCCATACATCTTATCATGGAACCTTACCAAATCAGCATGAATCATCTTGACATAAACATAGCTCCTCTCTCCATGCTGATGGGATTGAACAATGCGCCAGTTGCAGTGCTTCAGCTTGTCAAACAGTATGCAGGAGATAACGAAGCATGCTGGCTGGTCTTTTGTAGTGACAATGGCTTGGAGTAGCTGGTCCTGTGAACCACCCAACCGGATCTTTAGAGCTTGAAGGACAGTCCGTGCCATATAAGCTACCGTTGCTGACTTCAGCTCGGGTTTAGGTGAATGACACTGACATCTTGTCCTCGAGATGCAGATCCTTCTTGATCAGATTCAACGGAATCATCACCACTACTTACAGTGCATCAGGTTCTACAGAAGGCACATCGGTACATGCTCAAGTTCATAGGAGTTGGGTGGGACAGCACTGTTTGCTGAAATCTCTACAATACCAGCTCCAGGTAGACCACCAGTATCTACAGAGGGTAAACCACCAATATCCACTTCAGAGGATTCTCGTGGCACGACACCTTTCGCTAGAGGCTCTACCATACCAGCTCCAGGTCCACCACCAGTCAGTACTGTGGGCATAGTCATGACGGGTTCTACCAATACAAAACCTCCTTCGGGTGGCGTGGCAACTTCGGGTGCATCATCAGATGCAGATCCTTCTTGATCATCACCACTACTTACAGTGCGTCAGGTTCAACAGAAGGCACATCAGGTACATGCTCCGGTTCATAGGAGTCGGTAGCACGGTAGAACCTAAAGGGATAGTAGGACCAGATATGTTCTCGGACAGGACCGCTTGCTGAAATCTCTACAATACGAGAGGTAAACCACCAATATCCACTTCATTAGAGGCTCTACCCTACCAGCTCCGGTCCACCACCAGTCACTCTGGGCGGGACGGGTTTTAACAATGCAAAACATACTTCAGGTGCAGGATCATCAGTAGCAACTCCAGCATCAGCACCAGTTTATCGGTCTTGACAATAGGTAAACCGTTTTGCTCCAGTTCAGAGAATTCCCGTGGCACGACACCGTTCACTAGAGGCTCTACACTAGCAGCTCCAGCTGCACCACCAGTTTCTACAGCAGGGGGTAAACCCAATCCACAACCTTCTTCATGTGACACGATGATGCCAGGTATAGGCTCATCAGTACCAGGTCCAGCTGCATCAGTCTCCATAGACAGTAAACAAGGTGGCGTCGGAGGTTTAAAAGACTGGCATGCCATTTCACCTTTGTCATCAGACAATATAGAGTTTTCTTCAACTCTATGTTTCTGCAATAATAAGCACATGAACAGAAATTAGACCAGAGCATCTAGCCATCTAACGGGGGCAGCGGCAAAACAAGCGTCGGTCCATATGTTTACCTTGTCATCTGGGATATCAGAACACACAGATTTAGAAGTCATTTCACATAGCATCCGCTTTTTCGTTCCTTCCCCTACGTCCATCTGGAATAAGTAATACTATTGATCACATAAAACTAATTAATCAAATATATTCATATGTTGAGAAGTTTGCACGGCAAATTGTGGATTCTGCTTTTATCACCTACGAATCGTCGTTCTATATATTTACCTTGTTATCTGGGATATCAGAAGTCAAAGAATGAGAAGTCATCTCACTAAGTATCGGTTTTTTCGCTCTTTCCCCTCCATCCATCTGCAATAAGAAGTACTATTGATCACATAAAGCCAATTCATTGAATATATGCATATGTTGAGAAGTTTGCACAACAAATTGTGGATTCTACTTCCAATCACCAAGTAATCTCGTGAGAAATGCATGATCAAGATATGTTTCTCCCTCTTGATCGACATCTGCATCTCCATTAAGACTAATCATCGTGCGATGGTGCTAGCGCATACACTTCCAATCACCAGACAAGCAAAAAATTGTTGATTCTAGTAATGCTTAATCAGCAGTGGCCATGGAACGACCACAGATCGACCAAGCAAAAAAATAAATCATCAGCCTACTGACCACCAGGCAAAACAAACTAGGCCCATACATGGCCTCACAAATCATCATCAAACGTCGATCAAACTAGCAAGTTTGAACATGGATTACTAATTTATTTTCTGATAAAGTGAGTATATTAATATCGAAAGATATTGATTACACTGAGCCTCTGCAACAACGCAATACCTTACTGGTAGTACGGATGCACATGGATTCCTAATACTCCCTCTGTTCGGTTTTAATTAGTCGACGAGAGGGAGAGAAGAAAATTGTCGATGCTTTCAACTAGAGTCAATTAAATACGAACGGAAGAAGTACGTAGTAGTATTGACAAATATCCGGATCTAGTCTAAAAACAAATTGGCATGTAAATCCTAGTAGTCTACTAAACTAGGATCAATACCCTAGATTAGGGTTGCAAGCGGCGTCCGCGAATCGTCCCGCAAAGCAGAAAATTAGAGCAAATAGTGGTTGAGATTAGAGCAGATTTAAAGCACTCGCACTGAAACTAGCTAGCCCGCTACCCACCCCGCTTGACACCCTGCCCTAGATGTGAATCTACACCAAATATTCAAACAAGGATGAGCAACCGCCAATAAAATTTTATCCGCACATCATCATCTCTACCATACAAAAGGGTATGGTGATTTCACATACAGCCATTGTTGCCGCGGACGAGGATGAGTGATGCGCCGCGGAGAAGGTGCCTCACGCCTCTGTCGCCGCCGCCGTCGAAGATGAAGTCGAAGCCGCGCGATTGTGGTCCGTCGCCGATATGGAGGTGGAGCTACTAGGGAAGAGATGGAGGTGGAGGTGGAGAGGGAGTGATGGTTTGTACTAGTGGCGGCCGGTGAGATAGTTATAAATACAGCCTCTCTCTCTTTTTTGGCAAGGAATGCAGCTTCTCTTGGAAGGCAACGAGGCAACGCACTCCAGATTATTATAATAATATGGACGGAGAAATTTGGTCGCATCTGTGTTGTCTTGTCAAATGAATCACCAGGATTTGCTTTTAGTACTCCAGATTTGGGCGACCCAAGGAAGTAGAGATAGTAATGTACGCCATCTAGCTGCACGCTATCAAATCAAATAAATGGTCATGCCATTTACTTTTAAGATGGTGCAGCAGTTATTCTGACCAAAGAAACATGCACGTCTGCTGATTATTTCTGATGGGTATACATTTACCGTCCGCTAGCAAAGATTGTTTGGCACATTGTTCTTATGGCTTTCAACATCACACCCCTTAATAATATTATTAATCAATGTTTGGGCAATCAATTGAGTGTGTTAATAAAAAATTAAAACCCACAAATCCAACTGTACTATTTTTAGGACCATATGAAAGACAAGGAATGATTTTAAATGCCATATAGAGTACCTCCAACCATGTGAAATATGGTTCTGTCATGCAGGTGATACCCATGGCTTCGCATTGGATCTGTATGTTGTCCTACATACAGTCAACTATGAAGTACCACGATTTTGTTTTTGGTGCAACCGGCTAGAGAATGATGCACGGGTTTGTACAGCCAGTACAATTCACATTAAGATTTTCTGATAGGATGTTGATGTGTATATGTAAGAATCATACACTAGAATGTCTTCTATGTTTAGATGGTTGATCTACGTTTATACTTTCTGTGAACCATGAGGTTAAGACCTTTGTACTGTAATAAAGATTGCTAAATAACAGTATATATGTATGCCTCTAGGGACACTGAAACAGCCAAACAACCATGCATGTGTATAGACCGTATTTGATCAAATTAAAAGAAGCGCCTGGGTTCATGCAAATAGCATAAATTTATCACCTAAGTACATTAGCTATAAATAGTTAAATAGGAGTCAAGACCAACTGAGCTAGCTAGTAGTATGATCCTACTATTACATAAATATCCCTAACTCTGATTGTCTTTGTTCCAGTCCAGCGCGTTGGTGTAGCTTGGGATGAACCAAAACCCCGTATGCCACCTGGACCGCTGCTTGAGAAAGATATGCTTTGGTGGTCTTCGCCATTTAGACTGAAGCGGAAAATTTCTTGATGTGATGTGTCAAACTGAGAGCCCATGAGGCGTGGTGTAGATGCAGTTTCTTCTTGTCAAATATCCTGGGGGAAATGTTGCACCACCCACTGGCATGAAAATCGGATAGTTCAACCCAAGGAACATAGAATAGTCTCCAAGATTAGTAACCCTTTCCCACGGGTTGGCTGGAAGTAACCGACTAGTGTCATTCGAGAATACAATGCAGGTATACCCCGAATAGCTGTGAACAGCGCGACCGCAATGGACAGAAGGGGTACTATCATAATGAGTTGGAGCACCGTCAGCGTCAAAATCCATTACGCCACGTGCATAGACCAGGAGAAGTCTAGAACGATCTTGAGATCTTGCCAGCCACCACGTACGACTATTAGAGTCAAAATCATCATCGTCATCAAATCCAGCCGTCCACGGAATGAATGGAGCAGGGAGCACTATAGGACCTTGAAAAAGGAAAGAACACGTCACATGAAAATATATTTCATGATTTATCTACTAGTGATATTGATTTGATATTGGGATGCCAATACTAGTACTTTATAAAATCATGGTCGAACATAAGATGGTTTGAAATATATTTCGAACATCTTGGTAAAACTTCATGTGGATTTAAAACATGTTCCCGAAAATATTGGTCCAAATTTTAGATGGTTTGAATATAAACAAATGAAAGTCTTTATCAATATTGCATGGCACCTTTATTGATTCTATTTCTACTCTACCTTAAATTTTCTAGGGAGTAATAATAAAGAAACTTAATTACTAGGGGGCCTTTTTCCTAAGGAACAACATGCACATTAGACCATACTAAAATTCCTATAGATGTTAAATTCTATATATGTCCATACCACAAGAGGGTTATGGTGTGCGCCTATGGAATTCCTTTAAGCCAAAAGATGCCAAGACAGTTCAACAAATAAGAGGTGAAATACTATATAAGTTACGTATATAAAAAAGATAGGGAGGAAATGTTACCAAATTGATTAGGATCCCATGCATAAACATTTCCAAGCTCAGTAACGGCGAACACAAGTCCGTTATGTATAATTGCATCGCAGTATATGGCGCCGTCTGAAACTGGTTTTCAAGAAATATCCATTCACGAGGATATTCGCCATGGAGGTAGGCAATTGCAAAGTCGAAGATTGCGACAAGGGAGAAATCTTGATACCCCTAGCAGCTGTAGGAACTTGGCAAATAGCTATCTTCTGCAGAACGAACTCGATATAAGTGGATTGTGTGTGGTTTCCAACTTGTTCCTCAAAGATGGAAGCTTAATCTTGCGATGAGTGTACACATTGAGGAGGTTCCACTTGCCTTCGGGGCCAACCATGGCGATCCAATCTCCATTGGCGCCTGCCCGCTCCTCATCCTTACCGTGTGGCATTAGGCCATCATAGGAGAACCTGTCCAGCGGCAGTAGTTTGCACTTGCTGTGCACCGGCAAATCCTCCTTGAACACCGCCCATGGTTTATCCGCCGGGTCACAACAGAGAACACACGGAAGGCCAAACGGCTGAGAAGCAGGCAGAGTGGCACTTGTATTGTGACTGAAGAATACTTTTGGAGGAACCGACTAGGGACGCGGCGGTGATGGCGTCGCACTGGCTGAGCACTTCAAGGGGGCCTTCCGTAAACACCTTGTGAAACAGCCCAGATCCACAGACCCTGCTCGATTTCGCCATCACAATGAGGCAGGTGGTACAATGGGGTTGGTATTTTCTTGGGCGATCTACTGATTCGAACTTTGGGAGAGAGATGGCGATCAATGGCGGCAGGTGGGGGTTTGAGTTGGAGAACAGAGGCTCTCAAACTGGGCACTGCTGGATAGGATGCGAAACGCAGGCGCGTGCTATGGAAGATGGGCGGAGTGGGGATAGACGACGGAGGTGAACCGAGACGCTCATATACTGCCTACTGCAGTTTCGAGGAGAGTGTGAATGTGTTCAAAAAAAGAGGAGAGTGTGAATGTGTTCAAAAAAAGAGGAGTGTGAATGTGACCCGACACCCGAGTAGGAGCCGAGCAGACGGACTATAGGAGTAGCCCCATCATTACAGAACATTAATCGTGCTTCCTACAATAAATAAGTGAAACATCCCAGGCTTGTGTTGTCTAATCAAATCGATGGCCATGTCAGTATTATGGTGAACAAATAAAACAAATACACACCAACCTTGTTCTTTTTGCAACGTACACCAACCTAGCAAGGCATCAACCTTCTCGCCATCAACTACGACTCCGTGGCTCCGTCCCACCAAAGTTGTCTCAACTTTGTAAAAAAAAATACATCTATCCATCTAAATTTTAACAAAGGTGAGACACTTTTGGTGGGACCGAGGGAGTACAAAAAAACTACTCCATGCTAGTATCGGCCACTAATTCAAATTTCAACTGAAGGCGTGCTATTTTATGGTCCTGAAAATTGCCAAAAAAAAATACAACCCAAAAATGCAACAGATCCATGTTAAGGGGGTACACCCTACGCAATATACATTAAGAAACTTTGAAACTTCAGCGACCTTGTAAGAATGCCCATGACAGTGCAGTTTTGCCAAATTAGGAAGAGACGAAATATGAATTCAACCAAAGAAATCTAAACGAATCCTTAGACAATAGCATAGTTAACACGTTCAGAAAAAAATGATGACTCCAAAAGAACAACATTAGCAAGAAATAGTCCATTTTAGTTTGAATTTGCAGTCACATACATAACTAGTAGTACTGCCAAAATACTATAATACTCCGAGCTGCATTCTAGCACTCCAACTAGCTAGTAATAGTTCTGGAGTAGTAGTACTACTACTATACAAGTCCAAAATACATCCGAACGAACCCTACTTCGAACTAAACTACTCCCTCCGATCTTCGAGTAACTACATTGCAGTATGACTAAACGAAGATTATTGTATAACCTTCTTGTTGATGCAAACGCAGATAGGCAACACACGCGCCCTCCATTCTGCGTAACGGGGCGGCACCGCGGAAAGAAGTGAGCTGCTGCAACATGATCGAGCTAGGCGTCGGGAGCTCGTCGGCTCGATTACCGCCATCAAGGTGTCCGTCGAGAGGTCACTGGTCCCAGCCGTCGCCGCCGCCGGCGGACCAATCACCAACAGCTGCGCCTTGTACATCGGAAACAAGCACGCGGCCGACCTGATGCACACACAGGACACAATGGTGGTCGGGCCGAGCGCTCCAACGGTGATGGCGAACACGCTACCGTCTTCTTCCCCCACTGCCGATGAACAGGTGTCCCCGCGGTTGTACCGGAAGACGAACTATGCACCAGGCGGGTATGCCATACTGGAACGTAAACACTGGGATGGAGTGGGATGCTTGGAGGTGTACCAGGAGCTCCCGCGGCGGGCCGGTGAAGCTGCAGCCGGTATTGATGGCCTCTGTGCAGCCGCACGGACCATGCGGGCACGCGATATAGTGCTTGTAGGACTCCGTGGAGGCGACCAAGCTCTGGCAGCCGACGCACTTGACCATTGCCCCAGATCGATTCGACGGCGGCAATCTTGGCCCGATCGATTCGACGGCGGCAACCACGCCGGCTGCTCGCACTTCTTGCACGGGTTCGGCGCAAGCTCGCCGACGCAGCGCCGACAGCCCATATGACCGCCCTTGCACTGCACGGAACAACGTACGTGGCATCAGTTGTCATTGACATTTCTCACAGGTGAACCTAAGAATGAAATCGGAAGGGAGCGACCTTGGATATGGGGGGTTTGAAGGGCAGCAGGCAGAGGGCACAAGAAGAGGGCCTCCTCCATCTTCAGAGAAGAGTGATCGGGAAAACGAGAACGGGATGGGTTCTTTTTTTTATACATGCCTTGGAGTGGAGTATGGATACTACTACTACTTATAGGAAGAACTTCCTTGCTAAGAATCGGCGTCGGCCGTACGCAAGCATAGATGCACCAGCGGCTCTGCAGTTTGTCAAAATAAAAGGACAGAGCTGCAGTGACTTGAAGTCTCCAAATCTCATTGTGACTTGGTGCCACCATCTACCAACCATTTGAGATCCAACGTTCCAAACTAATCTCTTATTTCGAACCTAAAAACAAAAATTACGAAAAAAATCCAGTAAAATGTAGATGCCTTGTTCTAAAATCTGTGAATATTTCATCCCACTCGGACGATTAGCTTGTGATTAAAGAGCTTTTTACGTATACGAGCACTAGTTTAAACTAAATACTCCCTCTGATTCATATTAAGGGCTCCTTTGATTTAAAGGATAGGAAAAGCATAGGAATAGGAAAGGTATAGGATTGGAATGACATGTCTACTTGAAACCTATAGGAAGATGAAGTTTGTTTGATTGTAGCAAAGGAATTTTTCCATGAGGTATGAGCTAATGCTTTTTTCCTATAGGAATTACACTACAAGATTCCTATAGGAATTTTTCCTATAGGATATGTTCCTATGAATCAAACAACATGTATAGGAATTTTTCCCATAGGAACCAAATCCTACACAATTCCTATGCAAATCCTTTGAATCAAAGGAGCCCTAATTGACTTCAATATGGATGTATCTAGAACTAAAATGTGTCTAGTACATCCATATTAGAGTCAATTAATATGAACCGGGAGTATATATTTGCTCACAAACCTTTGATTCAAATCGAATGAAACTTCACCAAAATATAAATCGAAATATGCACGATTAACTGGAAGTTCTTGAAATATTTCTGAGCAATTATAATAATTATTTAGTTTAAATTCTAAGTCGATCGCATACATTGGATCTGAGATGGATGGTGGATGGTGGCACCAAGTCACTGTGAAACTTGGAAGTATCAAGTCAGTGAAGCTCTATCCCAAAATAAAAGCTTCGTGAAGGGGGCAGTTTGGTTCAAAAAAGAAGACAGTGCCAAGCAGTTGTCAAACAATACCCATATAGTCAAATGTACTCCCTCGATTCAAATGAATTGACTCAACTTTGTCTAGATATATGGATGTATCAAGTCACTGAAGCTAAAATAAAAGCTTCATGAAGGGGGAAGTTTGGTTCGAAAAAAAATACAGTGCCAAGCAGCTGTCAAATAGTACCATAACGTCAAATGTACTCCCTCCGATTCAAACGAAATGACTCAACTTTGTATTTTGCATGTTAAAGGTTTTTCGTAAAACTTGGCCAATCTTAACATAGTTTGCCTTTCTAAAAAAAGATATAAGCCCGAAGGCTCCTTTGATTCATAGGATGGGAAAACCATAGAAATATGGAAAACATAGGATTGAGATTTAATGGCTAGTTGAATCATATAGGAAGATGAGTTGTGTTTGATTGTGCCAAAGGAAATTTTCCATGAGGTATGACCTAATGTTTTATTCTTATAGGATTTGCACTGCAAGATTCCTATAGGATATGTTCCTATGAATCAAACAACTAGTGTGGGGAAAATTCACATGTGATCTAAATCCTACATAATTCCTATACAAATCCTATATATGAATTTTAGTTGTTAGGTCACTTAAAATGACTTCACTTGAAGAGTTACATTTTTGTTTTTTTCTGAATTAGTAGTGATGCCTAACCATATATATACCTAAACCAAGAGAATCAGCATAAACTTATGTATATTAATAGTAAGCGCATATATGAATGTTTTTTATCTACAAACCCAGGGTCATATATATGTACATAGAAACATGCATATATACTAGTTTTTGTACCTTGGTGTGTTCCTCTTTGGGCTATCTCTTTTTTGTTCACCGATTCACAACCAACGCCCTAGATTAATTTGGCACTTAAAAAATAACATTTTGTTTTTGGCGCACTAACACAAATAGTAGTAGCACGGTCAACACTGTAGAGAAGTACAAAATAAATGTGTGTGGGAAAAAATGACTTAAAGTGACCATTACATTGAGAAAAAGGGTAGAACCAAGCATTGCACAGGGAAAAAGCAGTGTAGTGCCCAGAAGAAAAAAACAAGTTGGGTTATACTCCCTCCATCCTGAAATAATGGGTGTAGAGTTAAAATTTGTCCATAAAAGAGTGTACTTCTCGTTTTGCAATGCACTTCAAAATTTGTCCACAAAAGAGTGGTAGCATCACGAGGGATATAGTTTCTTCACGACTAGTACGTACTACCTCCATCACAAAGCTTAAGTCTTTTTTTAAGAGTCAAAGCAAGTAAAGGTTGACGAAAATTTAGAACAATCTATCAACTAATATAATATTTTGTAGATACCATACCAAAAAAAATCGTTGTCTATGTATTGATATTAATTTTGTATTTTGCATGATAATGATTTTTGGTAAAATCTTAGTTTACCTTGACATAGTTTGAGCTTCTAAAAATAATATAAGCCTTACGCTTTGGGATGGAGGTAGTAGTATTTAGCATAATATGGTTTTCTTATTTACTACATGCATTTAGATCATTGGAGGTGGAAAAGTTGAAGAGGAAAGTGATGGTCGATGACAGTTTCCCAATGTAATAATAAAATCCTTAATATGCCTTGAAAACCCACACGTACGCTCTTTCTAGGACAGAGGCAGTATGAGGTAATGCACCCACGCGCTGTCATCTGCCGGTTCGTGCTATGTCTCCCAAATCTTGAAATATCGTCAGTTATCCATTTCACGTCCACACTTCTCCCTCTCTCCACGGACTAGGAAAAAACCCTCTCTTCACTTCCTTCCCATTCCACCGATGGAGAGCCCAACCGCCCGTCAACGTTAAGCAAAGCCGCGCGGCTGGCCTTAGCCGAGAGAGAGGCGAGAGCCGACCGCAGCACGCATGGCAACGGCGGCGATCATTGCCGCAGCGGATGCCAAAGACGAAGCGGAGGCCATTGCCGAAGGTCGGGCCATCGGTCGCTCATCGGCATCTGATGCTGTTGGTAGATGGGTCCACTCTCTTGGGAAGCATCCCCTAGATGACGAGGACGAGGTTGAACTCATCTTTGAACCGCCGCCGCCGACCTTCGACGAGAATATCGTCGACGAGGGGAGGAAGTATGTTCCGATTCACCTCTCTCCCTTATTCAACATAGCCCTGTATCGATTTGCGCTATGGTCTCTCCCTCTTTTTTTGCGCTATAGCGTTTTGAATTAGCGTCAGAATCTTTTTAGATTCATATTCAGTATTAGTTGCAACTGCTACATATTTGCTTCACATCCGATTCACCTCTCTCCCTTATTTAACATAGCCCTGTATCGATTTGCTCTATGGTCTCTCCCTCTTTTTTTTGCGCTATAGGGTTTTGAATTAGCGTCAGAATCTTTTTAGATTCATATTCATTATTAGTTGCAACTGCTACATATTTGCTTCACATTTTATTTGGCATGTATCAGGTTGCTACTGATGAGGTTGACAGCGATGTCGAGTCGCGTCATAGGAAGGCCAGGGCCACTCTCAACAAGCTTAAGGCGGGGAAGTTCGACAAGTATTGGAGTGAACCCTGGACTGGTGCCAGGAACAGCTGCCCCTTCTGCACAAAGAGCTTAAAGGTTGACTTTCGAAGCGTCCTGCAGCATGCCGAAGCCGGTGGGTCCGGCTGTCTCAAAGTTGGGGAAACTGTTAACCGATCCGGCTTCATAGCCAACCACATGGCATATGGGCTATTCCTAAGGAAGAAATTGAACCAAGCTATCGAGACCGGTCGTGTGCCTCCTCAAGCCCAAGCCACCAAAGATTAAAGGTATGGGCAGCAGAAGCGAAGAAGCGGGACCGGGAGGAGGCGACAGGAAGAAGATGGTAAATATACTCCGTAATGTTGTGCATGTTTGTCTCTCCTACTGCTTCAAAAGCAGCATCTTTTGTTGAACTCTGTTTATGTTTGCTGCTCAGCAGCGTTTGTGGTGAACCTATTAGCTTAATTAGGGGTTGTTGAACTATGTCTGTGTTGAACCTTGCTTAATTAGGTTGTGTTGAACTCTGTTTGTGTTGGCGTGGGAAGGGGGCATGATGCTACCCTGAATTTGCGGGACCCCAACTTGCAAATCGAGTGATGCATCCAAAAGGAACAAACTTCTTACATGGTAGACCCCCTGAAAGCAAGAAATGCGATCGGGTCCTTAACAGCCACCGCCCGGATTGATCGGGTATCCTGCCTACCGCATGTGACTTGTGCTCACTGAAGTTTGGGACCTCACGCATGGGCACCACACGTAAGTGACAGACCTGTTGGTGTAAAAACTCGAGTGATTATTATACTGCATTAGTACAAAGTTTCCTATGGATTCAAGGGTTGGAAAGCCAAGTTAACTCATTTTCATGACTAAGAAGGAGCCAGGCTTACTTTTTCATTTTCATGTTTTAACTTGTTTAAATCTTGGTCAAACAAAGGATCTGACCGGATTCAAGTGGGCATAAAAATTCAAAAAAGAAATCAAAAAAAAAACCAAAGCACATAAGCTTGTCATGTATATAGTAATTCACAGTTGATCAACGAAGTCTAGACATATTCAAACCAGAAAAATATTATATACCCTAACCCTAAACTCTGTCTTATGAAGTCAAGCATGAAGAAAAGTGGTTTTGGGTTTCAAACATTGGAAATTGAAAAAACTCCCAAAAGCTTCATTTTGGAGTGACTAAGAAGAATCCAGGCTTTCATTTTCATTTTCATGTTTTAAATTGGTTTAAATCTTGGTCAAACCTAGGATTTGACCAAGATTCAAATGGACATAACAAATTCAAAAAAATCAAAACCAAACACATAGTCTTTTGATGTCATATAGTAAGCATTCAAGTTGATAAACAAAGTCTAGACATATTTAAACAAGAAAAATCATGTATATACTTGGCCCCTAACCCTAAACTCTGTCTTATGAAGTCAAGCATTAAGAGGAGTGGTTTTGGGTTTCAAACATGGAAATTTAAAAAACCTCCCAAAAGCTTCATTTTGGAGGGACTAAGAAGAATCCAGGCTTACTTTTCATTTTCATGTTTTAAACTGGTTTAAATCTTGGTCAAACCTAGGATTTGACCAAGATTCAAATGGGCATAACAAATTCAAAAAAACTAAACACATAGTCTTTTGATGTCACATAATAAGCATTCAAGTTGATAAACAAGGTCTAGACATATTCAAACCAGAAAAATCATGTATCTACCCCCTACCCCTAAACTTTGTCTTATGAAGTAAAGCACGGAGAGATATCATTTTGGGTTTCGAACATGGAAAATTTAAAAAAACCTCCCAAAAGCTTCATTTTGGAGTGAATAAGAAGGATCCACACTTACTTTTCATTTTCATGTTTTAAACTTGTTTAAATATTGGTCAAACCTGCAAGGATTTGACCAAGATTCAAATGGGCATAAAAATTCAAAAAAAAAACGAAAACCACTTCTCTTCGTCCTTGACTTCATTAGACAGAGTTTAGGGTTGGGGTATATACATGATTTGTAATGTTTAAATATGTATAGACTCTCTTGATCAACATGAATGCTTACTATAACTTAAGAAGCTTAATTATGTGCTTTGGTTTTTCATTTTTTGAATTCTTTATTGAATTTTTATGCCTATTTGAATCTTGGTCAAATCCTAGGTTTGACCAAGAATTAAACAAGTCAGTAACATGAAAATGAAAAACTGGATCCTTCTTATTCACTCAAAAAATGAAGCTTTTGGGAGGGTTTTTGAATTTTCCATGTTTGAAACCCAAAACCATTCCTCTTATATGCTTGACTTCATATATATCACAGAGTTTAGCCTTAGGGGGTATATACATGATTTTCTAGTTTGAATATGTCTAAACCTTGTTTATCAACTTGAATGCTTACTATAAACCAAAAATTCATGTATCTACACCTAACCCTAAACTATGCATGAAGAGAAGTGGTTTTGGGTTTCAAACCTGGATATCTCAAAACCCTCCCAAAAGCTTCATTTTGGAGTGAATAAGAAGGATCAAGGCTTAATTTTTCATTTTCATGTTTTAATCTTGTTTAAATCTTGCTCAAACCTAGGATTTGACCAAGATTCAAATGGGCATAATTTAAAAAAATGAAAAATCAAGGCACATAGTCTTCTTATATATGTCATATAGTAAGCATTCAATTAAGTTGATAAACAAGCTATGGACATATTCAACCCAGAAAAATCATGATGAATCTACCCCCTATATATCCCTAAACCCTAACTTATGAAGTCAAGCATGAAGAGAAGTGGTTTTTGGTATAAATCATGGAAATTTCATATTCATGTTTATTAAACTTGTTTAAATCATGGTCAAACCTAGGATTTGACCAAGATTCAAATGGGCATAAATATTCAGAAAAAACAAAAAATGGAAAATCAAGGCACATGTTTTAAACTTGTTTAAATCTTGGTCAAACCAAGGATTTGACCAAGATTCAAATGGGCCTAAAAATTTAGAAAAAAATCAAAAAGAGAATGAAAAACCAAAGCACATAGCATTCTTATGTCATATGTATAGTAAGCATTCAAGTTGATAAACAAGGTCTAGACATATTCAAACCAAAAAATCATGTATATATCTACCCCTAACCCTAAACTCTGTCGATCTTATGGAAGTCAATCATGAAGAGAAGTGGTTTTGGGTTTCAAACATGGAAATTTCAAGAACATCCCAAAAGCTTCATTTTAGAGTGACTAAGAAGGATCCATGCTTACTTACTCGTTTGCACGTGTTAAACTTGTCTAAATCTTGGTGAAACCTAGGATTTGACCAAGATATGATTCAAATGCGCAGAAAATTAAAAAATCAGAAAAATTAAAAACCAAAGTACATAGTCTTCTTATGTCATATAGTAAGCATATTCAAGTTGATAAACAAGGTTTGGACATATTCAAACCATACAAATCATGTATCTATACCCACTAACCCTAAACTTTTTCTTATGAAGTCAAGCATGAAGAGAAGTGGTTTTGGGTTTCAAAGATGGAAATTTCAAAAACCTCCAAAAACTTCATTTTAGAGTGACTGAGAAGTTAGCATTAAAGTTGATAAACAAGGTTTAGACATATTCAAACCAGGACAAATCATGTATCTACCCCTAACCCTAAACTCGGTCTTATGAAGTCTAGCATGAAGAGAATCGTTTTGAGTTTCAAACGTTTAAGCCAAAAGCCCCATTTCAAATATTTCAAACTTATTCAAAGTTGGTTCAAATTTGAAAGACATACAAGTTATAGCACACATAGTGCATACATTTTCACACATACTGCACTAGATGCTAACCCTATAGTTTGAGGCCACTTGGATGAGGTCGAAAAAGTTCTTGGATTAGAATCGTGTTGTTCGAACCCCGTAGTTGGATTTTTTGAACCTTGATCTGTAGTACAGGGCAAAACCCTAGTTTAACCTATTTAATTATAGATTCGTATATCGATTTTTCTACCTTTTTATTATTACTATGCTGCAGATGTGCGTTTGCCCGTCGAGTGAAACTCGGAGGAAGAGGGATCACTCGGAAGGAGAGAAAAAAGGCAGAGCATTATGGTGTCTTCCCTTTTTCGGGTGATGATGATGATGTTGATTGTGCAGGGTTTGTCGGTGCGCGAGGAGGTGCGAGCGAGCGAGCGAGAGTCGGCGAGGCAGAAATGAGAGAGATTTGTTTTTTGTGTGAGAGGGACAAGAAGGATCCAGAAGGACCCACAGACTTCCAATACGCATCTGATGCGTCTTTCTTGACAAAGAAGATGGTGGGAGTTTGCGTACCTATTGCACGTGACTTGTGCTCACTCAAGTGTGGGACCTCACGCGTGGGCACCACACGTAAGTGACAGACCTGTTGGTGTAAAAACTCGGTTGATTATAATAGTGCATTAGAACAAAGTTTCCTATGGATTCAAGGGTAGGAAATCCAAGTTAACTCATTTACATGACATTATTTTTTCCATGAAGCAAAGTTAACACTATCAATTGGTACATTTTGGAGTGACTAAGAAGGATCAATGCTTACTTATTCGTTTAATTTCACGTGTTAAACTTGTCTAAATCTTGTTCAAACCTAGGATTTGACCAAGATTCAAATGGGCAAAAATAATAAAAAACAGAAAAATGAAAAACCAAATCACATAGTCTTCTTATGTCATATAGTAAGCATTCAAGTTGATAAACAAGGTCTAGACATATTCAAACCGGACAAATCATGTATCTATACCCCTAACCCCTAAACTCTGTCTTATGAAGTCAAGCGTGTGAAGAGAAGTGGTTTTGGGTTTCAAACATCGAAATTTCAAAAACCTCCCAAAAGCTTCATTTTAGAGTGACTAAGAAGGATACATGCTTCCCTTTACATTTTCATGTTTTAAACTTGTTTAAATTATCTTGGTCAAACCTAGGATTTGACGAAGATACAAATGGGTGGGCACAAAATTCAAAAAAATCAGAAAAATGAAAAACCAAATCACATAGTCTTCTTATGTCATATCGTAAGCAATCAAGTTGATAAACAAGGTCTAGATATATCCAAACCAGACAAATCATGTATCTACCCCCTGTCGATCTTATGAAGTCTAGCATGAAGGGAAGTCGTTTTGGGTTTCAAACATTGAAATTTAAAGAACATCCCAAAAGCTTCATTTTAGAGTGACTAAGAAGGATACAGACTTCCCTTTTCATTTTCATGTTTTAAATTTGTTTAAATTTTGGTCAAACCAAGGATTTGACCAAGATTCAAATGGCCCTAAAAATTCAGAAAAAAATGAAAAGAATGAAAAACCAAAGCACATAACATTCTTATGTCATATGTATAGTAAGCATTCAAGTTGATATACAAGGTCTAGACATATATATTCAAACCTAGGATTTGACTAGCTAAGATTCAAATGGGCATAACAAATTCAAAAAACAAAAACCAAACACATAGTCTTCTGATGTCATATAGCAAGCATTCAAGTTGATAAACAAACTTGTTTAAATCATGGTCAAACCTAGGATTTGACCAAGATTCAAATGGGCATAATTTTTAAAAAAATGTAAAATCAAGGCACATAGTCTTCTTATGTCATATAGTAAGCATTCAATTAAGTTGATAAACAAGGTCTAGACATATCAAACCAGAAAATTCAGGTGTCTAGCTAGCTACCCCTAACCCTAAACTCTGCACGAAGAGAAGTGGTTTTGGGTTTCAAACATGGATATTTCAAAAACCCTCCCAAAAACCTTCATTTTGGAGTTAATAAGAAGGATCAAGGCTTACTTTTTCATTTTCATGTTTTAATCTTTTTTAAATCTTTGTCAAACCTAGGTTTTGACCAATATTCAAAAGGGCATAATTAAAAAAAATGAAATATCAAGGCACATAGTCTTCTTATGTCATATAGTAAGCATTCAATTAAGTTGATAAACAAGCTCTAGACATATTCAAACCAGAAAAATCATGATGTATCTACCCCCTATATATCCCTAAACCCTAACTTATGAAGTCAAGCACGAAGAGAAGTGGTTTTTGGTTTAAATCATGGAAATTTCAAAAACCCTCCCAAGAGCTTCATTTTGGAGTGACTAATTAAGAAGCATACATGCTTACCTTTTCATATTCATGTTTTAAACTTGTTCAAATCTAGGTCAACAAACCTAGGATTTGATGAAGAATCAAATGGGTATAAAAAATTTAAAAACAAGCTCTAGATAAGCTCAAGTTGAAAAACAAGTTCTAGACATATTCCAACCAGAAAAATCATGCATGTACCCCCTATATATATATATATCCCTAAACCCTGACTTATGAAGTCAAGCATGAAGAGAAGTGGTTTTTGGTTTCAATCATGGAAATTTCAAAAACCCTCCCAAGAGCTTCATTTTGGAGTGGCTAAGAAGGATAGATACTTAATTTTTCATATTTATGTTTTAAACTAGTTTAAATCATGGTCAAACCTAGGATTTGACCAAGATTCAAATGGGCATAAAAATTCAAAATAAATGAAAATAAATGAAAAACCAAGGCACGTAGTCTTCTTATGTCATATAGTAAGCATTCAATTAAGTTGATAAACAAGGTCTAGACATATTCAAACCAGAAACATCATGTATCTAGCTACCCTAGCCCTAAACTCTGTCTTATGAAGTCAAGCATGCATGAAGAAAGTACGTGGTTTTTTGGTTTCAAACATGGAAATTTCAAAAACCCTCTCAAGAGCTTCATTTTGGAGTGACTACGAAGGATACATGCTTAATTTTCATATTCATGTTTTAAACTTGTTTAAATCATGGTCAAACCTAGGATTTGACCAAGATTCAAATGGGCATAATTTAAAAAAATGTAAAATCAAGGCACATAGTCTTCTTATGTCATATAGTAAGCATTCAATTAAGTTGATAAACAAGGTCTAGACATATCAAACCAGAAAAATCATGTATCTACCCCTATATATCCCCAAACTCTGTCTTATGAAGTCAAGCATGAAGAGAAGTGGTTTTTGGTTTCAAGCATGGAAATTTCAAAAACCTCCCCAAACTTCATTTTAGAGTGACTAAGAAGGATACAAGCTTGCCTTTTCATTTTCATGTTTTAAACTTGTTTAAATTATCTTGGTCAAATCTAGGATTTGACAAGATTCAAATGGGCAAACATATGATAAGTGATGCAAATATCATTTCTAAGTGCGGGCAAACCAGAGATATGTGGTTTTTGGTTTCAAACATATTCAAACGAGAGAAATCATGTATCTACCCCCTAACACTAAACTCTGTCTCATGAAGTCAAGCGCATGCATGAAGATATGTGGTTTTTGGTTTCAAACATGGAAATTTCAAAAACCCTCCCAAGAGCTTCATTTCGAAGTGATTAATTAAGAAGCATACATGCATGCTTAATTACTTTTCATATTCATGTTTTAAACTTATTCAAATCTTGGTGAAACCTAGGATTTGACCAAGATTCAAATGGGTATAAAAATTTAAAAAATACAAAAAAGGTCTTCTTATGTTATATAGTAGGCATTCAATTAAGTTGATAAACAAGTTCTAGACATATTCAAACAAGAAAAATCATGCATGTATCTACCCATAACCCTAAACTTTGTTTCATGAAGTCAAGCATTGTGGTTTTTGGTTTCGAACATGGAAATTCAAAAACCCTCCCAAGAGCTTCATTTTGAAGTGACTAAGAAGCATACATGCTTACTTTTTCATATTCATGTTTTTAACTTATTCAAATCTTGGTGGAACCAAGGATTTGACAAAGATTCAAATGGGTATAAAAATTCAAAAAAAACAAGGTCTTCTCTTATGTTATATAGTAAGCATTCAATTAATTTGATAAACAAGGTCTAAACATATTCAAACCAGGAAAATCATGTATCTACCACCTAACCCTAAACTCTGTCTTATGAAGTCAAGCATGCATGAAGAGAAGTGGTTTTGGTTTCAAGCATGGAAATTTCCATGTTTGAAACCCAAAACCACTTCTCTTCATATGCTTGACTTCATATGACGAGTTTAGCGTTAGGGTAGATACATGATTTTTTGGTTTGAATATGTCCAGACCTTGTTTATCAACTTAAATGCTAACTATATGACATCAGAATGGGCATAAAAATTTAAAAAAATTAAAAATGTAAAACCAAAATTTAATTGGGAGGAAAGGGTACATGAATTACAATTAAAAAACAAGGTAACTTAAATACTTGGATGCCCCAAGATGTGTGGAAGCCCAAAACAATGGCAAAACATATCATGTGCGCATGCTGCATCCAATTCAAGTAGAACACATAGTAGGCACCGATAGTTTGACCTAAATTTGAAATCAAAGAGAAGGTGGTTAGAAAAAATCAAAATTGGCAAAGCAAAGCATGAAATCAAAAAATTGTGATGCACTCTAGCTATGAAAATTATCAAACAATGCAAACCAAAATGATTTTTTAGAGGAATACTAGTTCAACTTATTTAATTTTTTATTTGTAGGCCAAAATCAAACCCCGTAGTTGGATTTTTTTTTCAACTTGATCTGTAGTACTGGGGAAAACCCTAGTTTATAACCTATTTAATAATAGATTCGTAGTCGATTCTTTTACTTTTTTATTATTACTATGTAGCACATGTGTGTTTGCCCGTCGAGTGAAACTCGGAGGAAGAGGAATCACTCGGAAGGAGAAGAAGGGAGAGCAGTCACGGGGCCCCTTTATTGATGGTGTATATTCTTTTTCTGGTGATGTTGAGCGTGCAGGGTTTGTCAGTGCGCGAGGTGCGAGCGAGCGAGCGAGCGAGTCGAGCGAGGCCGAGAATGAGAGAGATTTGTTTTTGTGTGAGAGGGACAACCGAAGGATCCAGAAGGACCCAAGACTTCCAATACGCATCTGATGCGTCTTCTCTTGACAAAGAAGATGGTGGGAGTTGGCGTACCTATTGCACGTGACTTGTGCTCACTCAAGTGTGGGACCTCACGCGTGGGCACCACACGTAAGTGACAGACCTGTTGGTGTAAAAACTCGGTTGATTATTATAGTGCATTAGAACAAAGTTTCCTATGGATTCAAGGGTAGGAAATCCAAGTTAACTCATTTACATGACATTATTTTTTCCATGAAGCAAAGTTAACACTATCAATTGGTACATTTTGGAGTGACTAAGAAGGATCAATGCTTACTTATTCGTTTAATTTCACGTGTTAAACTTGTCTAAATCTTGTTCAAACCTAGGATTTGACCAAGATTCAAATGGGCAGAAAAATAATTAAAAAATAGAAAAATGAAAAACCAAATCACATAGTAAGCATTCAAGTTGATAAATAAGGTCTAGACATATTCAAACCAGACAAATCATGTATCTATACCCCTAACCCCTAAACTCTGTCTTATGAAGTCAAGCATGTGAAGAGAAGTGGTTTTGGGTTTGGGGGTATATATACATGATTTTTATTGTTTAAATATATATAGACTTTGTTGATCAACATGAATGCTTAATTACTATATGACATAAGAAGTTTATGTGCTTTGGTGTTTCATTTTTTTGATTTCTTTTTTGAATTTTTATGCCCATTTGAATCTTGGTCAAATCCTAGGTTTGACAAAGAAACAAGTTTGAAACATGAAAATGAAAAAGTAAGCTTGGATCCTTCTTAGTCACTCCAAAATGAAGCTTTTGGGTGGGTTTTTGAAATTTCCATGTTTGAAACCAAAACCACTTCTTCTCTTCATGCTTGACTTCATAAGACAACGTTTAGGGTTAGGGGGTAGATACATGATTTTTCTGTTTGAATATGTCTAGACTTCGTTGATCAACTTGAATGCTTAGTATATTACATAAGAAGACTATGTGGTTTGGTTTTTGATTTTCTTGATTTTGTTTGATTTTTTATGACCATTTGAATCTTGGTCAAATCCTAGGTTTGACCAAGATTTAAACAAGTTTAAAACATGAAAATGAAAAAGTAAGCATGGATCCTTCTTAGTCATGACAATGAGTTAACTTGGCTTTACTACCCTTGATGAATCCATAGGAAACTTTTTGTACTAATGCAGTATAATATTCTGGTTTGAATATGTCTAGACCTTGTTTATCAACTTAATTTGAAAGACATACAAGTTATAGCACACATAGTGCATACATTTTCACACATACTGCACTAGATGCTAACCCTATAGTTTGAGGCCATTTGGATGAGGTCGAAAAAATTCTTGGATTAGAATCGTGTTGTTCGAACCCCGTAGTTGGATTTTTTGAACCCTTGATCTTTAGAACTGGGCAAAACCCAAGTTTAACCATGCAAGATTCAAATGGCCCTAAAAATTCAAAAAAAATCAAAAGAATGAAAAACCAAAGCACATATATAGCATTCTTATGTCATATGTATAGTAAGCATGCATTCAAGTTGATAAACAAGGTCTAGACATATATATTCAAACCAGAAAAATCATGTATATATCTACCCCTAAAACTCTAATTAAACTATGTCTTATGAAGTCAATCATGTAGAGAAGTGGTTTTGGGTTTCAAATATGGAAATTTCAAGAACCTCCCAAAAGCTTCATTTTAGAGTGACTAAGAAGGATCCAGGCTTATCTTTTCATTTCATGTTTTAAACTTGTTTAAATCCTGGTCAAACCTAGGATTTGACCAAGATTTATGGGCATAAAATTCAAAAAAATCAGAAAAATAAAAAACCAAAGCACATAAGCATATTCAAGTTGATAAACAAGGTTTGGACATATTCAACCCATACACAAATCATGTATCTACCCCTAACCCTCTGTCTTATGAAGTCAAGCATGAAGAGAAGTGGTTTTGGTTTTCAAACATGGAAATATCAAAAACCTCCCAAAAACTTCATTTTAGAGTGACTGAGAAGGTTGCATGCTTCCCTTTTCATTTTCATGTTTTAAACTTGTTTAAATCTTGGTCAAACCTAGAATTTGACAAGATTCAAATGGGCATCAAAATTCAAAAAAATCAGAAAAAGAAAAACCAAAGCAATAGTTTTCTTATGTCATATAGTAAGCATTAAAGTTGATAAACAAGGTCTAGACATATTCAACCAGACAAATCATGTATCTATACCCCTAACCCCCTAAACTCTGTCTTATGAAGTCAAGCATGTGAAGAGAAGTGGTTTTGGGTTTCAAACATCGAAATTTCAAAACCTCCCAAAAGCTTCATTTTAGAGTGACTAAGAAGGATACATGCTTCCCCTTTTCATTTTCATGTTTTAAACTTGTTTAAATTATCTTGGTCAAACCTAGGATTCGACATGATTCAAATGGGCATCAAAATAAATAAAAAACAGAAAAAGGAAAAACCAAAGCAATAGTTTTCTTATATATGTCATATAGTAAGCATTAAAGTTGATAAACAAGGTCTAGATATATCCAAACCAGACAAATCATGTATCTACCCCCGGCCTGTCGATCTTATGAAGCTAGTCTACTAGCATGTGAAGGGAACTCGTTTTCGGTTTCAAACATAGAAATTACAAGAACATCCCAAAAGCTTCTCCATTTTAGAGTGACTACGAAGGATATTGACTTCCCTTTTCATTTTCATGTTTTAAACTTGTTTAAATCTTGGTCAAACCAAGGATTTGACCAAGATTCAAATGGGCCTAAAAATTTAGAAAAAAATCAAAAGAGAATGAAAAACCAAAGCACACATAGCATTCTTATGTCATATGTATAGTAAGCATTCAAGTTGATAAACAAGGTCTAGACATATTCAAACCAAAAAATCATGTATATATCTACCCTAACCCTAAACTGATCTGTGATCTTATGGAAGTCAATCATGAAGAGAAGTGGTTTTGGGTTTCAAACATGGAAATTTCAAGAACATCCCAAAAGCTTCATTTTAGAGTGACTAAGAAGGATCCATGCTTACTTACTCGTTTTCACGTGTTAAACTTGTCTAAATCTTGGTGAAACCTAGGATTTGACCAAGATATGATTCAAATGCGCAGAAAATTAAATTAAAGTCAGAAAATTTAAAAACCAAAGTACATAGTCTTCTTATGTCATATAGTAAGCATATTCAAGTTGATAAACAAGGTTTGGACATATTCAAACCATACAAATCATGTATCTATATCTATAACCCTAAACTTTTTCTTTTGAAGTCAAGCATGAAGAGAAGTGGTTTTGGGTTTCAAAGATGGAAATTTCAAAAACCTCCAAAAACTTCATTTTAGAGTGACTGAGAAGTTAGCATTAAAGTTGATAAACAAGGTTTAGACATATTCAAACCAGACAAATCATGTATCTACCCCTAACCCTAAACTCGGTCTTATGAAGTCTAGCATGAAGAGAATCGTTTTGAGTTTCAAACGTTTAAGCCAAAAGCCCCATTTCAAATATTTCAAACTTATTCAAAGTTGGTTCAAATTTGAAAGACATACAAGTTATAGCACACATAGTGCATACATTTTCACACATACTGCACTAGATGCTAACCCTATAGTTTGAGGCCACTTGGGATCGAAAAAGTTCTTAGATTAGAATCGTGTTGTTCGAACCCCGTAGTTGGATTTTTTTGAACCTTGATCTGTAGTACTGGGCAAAACCCTAGTTTAACCTATTTAATTATAGATTCGTATATCGATTTTTCTACCTTTTTATTATTACTATGCTGCAGATGTGTTTGCCCGTCGAGTGAAACTCGGAGGAAGAGGGATCACTCGGAAGGAGAGAAAAAGGCAGAGCATTACCCTTTTTATGATGATGATGTTGCTGTTTGTCAATGAAACGAGCGGACGCGAGGCGAATGAGAGAGTTGAGTGTGAGCGAGTCGGGAGTGACAATACGATGAGGTCTTCGTGTGATGGGAGGTGCGTCTTGTTCACCGAAGGATGGACTTCTACGCATCCTGATGCGTCTTCTCTTGACAAAGAAGCGTCCTATTGCACGTGACTTGTGCTCACTCAAGTGTGGGACCTCACGCGTGGGCACCACACGTAAGTGACAGGCCTGTTGGTGTAAAAACTCGGTTGATTATAATAGTGCATTAGAACAAAGTTTCCTATGGATTCAAGGGTAGGAAATCCAAGTTAACTCATTTACATGACATTATTTTTTCCATGAAGCAAAGTTAACACTATCAATTGGTACATTTTGGAGTGACTAAGAAGGATCAATGCTTACTTATTCGTTTAATTTCACGTGTTAAACTTGTCTAAATCTTGTTCAAACCTAGGATTTGACCAAGATTCAAATGGGCAGAAAAATAATTAAAAAACAGAAAAATGAAAAACCAAATCACATAGTCTTCTTATGTCATATAGTAAGCATTCAAGTTGATAAACAAGGTCTAGACATATTCAAACCAGAAAAATCATGTATCTATACCCCTAACCCCTAAACTCTGTCTTATGAAGTCAAGCGTGTGAAGAGAAGTGGTTTTGGGTTTCAAACATCGAAATTTCAAAAACCTCCCAAAAGCTTCATTTTAGAGTGACTAAGAAGGATACATGCTTCCCTTTACATTTTCATGTTTTAAACTTGTTTAAATTATCTTGGTCAAACCTAGGATTTGACGAAGATACAAATGGGTGGGCACAAAATTCAAAAAAATCAGAAAATGAAAAACCAAATCACATAGTCTTCTTATGTCATATCGTAAGCAATCAAGTTGATAAACAAGGTCTAGATATATCCAAACCAGACAAATCATGTATCTACCCCCTGTCGATCTTATGAAGTCTAGCATGAAGGGAAGTCGTTTTGGGTTTCAAACATTGAAATTTAAAGAACATCCCAAAAGCTTCATTTTAGAGTGACTAAGAAGGATACAGACTTCCCTTTTCATTTTCATGTTTTAAATTTGTTTAAATCTTGGTCAAACCAAGGATTTGACCAAGATTCAAATGGCCCTAAAAATTCAGAAAAAATGAAAAGAATGAAAAACCAAAGCACATAACATTCTTATGTCATATGTATAGTAAGCATTCAAGTTGATATACAAGGTCTAGACATATATATTCAAACCTAGGATTTGACTAGCTAAGATTCAAATGGGCATAACAAATTCAAAAAACAAAAACCAAACACATAGTCTTCTGATGTCATATAGCAAGCATTCAAGTTGATAAACAAACTTGTTTAAATCATGGTCAAACCTAGGATTTGACCAAGATTCAAATGGGCATAATTTTTAAAAAATGTAAAATCAAGGCACATAGTCTTCTTATGTCATATAGTAAGCATTCAATTAAGTTGATAAACAAGGTCTAGACATATCAAACCAGAAAATTCAGGTGTCTAGCTACCCCTAACCCTAAACTCTGCACGAAGAGAAGTGGTTTTGGGTTTCAAACATGGATATTTCAAAAACCCTCCCAAAAACCTTCATTTTGGAGTTAATAAGAAGGATCAAGGCTTACTTTTTCATTTTCATGTTTTAATCTTTTTTAAATCTTTGTCAAACCTAGGTTTTGACCAATATTCAAAAGGGCATAATTAAAAAAATGAAATATCAAGGCACATAGTCTTCTTATGTCATATAGTAAGCATTCAATTAAGTTGATAAACAAGCTCTAGACATATTCAAACCAGAAAAATCATGATGTATCTACCCCCTATATATCCCTAAACCCTAACTTATGAAGTCAAGCACGAAGAGAAGTGGTTTTTGGTTTAAATCATGGAAATTTCAAAAACCCTCCCAAGAGCTTCATTTTGGAGTGACTAATTAAGAAGCATACATGCTTACCTTTTCATATTCATGTTTTAAACTTGTTCAAATCTAGGTCAACAAACCTAGGATTTGATGAAGAATCAAATGGGTATAAAAAATTTAAAAACAAGCTCTAGATAAGCTCAAGTTGAAAAACAAGTTCTAGACATATTCCAACCAGAAAAATCATGCATGTACCCCCTATATATATATATATCCCTAAACCCTGACTTATGAAGTCAAGCATGAAGAGAAGTGGTTTTTGGTTTCAATCATGGAAATTTCAAAAACCCTCCCAAGAGCTTCATTTTGGAGTGGCTAAGAAGGATAGATACTTAATTTTTCATATTTATGTTTTAAACTAGTTTAAATCATGGTCAAACCTAGGATTTGACCAAGATTCAAATGGGCATAAAAATTCAAAATAAATGAAAATAAATGAAAAACCAAGGCACGTAGTCTTCTTATGTCATATAGTAAGCATTCAATTAAGTTGATAAACAAGGTCTAGACATATTCAAACCAGAAACATCATGTATCTAGCTACCCTAGCCCTAAACTCTGTCTTATGAAGTCAAGCATGCATGAAGAGAAGTACGTGGTTTTTTGGTTTCAAACATGGAAATTTCAAAAACCCTCTCAAGAGCTTCATTTTGGAGTGACTACGAAGGATACATGCTTAATTTTCATATTCATGTTTTAAACTTGTTTAAATCATGGTCAAACCTAGGATTTGACCAAGATTCAAATGGGCATAATTTAAAAAAATGTAAAATCAAGGCACATAGTCTTCTTATGTCATATAGTAAGCATTCAATTAAGTTGATAAACAAGGTCTAGACATATCAAACCAGAAAAATCATGTATCTACCCCTATATATCCCCAAACTCTGTCTTTATGAAGTCAAGCATGAAGAGAAGTGGTTTTTGGTTTCAAGCATGGAAATTTCAAAAACCTCCCCAAACTTCATTTTAGAGTGACTAAGAAGGATACAAGCTTGCCTTTTCATTTTCATGTTTTAAACTTGTTTAAATTATCTTGGTCAAATCTAGGATTTGACAAGATTCAAATGGGCAAACATATGATAAGTGATGCAAATATCATTTCTAAGTGCGGGCAAACCAGAGATATGTGGTTTTTGGTTTCAAACATATTCAAACGAGAGAAATCATGTATCTACCCCCTAACACTAAACTCTGTCTCATGAAGTCAAGCGCATGCATGAAGATATGTGGTTTTTGGTTTCAAACATGGAAATTTCAAAAACCCTCCCAAGAGCTTCATTTCGAAGTGATTAATTAAGAAGCATACATGCATGCTTTACTTTTTCATATTCATGTTTTAAACTTATTCAAATCTTGGTGAAACCTAGGATTTGACCAAGATTCAAATGGGTATAAAAATTTAAAAAATACAAAAAAGGTCTTCTTATGTTATATAGTAGGCATTCAATTAAGTTGATAAACAAGTTCTAGACATATTCAAACAAGAAAAATCATGCATGTATCTACCCATAACCCTAAACTTTGTTTCATGAAGTCAAGCATTGTGGTTTTTGGTTTCGAACATGGAAATTCAAAACCCTCCCAAGAGCTTCATTTTGAAGTGACTAAGAAGCATACATGCTTACTTTTTCATATTCATGTTTTTAACTTATTCAAATCTTGGTGGAACCAAGGATTTGACAAAGATTCGAATGGGTATAAAAATTCAAAAAAAACAAGGTCTTCTCTTATGTTATATAGTAAGCATTCAATTAATTTGATAAACAAGGTCTAAACATATTCAAACCAGGAAAATCATGTATCTACCACCTAACCCTAAACTCTGTCTTATGAAGTCAAGCATGCATGAAGAGAAGTGGTTTTTGGTTTCAAGCATGGAAATTTCCATGTTTGAAACCCAAAACCACTTCTCTTCATATGCTTGACTTCATATGACAGAGTTTAGCGTTAGGGGGTAGATACATGATTTTTTGGTTTGAATATGTCCAGACCTTGTTTATCAACTTAAATGCTAACTATATGACATCAGAATGGGCATAAAAATTTAAAAAAATTAAAAATGTAAAACCAAAATTTAATTGGGAGGAAAGGGTACATGAATTACAATTAAAAAACAAGGTAACTTAAATACTTGGATGCCCCAAGATGTGTGGAAGCCCAAAACAATGGCAAAACATATCATGTGCGCATGCTGCATCCAATTCAAGTAGAACACATAGTAGGCATCGATAGTTTGACCTAAATTTGAAATCAAAGAGAAGGTGGTTAGAAAAAATCAAAATTGGCAAAGCAAAGCATGAAATCAAAAAATTGTGATGCACTCTAGCTATGAAAATTATCAAACAATGCAAACCAAAATGATTTTTTAGAGGAATACTAGTTCAACTTATTTAATTTTTTATTTGTAGGCCAAAATCAAACCCCGTAGTTGGATTTTTTTTTCAACTTGATCTGTAGTACTGGGGAAAACCCTAGTTTATAACCTATTTAATAATAGATTCGTAGTCGATTCTTTTACTTTTTTATTATTACTATGCAGCACATGTGTGTTTGCCCGTCGAGTGAAACTCGGAGGAAGAGGAATCACTCGGAAGGAGAAGAAGGGAGAGCAGTCACGGGGCCCCTCTTATTGATGGTGTATATTCTTTTTCTGGTGATGTTGACTGTTGTGCAGGGTTTGTCAGTGCAGGAGGTGCGAGCGAGCGAGCGAGCGAGCGAGTCGAGCGAGGCCGAGAATGAGAGAGATTTGTTTTTTTTTGTGAGAGGGACAACCGAAGGATCCAGAAGGACCCACAGACTTCCAATACGCATCCGCGTCTTCTCTTGACAAAGAAGATGGCTGGGAGTTGGCGTACCTATTGCACGTGACTTGTGCTCACTCAAGTGTGGGACCTCACGCGTGGGCACCACACGTAAGTGACAGACCTGTTGGTGTAAAAACTCGGTTGATTATTATAGTGCATTAGAACAAAGTTTCCTATGGATTCAAGGGTAGGAAATCCAAGTTAACTCATTTACATGACATTATTTTTTCCATGAAGCAAAGTTAACACTATCAATTGGTACATTTTGGAGTGACTAAGAAGGATCAATGCTTACTTATTCGTTTAATTTCACGTGTTAAACTTGTCTAAATCTTGTTCAAACCTAGGATTTGACCAAGATTCAAATGGGCAGAAAAATAATTAAAAAACAGAAAAATGAAAAACCAAATCACATAGTAAGCATTCAAGTTGATAAACAAGGTCTAGACATATTCAAACCAGACAAATCATGTATCTATACCCCTAACCCCTAAACTCTGTCTTATGAAGTCAAGCATGTGAAGAGAAGTGGTTTTGGGTTTGGGGTATATATACATGATTTTTATTGTTTAAATATATATAGACTTTGTTGATCAACATGAATGCTTAATTACTATATGACATAAGAAGTTTATGTGCTTTGGTGTTTCATTTTTTTGATTTCTTTTTTGAATTTTTATGCCCATTTGAATCTTGGTCAAATCCTAGGTTTGACAAAGATTTAAACAAGTTTGAAACATGAAAATGAAAAAGTAAGCTTGGATCCTTCTTAGTCACTCCAAAATGAAGCTTTTGGGTGGGTTTTTGAAATTTCCATGTTTGAAACCCAAAACCACTTCTTCTCTTCATGCTTGACTTCATAAGACAACGTTTAGGGTTAGGGGGTAGATACATGATTTTTCTGGTTTGAATATGTCTAGACTTCGTTGATCAACTTGAATGCTTAGTATATTACATAAGAAGACTATGTGGTTTGGTTTTTGATTTTCTTGATTTTGTTTGATTTTTTATGACCATTTGAATCTTGGTCAAATCCTAGGTTTGACCAAGATTTAAACAAGTTTAAAACATGAAAATGAAAAAGTAAGCATGGATCCTTCTTAGTCATGACAATGAGTTAACTTGGCTTTACTACCCTTGATGAATCCATAGGAAACTTTTTGTACTAATGCAGTATAATATTCTGGTTTGAATATGTCTAGACCTTGTTTATCAACTTAATTTGAAAGACATACAAGTTATAGCACACATAGTGCATACATTTTCACACATACTGCACTAGATGCTAACCCTATAGTTTGAGGCCATTTGGATGAGGTCGAAAAAATTCTTGGATTAGAATCGTGTTGTTCGAACCCCGTAGTTGGATTTTTTTGAACCCTTGATCTTTAGAACTGGGCAAAACCCAAGTTTAACCATGCAAGATTCAAATGGCCCTAAAAATTCAGAAAAAAATCAAAAGAATGAAAAACCAAAGCACATATATAGCATTCTTATGTCATATGTATAGTAAGCATGCATTCAAGTTGATAAACAAGGTCTAGACATATATATTCAAACCAGAAAAATCATGTATATATCTACCCCTAAAACTCTAATTAAACTATGTCTTATGAAGTCAATCATGTAGAGAAGTGGTTTTGGGTTTCAAATATGGAAATTTCAAGAACCTCCCAAAAGCTTCATTTTAGAGTGACTAAGAAGGATCCAGGCTTATCTTTTCATTTCATGTTTTAAACTTGTTTAAATCCTGGTCAAACCTAGGATTTGACCAAGATTTATGGGCATAAAATTCAAAAAAATCAGAAAAATAAAAAACCAAAGCACATAAGCATATTCAAGTTGATAAACAAGGTTTGGACATATTCAACCCATACACAAATCATGTATCTACCCCTAACCCTAAACTCTGTCTTATGAAGTCAAGCATGAAGAGAAGTGGTTTCGGGTTTCAAACATGGAAATATCAAAAACCTCCCAAAAACTTCATTTTAGAGTGACTGAGAAGGTTGCATGCTTCCCTTTTCATTTTCATGTTTTAAACTTGTTTAAATCTTGGTCAAACCTAGAATTTGACAAGATTCAAATGGGCATCAAAATTCAAAAAAATCAGAAAAAGAAAAACCAAAGCAATAGTTTTCTTATGTCATATAGTAAGCATTAAAGTTGATAAACAAGGTCTAGACATATTCAACCAGACAAATCATGTATCTATACCCCTAACCCCTAAACTCTGTCTTATGAAGTCAAGCATGTGAAGAGAAGTGGTTTTGGGTTTCAAACATGGAAATTTCAAAAACCTCCCAAAAGCTTCATTTTAGAGTGACTAAGAAGGATACATGCTTCCCTTTTCATTTTCATGTTTTAAACTTGTTTAAATTATCTTGGTCAAACCTAGGATTCGACATGATTCAAATGGGCATCAAAATAAATAAAAAACAGAAAAAGGAAAAACCAAAGCAATAGTTTTCTTATATATGTCATATAGTAAGCATTAAAGTTGATAAACAAGGTCTAGATATATCCAAACCAGACAAATCATGTATCTACCCCCGGCCTGTCGATCTTATGAAGCTAGTCTACTAGCATGTGAAGGGAACTCGTTTTCGGTTTCAAACATAGAAATTACAAGAACATCCCAAAAGCTTCTCCATTTTAGAGTGACTACGAAGGATACTGACTTCCCTTTTCATTTTCATGTTTTAAACTTGTTTAAATCTTGGTCAAACCAAGGATTTGACCAAGATTCAAATGGGCCTAAAAATTTAGAAAAAAATCAAAAAGAGAATGAAAAACCAAAGCACACATAGCATTCTTATGTCATATGTATAGTAAGCATTCAAGTTGATAAACAAGGTCTAGACATATTCAAACCAAAAAATCATGTATATATCTACCCCTAACCCTAAACTGATTTGTCGATCTTATGGAAGTCAATCATGAAGAGAAGTGGTTTTGGGTTTCAAACATGGAAATTTCAAGAACATCCCAAAAGCTTCATTTTAGAGTGACTAAGAAGGATCCATGCTTACTTACTCGTTTTCACGTGTTAAACTTGTCTAAATCTTGGTGAAACCTAGGATTTGACCAAGATATGATTCAAATGCGCAGAAAATTAAAAAAGTCAGAAAATTTAAAAACCAAAGTACATAGTCTTCTTATGTCATATAGTAAGCATATTCAAGTTGATAAACAAGGTTTGGACATATTCAAACCATACAAATCATGTATCTATACCCCCTAACCCTAAACTTTTTCTTATGAAGTCAAGCATGAAGAGAAGTGGTTTTGGGTTTCAAAGATGGAAATTTTAAAAACCTCCAAAAACTTCATTTTAGAGTGACTGAGAAGTTAGCATTAAAGTTGATAAACAAGGTTTAGACATATTCAAACCAGACAAATCATGTATCTACCCCTAACCCTAAACTCGGTCTTATGAAGTCTAGCATGAAGAGAATCGTTTTGAGTTTCAAACGTTTAAGCCAAAAGCCCCATTTCAAATATTTCAAACTTATTCAAAGTTGGTTCAAATTTGAAAGACATACAAGTTATAGCACACATAGTGCATACATTTTCACACATACTGCACTAGATGCTAACCCTATAGTTTGAGGCCACTTGGATGAGGTCGAAAAAGTTCTTGGATTAGAATCGTGTTGTTCGAACCCCGTAGTTGGATTTTTTTGAACCTTGATCTGTAGTACTGGGCAAAACCCTAGTTTAACCTATTTAATTATAGATTCGTATATCGATTTTTCTACCTTTTTATTATTACTATGCACAGATGTGTTTGCCCGTCGAGTGAAACTCGGAGGAAGAGGGATCACTCGGAAGGAGAGAAAAAGGCAGAGCATTATGGTGTCTTCCCTTTTTCGGGGGATGATGATGATGTTGACTGTTGTGCAGGGTTTGTCAGTGCGCAGGAGGTGCAGCGAGCGAGCGAGCGAGCGAGTCGAGCGAGGCCGAGAATGAGAGAGATTTGTTTTTTTTGTGTGAGAGGGACAACCGAAGGATCCAGAAGGACCCACAGACTTCCAATACGCATCCTGATGCGTCTTCTCTTGACAAAGAAGATGGCTGGGAGTTGGCGTACCTATTGCACGTGACTTGTGCTCACTCAAGTGTGGGACCTCACGCGTGGGCACCACACGTAAGTGACAGACCTGTTGGTGTAAAAACTCGGTTGATTATAATAGTGCATTAGAACAAAGTTTCCTATGGATTCAAGGGTAGGAAATCCAAGTTAACTCATTTACATGACATTATTTTTTCCATGAAGCAAAGTTAACACTATCAATTGGTACATTTGGGAGTGACTAAGAAGGATCAATGCTTACTTATTCGTTTAATTTCACGTGTTAAACTTGTCTAAATCTTGTTCAAACCTAGGATTTGACCAAGATTCAAATGGGCAGAAAAATAATTAAAAACAGAAAAATGAAAAACCAAATCACATAGTCTTCTTATGTCATATAGTAAGCATTCAAGTTGATAAACAAGGTCTAGACATATTCAAACCAGACAAATCATGTATCTATACCCCTAACCCCTAAACTCTGTCTTATGAAGTCAAGCGTGTGAAGAGAAGTGGTTTTGGGTTTCAAACATCGAAATTTCAAAAACCTCCCAAAAGCTTCATTTTAGAGTGACTAAGAAGGATACATGCTTCCCTTTACATTTTCATGTTTTAAACTTGTTTAAATTATCTTGGTCAAACCTAGGATTTGACGAAGATACAAATGGGTGGGCACAAAATTCAAAAAAATCAGAAAAATGAAAAACCAAATCACATAGTCTTCTTATGTCATATCGTAAGCAATCAAGTTGATAAACAAGGTCTAGATATATCCAAACCAGACAAATCATGTATCTACCCCCTGTCGATCTTATGAAGTCTAGCATGAAGGGAAGTCGTTTTGGGTTTCAAACATTGAAATTTAAAGAACATCCCAAAAGCTTCATTTTAGAGTGACTAAGAAGGATACAGACTTCCCTTTTCATTTTCATGTTTTAAATTTGTTTAAATCTTGGTCAAACCAAGGATTTGACCAAGATTCAAATGGCCCTAAAAATTCAGAAAATGAAAAGAATGAAAAACCAAAGCACATAACATTCTTATGTCATATGTATAGTAAGCATTCAAGTTGATATACAAGGTCTAGACATATATATTCAAACCTAGGATTTGACTAGCTAAGATTCAAATGGGCATAACAAATTCAAAAAAAAAAAACCAAACACATAGTCTTCTGATGTCATATAGCAAGCATTCAAGTTGATAAACAAACTTGTTTAAATCATGGTCAAACCTAGGATTTGACCAAGATTCAAATGGGCATAATTTTTAAAAAATGTAAAATCAAGGCACATAGTCTTCTTATGTCATATAGTAAGCATTCAATTAAGTTGATAAACAAGGTCTAGACATATCAAACCAGAAAATTCAGGTGTCTAGCTAGCTACCCCTAACCCTAAACTCTGCACGAAGAGAAGTGGTTTTGGGTTTCAAACATGGATATTTCAAAAACCCTCCCAAAAACCTTCATTTTGGAGTTAATAAGAAGGATCAAGGCTTACTTTTTCATTTTCATGTTTTAATCTTTTTTAAATCTTTGTCAAACCTAGGTTTTGACCAATATTCAAAAGGGCATAATTAAAAAAAATGAAATATCAAGGCACATAGTCTTCTTATGTCATATAGTAAGCATTCAATTAAGTTGATAAACAAGCTCTAGACATATTCAAACCAGAAAAATCATGATGTATCTACCCCCTATATATCCCTAAACCCTAACTTATGAAGTCAAGCACGAAGAGAAGTGGTTTTTGGTTTAAATCATGGAAATTTCAAAAACCCTCCCAAGAGCTTCATTTTGGAGTGACTAATTAAGAAGCATACATGCTTACCTTTTCATATTCATGTTTTAAACTTGTTCAAATCTAGGTCAACAAACCTAGGATTTGATGAAGAATCAAATGGGTATAAAAAATTTAAAAACAAGCTCTAGATAAGCTCAAGTTGAAAAACAAGTTCTAGACATATTCCAACCAGAAAAATCATGCATGTACCCCCTATATATATATCCCTAAACCCTGACTTATGAAGTCAAGCATGAAGAGAAGTGGTTTTTGGTTTCAATCATGGAAATTTCAAAAACCCTCCCAAGAGCTTCATTTTGGAGTGGCTAAGAAGGATAGATACTTAATTTTTCATATTTATGTTTTAAACTAGTTTAAATCATGGTCAAACCTAGGATTTGACCAAGATTCAAATGGGCATAAAAATTCAAAATAAATGAAAATAAATGAAAAACCAAGGCACGTAGTCTTCTTATGTCATATAGTAAGCATTCAATTAAGTTGATAAACAAGGTCTAGACATATTCAAACCAGAAACATCATGTATCTAGCTACCCTAGCCCTAAACTCTGTCTTATGAAGTCAAGCATGCATGAAGAGAAGTACGTGGTTTTTTGGTTTCAAACATGGAAATTTCAAAAACCCTCTCAAGAGCTTCATTTTGGAGTGACTACGAAGGATACATGCTTAATTTTCATATTCATGTTTTAAACTTGTTTAAATCATGGTCAAACCTAGGATTTGACCAAGATTCAAATGGGCATATATGAATCTTTAGCAGGTGCGTTTTTTTACTAATCCATATGGAATATTTTGATAAAACCCTTTTAGAAGGCTTTGTTAAGGCCTCAAGGACAATGAGTTGGGAGGAGGCCAGGTAGACTGTAGCTAGGCATTGATTCGGAATTTATGATGCTTGCGACTTGCTTGCGCGGCTTGTTGATTTCCCAGGTGACGCAGCTTTTTTTGACTGCCCAGCCATGGATAGGTCATAGGAGTGCAGAGCTGTAGGCGGTGCGGATAAGTACGCGGGGCATTGATGATGTAGGTGTGTTCGGTTGCCCACGCGAGTGCAGAGCTGTACCTGTAGGGTTATGCGAGTAGGCCTTTAAACTGGGAGGTGGCACAAGAAGATTTTAGTAAGGAATGGTTCCTTTCCAGAGGAATGGAATGGTTCCATCCCCGCGTTCGGTTTGGACAAAAAGGAGGTACAGAATGGTACTGTTTTTTGTTCGGTTGGAGGAATTGGAGAGCAGAACGGAATGTGGTTAAACTAAACTTTTGTCTAAGAATCGTAATTAACAATGGCAAATAGCCTTTTAAATCTTAAAATCGTAATTAACAACGCCTAATGGCCTTTTTAATCTTAAAATCGTAATTAATGTTATTTTTTGTATGGTCGGGGAATTTGGAGAGTAGAACGGAATGAAGTTAAAGTTTAATCTTTTGTCTAAATATCGTAATTAATAGTGGCCTTTTTAATCTCAAAATCATAATTAACAACAACTAATAATTTTTTTGGTTGGATTAGTGAAGTGCTTTGTAATTAATAGCGGCTAAGTAACAGCCGTTCCACCACATTCCACCGATTCGGTGGAATGGGTGCATTCTGCATATGGGGAGAATATTCCCTTTCGAGGAACCACTCGGTTCCCATTCCACAACCGAACACAAGAATGGGCTCTAGGTGCGGAACGGTTCCATTCCATTCCACTTGGTTCTGGAACCGAACACACCCTAAATGCGTTGCAATGGAAAATGACAGTGTGTGGTGGCCTGATGGTGAAGAAGAAAGGTCGGGCGAAGAGTTGTTGGCTAGAGTCGGTTTTATACGAATCGACGAGGTGCGGGATAGTTTGATTTTAAGGGCTCCTTTCATTCACAGGATAGGGAAATCATAGGAGTAGGAATGTAGGATTGGGATTTGGGATGACATGTGTAGTTAAATCCTATAATAAGATGAGTTGCGTTTGATTGCGCCAAATGAATTTTTCCATGAGGTAGGACCAAATATTTAATCCTATACTAGGATTTGCACTACTTGATGATTCCTATAGGATTATTTCCTATTGGATATGTTCATATGAATCAAACTACTAGTGTAGGAAATATTCCTATAAGATCTAAATCCTATTATCTTATACCAACCTAATATGAATCAAAGAAGCCCTAAAGGATTTTCGAAGGAATCATGTACGAAGTATGATTTTTCTAAGTCACCCAACATATATACTAGGAATAGAACTAAGTAGTACCATATACTTAGGCCCGCATGCACAAATATTAAGTGTGGATTGAGGAAGTCGATAACTTGGGAAAAAACTTTCGCAACTGCACACCTATGTTACCACCCTTGCGACGCTAATTGTCGTAGAGCTGACCTAGAACGAACTCTTGTCTCGGTTAACATGAGAGAGATAAGGGATAAATACAATTGTGATACACTTTCCTAATATTTTGTTGAATGAGATAATCTTGTGTTTTCCTAATAGGGTTAATTAAGTACACATTTGGCAGCTCGTGTGTTGCATACGTTGGTGAACTTTAGACCCCAACTATATATTATTATTTGAACTCACCTCTAACACTTAATTATGTATAATAAGGTCCCTAACTAACCTCAAACACAATTAGGTATAACAGCGGTCCATAACTAACCTCAAACACTTAATTAGGTCTTACATTGCCCCCTTAGACTACCCCTTACCCTCAGCGACGTACGCAACATGGTGTTTGGGTTGAATGGCCCACCCTATTTTAAAATGTTTTAGTTAATTAATTATGTAAAAAATTATCACATATAAAGTGGAAAAAAGAAAATTAGTAAGGTGTGCCCACCTGGCCTACGGTTGTTTTGTGCGTCCTCCACTGCGTACTCCTCTTGATCTGTGACGATGAACATAGTTCTTTAGAACACATGCAACACTTACAGTTGATAGGCCGTTGCAAAGCTAATCAATGATAAAACCTGCTTTCATAATCCATTGTACTTTGATTTAATTAGTCCCTCTAATGGACCCCAACTATGTGTGCTTGAGATTTAGCAAAATGCTTTGCCGCCGTGCCACATAACAAATAATAAACAGACCAATCAAGTTTTTATCATTGCTAGACCTAACTAAGTGTTCAAGTGCTCAATTTTGACCACATTAGAGTTGAGGGGCCAAACATAATTCTTAAATACGTGAGGGACCGAACATATACTTCTAAACACCCGAGGGACAAGACAAATTTGAGTACTATTGTTATTATTAGACTAGTCACAATGGGGAGTATCATATAATAGTATCATACATATGATACTAATGTACAATATTATTTTCACAGTCCATATTATCATCATGTAGTAGTATAATATGTTACATGTATTTAGGGATTTGTAGAATCTCAATACAAAAGTGTGTACAAGATTTGTTTGGCAGTAATTTTTCTAGTTCTACATGATATGATACGATATCTACCTATGATACCACTATCGTCTCTTTCATCATTAACTGATATGACACATCAACATTTTGCATGCATGTAGTGCATGATACTACTTATGATATTGCCATTGCGAGTAGTCTCCCTTTGTCCTAGAGTACAATGCCAATTTGTTTTCAGAGGCAAACTTAGACTAATACTTGGGCCCGCCAATTATGAGTTGCATGTCATTCAAAACTATATCATCGGATGCTTGTTTCGATGAACTTTCCAATGGTATATTTTGCGGATGTCATAAAATTAGGCTGGTCATACTATTTCTATAGTGGGTAGTATCATGGAGTAGTATCATAGTAATGCTACATTTATTATTTTTTAGAATCTCAATGCAAATTTGTGTACAAGATTTGTTTAGCATTAAGTTTTCTCGTTGTTTGCGCTATGATACAGTATCTACCTATGTTACACTAATCTCCTCTCTCCTACTTAATTAGCTGCCAGATCAACATTTTTGTGGGACCAATGTGTATGATACTAGCTATGATACTAGCACTATCATGTGGGTACCTAAATCTCGAGTCAAAGTTTGACACGAAACCGATGTGGACTTTATTCATGGTGGAAGGGAGTAACAATCATAAGCACATTATTATTATTGTTTGAACAACATTTTATTTGATGTGCCATAAGAAGTTTAGAAACTCCTAGCCTGCGGAGGTGGCGTTTTGGCACACGCGTGCATATGCACCAATTATAGAAAATGATTAAAAAAATTATATAAATGTTAATTTTTTTGGTATACATTGTGACATCATATGTTCGTTCACAAGTTTTCGTGGAAAAACGACATTTTGTGTGGCGTGTAAAAAAAGGCAAAAAATATACTGTACGTAGTCGTGTTACAACATCAAAATTTGTCTTTTTTATAGGAGCCACATAATTTTTTTGTGAGAAAACTTGTGTACCAACATAAAATGTCTAGATATACATGTAAAATTTTAGTTTAGAATTTTTTGACACTTTGAAATATGGATTCACATAATGGGAGCATATGCTCCTATGAGGCAAAGTGCATTTCCGCTAGCCCCCGCCATTTCTTATATCTCTATATTGTCTATATATCTATACCTCTACCTCTACCCCCTTGGATTCCTGAACAGACGTACAGTACTAGTAGGGCCTACTATTTATTATTATTACATACTCTAAAAAAAAACCTACTGCAGCCAAAATTTAATATCATCGAGCGGTAAAATTCCCCGCCAACGCCCAAATATCTCGCGCCGCAAAGTTTCAGATCTGCGAATATTTTTTTCCTCAAAAGAAGGACTGCGAAATTCCCTTCTACTCCTCTATCGCCCAGCTTCGCCCTAGTTTCGCCCGCAAGCCCTCAGAGAAACCGCCCCTCTTGCCTACCTCCAGATCTTCCCGGCCGCCGCACTTCGCCGTTCAAGCTGCCACGGCTTCAAACCCCGAGGCTGCCCTATCCGCACCTACTCCGGCGTCCACCGCACCGTATCTCGTTCGCCGACTCTATCGACCACCGCACCTGACCAGCTTCGCCGACACCGACGCCACCGTGCACTGCACATCATCTGCTTCACCGACCTTCTAGTTCGGCCGGCGCGCTGAACACTTCATCGACCGCCCAGCATGTCCTTCTCCGACCCCCCAAGATCTGCTTCCCCGGCACCCACCGCAACAGCAGTCCCCTCGCCGACCTCCACGTCACCCGTAAGAACGCGGAACACGTCTAAACGCCGCCCAGAAATAGGTAACCAGACATCCCTGCGCGTTTTGTTCTGTTAGGAGTATTGCAGCTGACTGTATTTCTGAATTCGTGCTATATTTCTAACTTACAAGTGCTTTCGTTGATAACCACCTCATCCTTTAGGTTTAAACACGACGCATAAGTATGTTTTTCCGTGACCAAACCCACCCATTCGCTGAAACTCTACATGGTATCAGAGCCTAGGTTTCCTTCCTGCTAGCCGCCACAAACAGTACCAAACAAGTTCTTCCTTTGATCACAAAACCCACCGTTGAGATGTAGAAATCCAGGCGGCGGGAGGCCGCATCAGGTGCTCTGCGTCGGTTGCGGCTATCACACACAGCGATGTGAGCTGTGTGAGATCGGCGGCTGCTCGCGCGGGGAGAAAGAAGAGGGTGAAGATCGTTTTGGTTTAGAAAGGAGAGAAGAGGAAGTGAATCCGTGGCAGAGAGATCTGGATCCGTGTGAGGGGCAGAAGTTGGAGGCGTGCGGAGTGGGGCGAGCCTTTGAGCGCAGGGCGGAGCCGGAGGTTGGTGCTGGACGTTGACCAGCGCGAGCCGGTCGATGTGGCCAGGTGCCGTACGCCAGGTTGGCCAGGGCGCGCAGACGAGGCGCCATCCGAGTGGAAGTGAGGAGAAAATGGAGATGTGAGGCTGTGAGGATATGTGGTGATGGAGTTGATGAGGCTGCGGTTGAGTCGTGATGGAGTTGATGAGGCTGCGGTTTAGTGGTGATGGTGATGGTTGTGGATATGTCCAGGGGAAAGGCATGCGTGCCTGAGGTGAGACTGGTTGAGGCCTGACCGGGGGATAGGCATGGGTGCTTGAGGAGTGGATGGTTGAGGCAGGAGTTGGCTGGGGGTTTGTGGGAGAGACGGAAGAGGTGGCCGGGCAGAGTGGAGAAGAGAGGCTGAGGACATTGAGGCGAGTGTGGATGGTTCTGCGGAACTTGTGTGGTGAGGCAGCCGGGGTTGTTGAGGACGTGTATGGTTAGGAGTTGTGCGTATCCCAGATGGTTGAAGCTGGATATCTTCGCTGCTGATGAAGAGATGAATCGAGATGACAAGATGATGGAAAGTGCAATGCTGTCATGTATCCTAGGAGTTATGCTGAATGTTCATTACTGGTAGTTGTCATATGTGTCATGTTGTTGTTGCAAGATGGCCATGGTTGTTTACCCATGATCATCTTGAGGGGGTGTGTTACCATGAGTGAGTTTAGTAGTAGCGCTGTAGTAATATTGTATCCAGTGTGAGGCCCATAGAGGCCCATGTCCAGTAGTATTGTAACCCTAACTCAGATGATATAAATACAGTGTGGTGGTCTGAGTAACCTAACCCACCCATTCGCTGAAACTCTACAAAATATGAGCCACCAATCATGAGCCGTTGAATGCTCTACATGTCCACGATTGACAACAACAACAACAACAAAGCCTTTATTCCCAAACAAGTTGGGGTAGGCTATACAAGTCCACAATTGACACGATTACAATTTCTCACTATTTGGCCGTAGGCTACTGCTCTAGTTACATCATGTTTGATATCTTTCTGCGATCCTGTATTACATGTTTATGCACGTCATAATGCTTCTACCAAGGTTCAAAAAAGCGCTAGGCGCTAAGCGAGCGGTGAGGCACTGCTTAGAGGAACTGCTGCTTAAGCGAGCTTAAGCGCCGCTTAAGCGCTCAGGCTAAAATCGTACGAACATGAAACAGGGAAGTCAAGATGGGCACATATACCCCTATAATATGCTGTAAATTTGTATCCTAAGCATGTAATGCTACATTTCTGAGGAATACGGGGATTAATACCTTGGTTAGCCTCGGTTTTGCTCCAATTTCTTATAAACACACAAGCAGCTAAGCAAACAATGTAACAAACACAAACAAGCAGCTAAGCTTTACTGGAGTAGCAAGCAGCTAAGCAGTAGAGGAGTAGCAAGCAGCTAAGCCAGACCTAATCACCATCAATGCATCGAGCAAGGAGCAGAGCAACACAGGCAACACACCAACACTCGCATAGAGGAGATTCTAGCACAAAACACGACCAGATTCCCTGTCTCGCTTAATCGAACGCTTAGGCCAAAAGCGAAGCGGAAGACAACCGCTCAGCGCTTAAGCGCGCTTAAGCGTACCTAGGCGTACGCTTTTTTGAACCATGGCTTCTACTACTATTTGGTGTCAATTTAATTATAGCAAAGCCGTGACTCGTAACTGTTTGTTATTATTACACGTGCAGCAGGCACATCTTACACTCATAAACGTAGAGTAAAGCTCGCCTATAATCATGTAAGTACCTGCTGTTTTTTTGTATATTGCTTAATGCAAACTTCTATATCTTGGACCTGTTTCTGTTTACAATTGGCCTCTCCTTCATGCAGAGGAGAAACAGTGAGGCACCAGGTTCTTCTGTCCAAGTACCCGATGAGGTCCGTGTGACTCAAAAAAAAGCTCACGTAAGTTCCCTGTTTTTTTTGGAATGTTAATTTACCTCCTGTGCATAGTTCAATTGCATCATTTTCTGTATGTTGCACTACCTAAGTTGCCTAATGGAATCTAATAAAATATAAACAATGACCATATGGAACATTGCACACTGCCTTTGACCCATCTGGCATCCGGCATGCCTGGGTATAAGTTACATGATTTGGCTATGTTAATACAAGTCCTGAAATTCTATTATGTTAATTTTTTGCCTGTTGCTTCATTGAGTTTGCCTGTTGTTCCATGGCTAGTGCATGAAGTTTGATAGAAATGATCCTAGCTGAAATGATGCACTTTGTGTTTTTTTATTGCTTTATTCCTAACCTAGCTTCCTATTCTACTTGAAACATGATTGCTTTATTCCTAACCTAGCTTCCTATTCTACTTGAAACATGGTGAAAAAATAGTTATATTACTTGTTTAAATGTCTAGCTTTGTTTTTCTGAGTCCCATTGACATGATGTGGTATATCCATATTCAAATGATCTGGCTGTTTATATAATACGCTCCATGTTCAATTGCTTCATTCAGTTTCTAGTAATCTATTATACATGATGCACATGGTGCTACTTGTTATATGCCCTTTTTTGTTTGAGTTTGATCATGAATTCAAGATTAAGCATTGCCTAAACGTTGACCAACGTAGGAAGATTCCCTCCCTTGTCTATACGTTGTGAGATAGATGATGAGACCTCTCTAGCAGCGAATTTATACGCGCTAGATAACACCCCGTTTAATTCGGTCCTGTTGGGACTCGAACCCGGGTGGGCTGGCTGCGCACTCGCAAGCCTTGCCACTGAGCTAGCACTCAGTTCTCAGATTAAGCAATGCCTCGTTATGCTTAATTTAAATGTTATGGCACTTCATACAAGCCATACAATTAATTGTTGCATTGACCTTCTGCGATGTCGAAGGCACTATCTGAGTCATGCTTAAATCAATCATACATTATTTTCCTAATAGTATCAAATCCAACATGCACATCTTTTGACTGTATTTGGCTATTTGCTAGATTTCTTCTGTGCAGTGACCTGGCTTCGTTATTGGGCACATGATGTCTAGTTGCTTGGTTCATTGTATACATCATCGCCATGATCTAGTTTGGTTTGTTCTAAGAGGCATGTGGCTTAACTGGTTTCTTTGTTGTATCTGCCCATGGTTCTTTCAAAATTATGTCAACAATGCTGTTTGTTTGCCTTGTATTGTATTGCATTTTAACTTGTTTTGTCTTAGTTTCAGCCTGCAAACAAAGCTGTAATGTCAGTAGGGACAACCCATTTATCAAGTGTTGCGGTCATTTCACAGAGCAACAGTGACAGTGGCACGTGCTCTCATTGGTCCACTGAGTCCGGTACACCAACCATTCCAGAAGAAATAGATGTACGAGGCTCTATTTTTGATTGCTTGTTGTGTTATATCAGCTCAATGATGTTCTTGAAATTGGAGGTCTTTTATTGCATCATATGATGTTGTAACTTGTTTTATCTAAATTTCAGGCTTCAAATAAAGCTACAATGCCAGAAGCAAGGGCCAATGCCTCAAGTATTGATGTTTCACAAAGCAGCAGTGAGAGTGCATATTGCTCGCATAGGCCCATGGTATCTATTGGTCAACTTAATCCGGCACAAAGAGATTTCGGGGATGCACTCCAAGAGGCAGTTGATATATTTGGGCGGGAAAACAAAGATGCTGATGAATTAATTGCCAAGACACGCCAAGAGATACATGAATTGAAAAATAGGCAAACTTTGACAGAAAATGTTCTAAAGAATCTCCTATGCACTTGTCATGGTAAGCCAGTTGTGATGTGTCTGGGAATTGAAGGTGTCTAAATAAACTTTGATTCTGTTGTTCAGTCAAGTGGACTGCTGATGCCAATGCTGTAACTAATTACTGCTCAAAATTTCGTTCAAAATTTCGTGGTCTGTAATAATTGCAAATTTTGTTGTTGTACTAAAATTAGATATGTTCCATGTGGCTGCTGTATTTTGTGTGAAATAATTTCCTGATGTGTACTTCAATTAAACCATAAATCGACTGCATGCTGAAAATTTGAATCTGAGCGCACGTGTGAACTATTTTCTGCTCGTAATGCAATAACGGCTGTTTCTTGGAAGGACTACGTACATGGGTGAAAAGTTAGAGAAGCTACAGTACTCTAACTTGAAGGTGAAAAGTTAGAGAAGCTACAGTACTCTAACTTTCCTTCCCCCAAACCATATGTCTAAAATCCAAATAATTTAAATTAATTTGCACAATACAAACTTGTGTCTTGCATTTGAAGTAATTACATGCAGAGAAAATTATGGTGTAATAAAATTTAGTTTAGTTTTTAAACATCTACAGTAATCACCTTTATTAGTTAAAGACAGTGCATAACCTTGTACTTATGCTACAGAAGCCTGACTTTGCTTCTTTATTTTTCCTGACTTAGCTCCTTCACGTTAGAGGATACGGTTCCCGTACATGGTAGCCCATTAATAATTATGCCTGCTAGCAAGATAGATGGTCCTTATTATAGTCAGGCATGTCAACTTGTATGATTAAAAGTAGTTCGTACACATTAAATCTACCATCTGCATTTTTCTCTGTAATAACTTTTCTTTTTACACAACTCAAAACTTGTCTGGCTAATATGAAATTTGAGATGGCAAAACCCGGGAAAGATAAAGATATCACCAAAAACTCTTTCCTGCGAAATGCTGGGTTTTGAAGCCCAAGTCCAAGTCTTTCTCTGCTCAAGTTTTGGAGGAACAACTCCAAGTAGAACGAGTTGCAACAGCTATGCTAAGAACAAAAGTTGACATGTTGAGATCGAGATTAGAAGCATGTGATGCCCTACTGCACGAGGCCAATCAAGTTCGTTATAATCTCCCAAAGACTAAGAAAATGCCATAGATAATTGGAGATGAACACTAACATAGTGAGTACATTGGTCTTGTGAAATGTTTCCTTAGATTAAGGCACCGTTCAGACTTTTGTTGGTGGATGCATTTATCTGCGGTTGGGATCAACTTGGTAGTTGTTCCTGTGGATGTTATATAAATTAATTGCCTAGCCTTTTTTGAATCAGTTCGAACTTAAATGGTATCATAGCCAAGGTCTCAAGTTTGAATTGTCGAACGTGTGGTTTAATTTAATCTCTGTCGGGCGGCAAAATCTCCCACCAATCCTGAAATATTTCAAACGCATTTTTGAATGGGATTAAGAAGATAGATCATGATCATGGTAGTGACCTATATTCAACGTGATGATGATTTGATTTTGCACTCGGCCATGAACAGAGGTACTAGTACGGTGTCACAATTTTTTATCATTATACTTGTACCTTAGCGAAATTCAAAATCTCATAGCGGCAAAACTTCCCGCCCACAAAATACAAAAATTTCACACGCTTCCAAATTCCCATTCTACCCCTGTGGAGATGACAGCAAAGTCGGTTGGTGAGGGGTTTGCCCGTCATTTTTTCGATCACCACCTCCCTAGCCCGGAAACCCTCCCAAAAAAAATACATTTCCTTCAGTCTCTCATCTGAGACCACCCACCGGAACTTCTCAAGTCCCTCTCTCTACCACCTCCACGACCACCGCACCGGAACATCCCCGCCGGACTTCCCTGGCCTACCCGAGCCCTCGCGATCCTCGTCATCCGGCTGCCTGCCGGAGCCGCTTCATCGACGCCGTCATCAACCGGACCGGATCATCCCCGCCGAACCTCGAAACCATATGCTCATCCAGCAGTCTACCGCAGTCGCTTCAGCTGCGGTATCGTCCACCCCGCCGGAGCCGCTTCGCCGGATCCGTCGTCCACCGCATCGGATCTTGCTCACCGACACCGCTGTGCATGAACCGGATCTGCTTCACCGGCGCAGTGCATGATCTAAACTCTTCTACTGTCGCTTTTCTATTGCTTGCCTGCAAGTTCTTGTTTAATCTTGGGGGAACCTGTTTGTGCTAACGACGCGCCGTTACGTTTTTGCAGATGAGATGAGTAACCATGAAGTGTAATGGCCGTCTCTCCAACCCCAAGTAGCACATGTAGCGTACTTCATCACCGGATCTATCAACCCCAGGAAGATCTGTTGTGACTCCCACAGAGTGCTTCTCCTAATGTAAGTCCCTTGTTTTAGCGCCATGTTCTGGGTTCAGATGCTTGTTTGTCTGAAGCTCTTTTAGTTCATTCCTAGCTATGACCGTAACACGTTGCTATTTTCTACTTCATTGCTAACTTTAAGCGATTGAACATTTTGGTTTGCATTCCCTGCTCTGTAGATGTAGCCATCATAACTTCTATCTTGCTCAGTCGTTGTTACAAAAATTATACTGTAGGTATTATAGTAACATCCTGCTATTATTTAGTTCATGGCCAATTTTAAGTAATTGCACATGTTGGTTCGCATTCCCTGCTCTATAGCTTTTGGCATCGTAACTTCTATATTTGGTTTACATTCCCTGCTCTGTAGATCTAGCCATCATAACTTTATCTTGCTCAGTCGTTGTTACAAAAATTATGGCCTGCTACTATGTTGTTTGTGCCAATTTTTTACTCCATGAACATGTTGGCTTGCATTCCCTGTACTACAGGTGATGCCATTGTTTTGTATCTAGTTCATTGTAAGCTAACAAAGTAAGGACTTAGTTTGGCATGCTATCACTCTGCTATCTAGCCTGTAGTACAAATAAACTTGTCATACTACTAGATAATAATTTTGCGTGCCATCTTGTTCTTCAAAAGCTGCATTATTGACTTGTTTCTCTGACTTGGCATGACGCTCACATATGGAAAGCTGAACATATTGGTTTGCATTCCCTCTTATACAAGTTCACAGGTGATCCCACTATATTCTGTATCTGGTCCATCCTAAGCTCCAGCATTAACTATCCTCCATGTGTTGCTCATTACAAGTTTATATCCCGAAACATCTTGATTTGCATCCCCTTCACTATAAGTTCAGGAGTATTATTTAGTTCACGGCCAAAGTGAAGTAATTGCACTTGGCACATGTTGGTTCACATTCCCTCCTCTTTAGCTTTTGCCATCGTAACTTCTATTTTTGGTTTACATTCCCTGCTCTGTAGATGTAGCCATCATAACTTCATCTTGCTCAGTCGTTGTTACAAAATTTATAGCCTGCTACTATGTTGTTCATGCCAATTTTGTACTCCCTGAACATGTTGGTTTGCATGGGACTCGACAGTAGTAAGTCTGCTGTTTCATTCTAACATGCTCTGTTATATTGGTTGTTGGTATGCGGCATGCACTCTTTGTTTGCTTATTGTGCGCATTACAATGATCTTGTTATAACGACGAAATGATGAGTTCCAAATTCTTTGCCAAACAATATTGTAGTGTCTTTGCCTTTCCATTGTTGTTGTCTTAACTTGTAATGTCTTTGTTTCAGATATAGGTGTTGCATGGACAACTTAAAAGATTGCCGGATCGCTTCATTGTATTGCTAGGTTTAATTACCATTCAATTTCTCTGGGTTCTGTAATATTTTTTTCAATGCCTTGCAGCTGATGTAATATTTAGTTAGTTTTTATAGTTCTTTCGCGCATTTTTTCTTTGGTGCTTGTGGTAAGTGAGGCTATCCGAGAGAAATCAATGCTGCGTAAATTCTCAGTATCTAAATCACGAATTCCCATCCCTTAAACGGCCCAATTAAGCGAAATCACATATGTGCTGCCCGCAAAATCCTAAAGCGCATATTATGCCGCATATAAACAAAACTTAAACGGGTGGCCCACTTACTTCTTGGGCCAGCCCATTTGATTTACGATGGACCCCACACACAATTGGGCTGGCCCACTTGCTTTAAGGTGGACCCCACCAACTACTGGGCCGGCCCACTAATTAGTTGGGCCAGCCCATTTGCTTTTTTGGTGGACCCACATAATAAATGGGCCGCCCTTTAAGAGAAAGTGGGACCCACTGTTTTTGGCCCGACCCACTATCTTGTTGGGCCCCACTTGCTATATGGTGGAACCCACATACTAGTTGGGCCGGCCCTTTAACAGAAAGTGGGACCCACATGTGTTTTTGGCCGGCCCACTATCTTGTTGGGCCGGCCCACTTGCTATATGGTGGTCCCACATACTAAATGGGCCCTTTAAGAGGAAAGTGGGACCCACTGTGATTTTGGCCCGGCCCACTATCTTGTTGGGCCGGCCCACCTGCTATATGGTGGACCTCATACTAATTGGGTCGGCCCTTTACCAGAAAGTGGGACCCACCTGTGTTTTTGGCCCGACCCACTATCTTGCCGGGGCAGCCCACTTGCTATATGGTGGACCCCACATACTAAATGGGCCGGCCCTTTAACAGAAAGTGGGACCCACCTGTATTTTTGGCCCGGCCCACTATTTTGTTGGGCCGGCCCACTTGGTATGGTGGACCCCACAAACGAAATGGGCCGCCCTTTAACTGGAAAGTGGGACCCACTGTTTTTGGCCCGGCCCACTAGCTTGTTGGGCCGGCCCATTTGCTATACGGTGGACCCCACACACTAAATGGGCCGGCCTTTTAACAGAAAGTGGGACCCACCTGTGTTTTTGGCCGGTCCACTTGCTTCTTGGGCCCCCGTTGCTGTAAGGTGGACCCCACATGTTAAATGGGCCGGCCCATTTAAGTTTTGACCAGTCAACCTTAGAGGTTAGGCCCGGCCCACGTAACTAATGGACCGGCCCAGCTATATAGTTGACCGGTCAAACTATGTCATCTGGCCCGGCCCGCTTAAGACGTGGCAGGCCTCGTGTGGGCCTACCATCTACCACGGGGTTTCAGCCGGTTAACGCCGTTAACTGGCAGTTAACGGCGTCTGCCACGTGTCAGTTTGCATGCCGTCAGCAGTCAACGGGCTCCCGAAACACTTCCGCAACGGTCCGATTTTCCGTGGCGGAAGGGCGCCCAAGCGCGACGGACCGAAAAAATCGTCGTTGGACTTTGCCTGACGCAGTTTCCACAACGGAACCCATATCGTCGGGTTAGGCCCATAGGCGACGAAAAATACCCCTTAGCGGACGATTTTGAGACGTTGTCTATCGGAACTTTTCTTGTAGTGATACACCCCCTATACTTGTGGGTCATCAAGACTATTTTCTGGCGCCGTTGCCGGGGAGTGAAGCGCTATTGGTAAGTGGAATTGGTAAGGAAAACCTTTACTGTTTGTGCTGATTTTATTTCTGCCTGCTGCTATAAATCATTATGGAGAGATCTTCTCTTCAATTTCTATTTGGGAAATCTACTACTACTGCAACGGTAGTGGATGAAGCGCCAGGTGAGGAAGTAGTACCATATAAAATACCTATGAAAATTATTGAACGTGTTATGGATAACCGCTATGAAGGGGATGGAACTGTCCATCCTGGTGATCATTTACTGTTTTTGCATGAATTATGCGGGTTATTCAAATGTGCAGGTATTTCTATGAATGAAGTTAGGAAGAAACTATTCACTATATCGCTGTCTGGTAAAGCGGCGCACTGGTATAAATTGCTGAAGAATGGTGATTCTATTGATTGGGAGGACATTGTGCCTTTATTTTATTCCAAATTTTATCCTCCAAGTGAAATTCACAAAGATCGGAACCGCATATATAATTTTTGGCCTCATGATGGAGAGAGTATTGCCCAAGCTTGGGGGAGATTGAAGTCTTTAATGCTCAAATGCCCCATTCATGAGCTTCCTGGTAATGTTATTATTGATAATTTCTATGCAAGACTTTCTTTTCAAGACAAGACCTTGCTGGATACTTCTTGTTCTGGATCATTTACACGCAACAAAGAAGAGTTTAAAAGGGACCTTCTTGATCGGATCCAAGAAAATACTGAAGGATGGGAGAACGACAAAGATAGAGAATCAGGTATAATTTATGATTATAAATGCATTGAAGCTTTTATGGATACTGATAAATTTCGTAATATGAGTGCTACATATGGTCTTGATTCCCAAGTTGTTGCAAATCTTTATAAAGCTTTTGCCTCTCATTATGAATTGCCTAAGAAGAATTTTGATAAGTATCATGAACCATATAAAGATAAAGTTGATTCATCTGTAAACAAATGTGTAGTGATTGAAACTGTTGATAATGTTATTCCTGAAGCTTATATTGAAAAAACTCCTTTCCCTGCTAAAATGAAGGAGTACTCTGTCATATCTAGTGCGGTTAATAAAAGTGAAAAGAAACCTAAAGAACCTGAAGAACAAATTAAAATTGAACCTGCTGTTGCAATAGTTAAAGATCTTGTGACTGAAAATGTGGAGGATGGTCATATTATTTTCTGTGAAGATGCTTCTAATATTGTTTCACATCCTAATAAATCCAAACAAGTTAGTGTTCCTATGCTATCTGTTAGAATTGGTGATCATTGCTATTATGGTTTATGTGATATTGGTGCAAGTGTTAGTGCTATTCCTTATGAGCTTTACACGGAGATTATGCACGAAATTGGTTCTTGTGAACTTGATGATATTGATGTGGTTATTCATCTGGCTAATAGAGAAACTATTTCTCCAATTGGTATTGTTCGAGATGTGGAAGTTCTATGTGGTAAGATTAAATATCCTGCTGACTTTTTGGTACTTGGTTCTGCTGCTAGTGATTATTGTCCTATCATTTTTGGTAGACCTTTTCTAAATACTTGTGGAGCTATTATAGATTGTGAATCTTATGAGTTTAACTTCTCTAAATTTACCAAAACTCCTTATAAAGCTGATTTGCCTAGTGATGATTTTAAAATGGAGCAGTGTGCATCTATTGTTCTTGTTCCTAATAATCCTTTGCAGCAACATTTGGAGAATAGCGAGAGTGAAGTTTTTAGGAAAGAAAGAGATGAGCTTGAGGAAATTTTTCTTCGCCAACCTATTCTCAAGCATGATTTACCGGTGGAAGATTTGGGTACAACACCGCCACCAAAGGAAGATCTTGTTTTCGATTTAAAGCCTTTACCTGATAATCTTAAATATGCTCATATTGATGATAAGAAAATATATCCTGTTATTATTAGTTCTAAGCTTTCAGAGATTGAGGAAGAAAGGTTATTGGAAATATTGAAGAAACACCGAGGAGCTATTGGTTATACTCTTGATGATTTGAAAGGGATTTCTCCTTCTATTTGCCAACATGCTATTAATATGGAAGAATATGCGAAGCCTGTTGTTGAACATCAACGTCGTCTAATTCCGAAGATGAAAGAAGTGGTAAGGAACGAGGTATTAAAACTTCTTGAAGCTGGTATTATATATCCTATTGCTGATAGTAGATGGGTTAGTCCTGTGCATTGTGTTCCTAAGAAAGGAGGAATGACTGTTGTTCCTAATGATAATGATGAGCTTATTCCTCAAAGAATAGTTGTAGGTTATAGAATGTGCATTGATTTTCGAAAAGTTAATAAAGTTACTAAGAAAGATCATTACCCTTTACCCTTTATTGATCAAATGCTAGAAAGGTTATCTAAAAATACTCATTTTTGCTTTCTTGATGGTTATTCTGGGTTTTCACAAATTGCTGTTAAAGCTAAAGATCAAGAGAAAACCACGTTTACTTTCCTTATGGAACTTATGCTTATAGGCGTATGCCTTTTGGTTTATGTAATGCTCCTGCTACTTTTCAAAGATGCATGTCTGCTATTTTTCATGGTTTTTGTGAAAGCATTGTAGAGGTGTTCATGGATGATTTTTCTGTCTATGGGAATTCTTTTGATAATTGCTTGCGAAACCTCGATAAAGTGTTGCAGAGATGTGAAGAAACTAACCTTGTTCTTAATTGGGAGAAATGCCACTTTATGGTTAATGAAGGAATTGTATTGGGACATAAAATTTCCGAGAGAGGTATTGAAGTTGATAGAGCTAAAGTTGAAGCAATTGAGAAGATGCCCTATCCGAGGGATGTTAAAGGTATTCGTAGTGTTCTTGGTCATGCTGGGTTTTATAGGAGATTTATTAAAGATTTCTCTATAATTTCAAAGCCTCTTACTAATCTTCTTCAAAAAGATGTACCTTTTGTTTTTGGTGATGATTGTAAGGAAGCTTTTGAAACTCTAAAGAAAGCCTTAACAACTGCTCCTGTAGTCGAACCTCCTGATTGGAATTTGCCTTTTGAAATTATGTGTGATGCTAGTGATTTTGCTGTAGGCGCTGTTCTTGGACAGCGGGTAGATAAAAAATTAAATGTTATTCATTATGCTAGTAAGACTCTTGATGCTGCTCAAAGAAATTATGCTACAACTGAAAAGGAATTGTTAGCTGTAGTCTTTGCTTGTGACAAGTTTAGACCCTATATTGTTGATTCGAAAGTTACAATTCATACTGATCATGCTGCAATTAGATACCTTATGACAAAGAAAGATGCTAAGCCAAGGCTTATTAGATGGGTACTTCTGTTGCAAGAATTTGATTTACATATTATAGATAGGAAAGGTGCTGATAATCCTGTTGCTGATAATTTGTCTAGATTGGAAAATATTGCTTATGATCCTGTTCCTGTTAATGATAGTTTTCCAAATGAACAATTGGCTGTAATAAAGGTGAGCTCGCGAGAGAGCCCTTGGTATGCAGATTATGCTAACTTTATTGTTTCGAAGTATTTGCCTCCAACCTTTTCAGCTCAGCAAAGGAGGAAATTCTTTTATGACTTGAGGCATTATTTTTGGGATGACCCACACTTATATAAAGAAGGAGTAGATGGTATTATGCGAAGATGTGTTCCTGAATATGAACAACAGGAGATATTGAGTAAATGTCATGGAAGTGTTTATGGAGGACATCACGCTGGAGATAGAACCGCGCAAAAGGTTCTACAATCAGGTTTTTATTGGCCAACACTCTTCAAAGATGCAAGGAAATTTATTTTATCTTGTGATGAATGTCAAAGAGTTGGTAATATCTCCAGACGCAATGAAATGCCTATGAATTATACTCTTGTTATTGAACCATTCGATTGTTGGGATTCGACTTCATGGGTCCTTTCCCTTCTTCAGACGGTAACACTCATATACTTGTCGCTGTTGATTATGTTACTAAATGGGTAGAAGCTATACCTACAAAAAGTGCTGATGGTGAGACCTCTATAAAAATGCTTGTGGATGTTATATTTCCTAGATTTGGAGTACCTAGATATATTATGACTGATGGAGGTTCTCATTTTATTCATGGAGGTTTTAGAAAACTCTTGCTAAGTATGGTATTAATCATAGAATTGCTTCCGCTTATCACCCTCAAACTAGTGGTCAAGTAGAATTATCAAATAGAGAGATTAAAGCTATCTTAGGTAAGACTGTTAATAAATCTAGAAAGAATTGGGCTAGCAAATTGAAAGAAGCACTATGGGCTTATAGAACTGCTTATAAAAATCCTATGGGAATGTCACCTTATAAAATGGTTTATGGAAAAGCTTGTCATTTACCTTTAGAACTAGAGCACAAAGCTTATTGGGCTGTTAGAGAACTAAATAAAGATCCTAAATTAGCCGGTAATAAGAGGTTGTTGCAATTAAGTTCTCTAGATGAATGGAGAAGTGAAGCTTATGAAAATGCTAAACTCTTTAAAGAAAAAGTTAAGAAATGGCATGATAGAAGGATCATCAAAAGAGAGTTTAATATTGGGGATAAAGTCCTATTGTATCGGTCTCGTCTCAGATTCTTTGCAGGGAAATTACTCTCGAAGTGGGAAGGACCATATGTTGTTGAGGAGGTGTATCGTTCAGGAGCAATTAAAATTAGCTCTCTCCAAGGCAATGCCACACAAGTGGTGAATGGACAAAGACTCAAGCATTATATCTCGGGTGATTCTTATAATGTTGATGTTGATATTATTCAAGTGGAAACACCGGAGGCTTTCATCAAAGGACAAATTGACAGTCCGCCAGAACTCGACTTTGAATAGGTAACAGTACAGGTAATAAAAAGTCCGCGTTTACCTTTCCGAACATTATTTCTGCTGTTTTTAGAAAATATGAAAAATTATGAGTTCGAAACGGAGTGGAAAGGACGCACGAGGGCGTGCCACCATAGGCCGGCACGGCCTGGGGCCCGCGCCGACCTATGGTCTGGCCGCCTCGTTGCCCCTTTCCGACTGGGTTCGATCTGGAACCTTCCTTTTGTCGTGAAAATTTTTGCTATATAATCCCCCGGACCCCTGGAGGTCCGTAATATCGTTTTCTCGTCGTGTTTTGTTTCGAGCTGTTTTCTGCCAGATTTGTTTTGATCTAGAAGCACCATGGTCTCCAACAACAAGGACAAGGAACCTTTGAAGGAAGATATTCAAGACCCGGAGCTGAAGAAAGAAGACGCAAGAGAGGATGAGGAAGAAGTGGAGGAAGCTCCGCAGGAACACCAGCAAGCCACCGTTGCAAGTATTGGCGTGATATCAAATCCATCCAACATCAAGAGGAGTGCACGAATCGCTACCGGAGGAGCGGTTCCACGTCATTACTTGGCTCCAAGGACATCTTCTCCGAGCAATTACAACCCTTACCGCAATCTAATCTACGATCGTCAAACTGAAAGGACCCCCAAGGTAGTGTTGCCAAGTAATTGGGATATAAATCGTTCTGACAATGCAGGAGAGATGAAATCTGAAGCTGAAGGATGGGGAAACAATTCTAAGAGTTGGGATTCACCACCGGACATGATTATGAGCCGCGTTGAGCACAACTCGGAGATGATTCGCAACCTCACCTATGAGATTGAAGGTTTACAGGAGCTTGTCAGGAAGCTTGTCGAGAAGAATCCATCACCATCATCACCGAAGGAGTAATTCATCATCGGCATCCCCTTGGTTTATTCCAAGCTTGGGGGAGTGCCGCGGTATCACATCATCACTACCTTTATCTTTTACTATCAAGTAGTGTCATATCATGAATAGGGAAGTTATCATATGGAATAGTATGCAATGTGGAAGTATCTCTCTTAGTTAGTTATCTATGTATCCGTTGGTGTGAGTTATCGTTATGGAATATTAATGAGAAGTCTTATCATTTACTTTTTGCACACCTTATTTTAGTTTGCAATCTCCATTATATGATTACTCTTGACATGAGTATTGATATCACTTTGGGAGCATCAAGTAAATCTATTTGGTTTTGGCAAACTTAGCATTGGTCAATAGCAACAACACCCTGATGTTTAAATAAAAGAGAGAAATACACTTAGATATACTAATCTATTATCTCTATGCTAATGAGTTTAGTATTCTTAAGTTAAAATTGCTTGTGCTTATGAGAAAGATGCATGATTGTTTCTATCATATGTATATTTGTTTGTTTTCCTCAACCTTTATGCTTGCTATCAAACCTTGCTAGCCAAAGACCTGTATTGAGAGGAGATGCTTCTCATACATCCATAACCTTAGACCAAAACTATGCCATTTGTGTCCACCATACCTACCTACTACATGGTATTTTCTGCCATTCCAAGTAAATACTTCATGTGCTACCTTTAAATTATTCAAACTACTACTCCTTATTTGTGTCAATGTTCTATAGCTCATGAGGAAGTATGTGGTGTTTTATCTTTCAATCTTGTTGGGCGGACTTTCACCAATGGACTAGTGGCACATCCGCTTATCCAATAATTTTGCAATAAGAGCTGGCAACGGGGTTCCCAGCCCCAATTAATAACTTTCATTAATAATTCTCTTCACATATTTTGCTCTGATTTATCAGTAAGCAACTTAATTTTGCAATAGACACTCCTCCATGGTATGTGAATGTTGGAAGGCACCCGAGGATTCGGTTAGCCATGGATTGAGAAAGCCAAGGTTGGGGGGAGTGTCATCCTTAATAAAACTAAAATACATGTGTAAACAAAAGAGAAGGGGGATGATCTACCTTGCTGGTAGAGATGCCGTCCCTCATGGGAGCCGCTCTTGGAAGGTTCGTTTGGCAAGGGGGTTAGAGTGCCCGCTACCATTCGTTGACAACAACAAACACCGCTCAAAATCTTACTTTTATGCTCTTTATATGATTTCAAAACTTGAAAAGCTCTAGCACATGATTTAATCCCTGCTTCCCTCTGCGAAGGGCCTGTCTTTTACTTTTATGTTGAGTCACTAAACCTATTTCTCTCTATCTCAAGCAAGCAATTGAGTTGTTGTGAACCAATCATTTATGCTATGATTCAGTTAATCATGTCTTTTATACTTTCTTGTTTAGTACCAATTTTATCTGAATGAATGTGACTTTGAAGTTATCAATAATTATGAGGAGATTGTTATGCTTAAATATGAAGGCTCAGCTATAAAATCTAATATGAAAGCTTTGCTTAGAAGTACAATCCGTTAGTAGTTCTCTGACCAAGAACAAAGTTTGCCATCACCAACTATGATTTCTTATGCACCTTTACTTGTGATTTCTCTTTACCTATTTCAAGATGAGTTATATAAGGAAGTTGTTTACTAAAATGTCTTGTGTGAATGAATATGATGCTTCTTGTCCGTATTTTATTTATCGACTCTTCACTCCATAAACATGTGGTCTTGTTTATCGAGCTCAGTTTCGCTTGGGGACAAGCGAGGTCTAAGCTTGGGGGAGTTGATACGTCCAATTTGCATCACTATTTTGTATCATAATTTGCTGTTATTCATTGATATATTTCATATTGGGATACAATACTTATGTTATTTCATCTATTTTGCATGTTTCATCATCATGGGAGGATCAAGCACCGGAGCCAGGATTCTTGGAAAAAGCACCGTCGAACGCAATATTTCGGAAGATCAATGTGGAAGGGAATTTCACGTAAATTCCTATTTTTCCAGATGACGGAGGGAGCCAGAAGGGAGCAGAGAGGAGCCAAGGTGGGCCCAGACCCTAGGGTGGCGCGGCCCATGGCTGGCCGCGCCACCATGTGGTCCGGGGGCCCACGACCCTTTCGCCTCCTTTTCTTCGCGTACTCCTTCGTCCCGAAAACCTAAGCCACGAGAGGACCTCACGAGGGTTACAGCCGCCTCTCTGGGCGGAGAACACCAGAGAGAAAAGAGCTCTCCGGCGGGCGGAATCCGCCGGGGAAATTCCCTCCCGGAGGGGGAAATCGACGCCATCGCCATCGTCATCGAGCTGGACATCATCTCCATCATCATCATCATCATCTCCACCATCTACACCGCCATCACCACCGCTGCACCTCGTCACCGCTGTAGCAATTCGGGTTAAATCTTGATTGTTTGATAGGGGAAACTCTCCCGGTGTTATTCTATACTTGTTGTAGATGCTATTGAGTGAAACCATTGAACCAAGGTTTATGTTCAGATTATTATTCATCATCATATCACCTCTGATTGTATTCCATATGATGTCTCGTGAGTAGTTCGTTTAGTTCTTGAGGACATGGGTGAAGTCTAAATGCTAGTAGTGAATCATGGTTGAGTAATATTCAATGTTATGATATTTAAGTTGTGGTGTCATTCTTCTAGTGGTGTCGTGTGAACATCGACTACACGACACTTCACCATTTATGGGCCTAGGGGAGTGCATCTTGTATTCGATTGCTAATTGCGGGGTTGCCGGAGTGACAGAAACCTAAGCCCCCGTTAGTATATCGATGCAGGAGGGATCGCAGGATCTCAGAGTTTAAGGGTTAGATTTATCTTAATTACTTTCTTGTAGTTGCGGATGCTTGCAAGGGGTATAATCACAAGTATGTATTAGTCCTAGGAAGGGCGGTACATTAGCATAGGTTCACCCACACGACACTTATCAAAACAATGAAGATTATTTAGCTACATGAAGCGAAAGCACTAGACTAAAATCCCCATGTGTCCTCAGGAACGTTTGGTCATTATAAGTAAACAAACCGGCTTGTCCTTTGTGCTAAAAAGGATTGGGCCACTCGCTGCAATTATTTCTCTCGCATTTTATTTACTCGTACTTTATTTATCTACAATATCAAAACCCCTTGAATACTTGTTTGTGAGCATTTACAGTGAATCCTTCATCGAAACTGCTTTCAACACCTTCTGCTCCTCGTTGGGATCGACATTCTTACTTATCGAAGATACTACGATACACCCCCTATACTTGTGGGTCATCAAAATGCTATTGAAAAGTAAGAACCAGCCGTGCAAAGATTTGGCAAGGTATGGAATAGTTAAGAAAAAAGGGCAAAGTGTTCATGAAATCAGAAGTGGACAAAGTTAGGGACAAATGTGGGTGGCCAGGTTGTCCTTGGCTCATCTATGCAACAAAAAAATTAAGATGTTCCAAATTTCAAGTGAGCACATATGAACATGAACATATATGTGCATAGAACATAGACAACAAACTTGTAAGAGCCAAGATCATTGCCCAAAGAGATGACCACTTAAGGTTTAAAACTCATAGGAAGATAGATGCTAGTGCAAAAGTTGATGCATTCCGAAGTTGACAAGGTGGACCATCTACTGGGAGAGGAGCAAAAAAGAGGAAGGAGGAAAGCTGCATCTTGAGTGCCCAAGTTTTCATAGTTTCATACTTTAATCGTAGTGGCAACAACTAAGTTTTTGTGCTATTTGTGTGCTTCTGATGATCATGTGCTAAAGTATGTTCTTGTTATGATCATGGATCAACTGTTGTAGTCCCAAGTGTATTAATGACTTAAGACAATCTATTTGGTGATATTAGGGCTGTATATCACGTTGCAAACATTTTTATATTGCAGAATGCTTGGAACATTTGGCATAACATTGCTATGAAAATGCAAGGAATGTTTCCATATTCAGTTAGCTCTTCAAAATGCTAGATATATTTTCTTCAATATTTGCAATGAAATATCTATGAAAATGCCAGGAATATTTCCTAGACTATTTGCAATGAAATTTGTATGAAAATGCCAGGATTGTTTCGATGTTCAACTAGCAAAAAATATTTGACAGCAAGAGAAAGTTGTGAACTTGTTCATTTCAAAAAACTGCATACGAGATAACTATTCAAATTGCATACAAAATTTTAGCATACATTAATAGATCAATAGCATCATATATGCATTCAAAATGCATAAAAATGCCATCTGTTAAACTTGCATGCATTACTTCATTATAATGCATGAGCAGAAGACCCTCGCCCAAACGCCAGTGGAGATTAAGGAGGAGTTCCAGCTTTGGGAGAGGGCGAGGAGGGGAGGGAGGGATAGGATAATGCGAGAGTAGGTTTTAGAGGGAGAGGGGGTTATGGTGTGAGTGTGTGGCAGCCCTGTTGTATGCAACAGTTTGGCTGTTTTCGCCTTTGGCTTCTCCTTCTATAAAGATAAGGCACGTTTTCCGCGTGCTCTAAAAAAAAGTTCATTATAATCTGTCCTGCTACTAAACCTGACGCAAATATGCGTAGCACTAACATCATATTCTTATAAACCACCATCTCCCTACTATCATTTCTAGCCTTAATACCAGAAATTTCTGCATTCTTCTTTGTAAGCTGATCTTGCAATGCAACAAAATGTCCCCTCTTCCTCTCCGTTCTTCATTGCAATGTGCGTTTTCTTTAGTACGTAGCCTGTAAACTTCATCACGTATATCACTCAACAAATCAAGCAGAAAATTCCTTGTAGCTTCATCACACCATTCAACATATGGCCACAACCACCAATTTATTCATAGTTCCAAAAAATTCAAAATAAATGGACAAGAAGAAGAACAACAGAGATAACAAACGGGGAGAAATCACACGAATCATTGCATCCATTCACACGCAGTACCTTCTCCCTAGATTTTGAAGACTCCACGAGGTCTATCAAGGTGCCTTCCTTGGCGGAGTGCGGCAGAACATCCTCGGCGGCGAGTACGCCATTGGGTCCTCCCAATATGAAACTGGCGCCGCCCACGATTCCGTCATTCTCCGGCCTCCCAGTCCGTTACCGGAAAAGGAAGAAGCACCCAAAAATGAATACATTGTCGATTATGCTGATTTTCGCCCCCCTTAGTGTCGTTGAACCCTATTTTTTCCTCCAATCTACCACTTGAACCAACCTCCATGCGAGTCGGTCGAGCTGTACCGGTATATCAACCCGCATAGTCAACTTTCCATGGTTTGACCTACCATATCAGCGAATTAACCCTCAAACAGCCGCAAGATTTACATTAGCCCGGGATTGCATGTCTTGCATGTAGGAGACATAATATACATGTCCTGTATATAGACAAACTGTTGGAAAACTAGGACAGTCTAAATTTCCACAGCTGTGTATATGTACATATAGACATCCAGTTTTCCACATGCTAACTCTTTCATTGTGCAGGGCGATAAAATGCAGCACCGTTTCTGTGTTATGCTGTACCGTGTCGCGTACTTGAGGAGGGCCGAAAGGAAGTCTACTGATGAGGTGGTCAAGTGCGAGCGTCCGGTAGGTACCGTACCACCATCAGAAGCGGATCGATCTTCATAATTAAACGACGACACCTAATACCCGGTGTTGATCATGCTAGACTGGAGTATCTTTTGATCTGGAGGTCAGACAAGAGACGACCATGTGCCTTCTTCCTGCTGCACATTGTAGTTAGGGCAGTACACATCGTGTTACTTAGTAGGAGCACTCGCTAACTGCTTCCGGAATAGCAGTGCATACTCTACATACACCTCGTGTTAATCACTTCGCAAGTTGCAACACGTCAACGAGGATCGCCCAAACAAAAATGTACGGAGATCGTTGGACGGAATTATTTTGCTTCTGCTGTCAGGCGTAGAAGGAGGTTAATTAGGTTAAGCATGAATAGTAGTCAACAAGGGCTAGCTCCTGGCAGAAAAGACACCGACGGACAGCTAGACCAGACGTGCATAGTAAGGTTTAATGCATAGGAATGACCAACGGCATGTGGTCTACACCGATTAATATTATCGCTTTGTACAAGTAAAATTCAACCATATCTTTTGGCATTTTTTTTTTGAACGGGGTAGGTCCTAGGGGGACCTAGAAGCTTATATTAAACTTTCTCAAAAAAAAGAAGCTTATATTAAACAGTGGTGTCACAGTTCCATGGAGGACTTCTAGAAAAATAGGAATTACAAACAAGTCCTTTATTTTTGCACAACGTATCCTATAAGAAAAGAGGAAAACGCAATCGAGTCCGCTCTGTTGCCACCGCTTGCACGCCTCGCAGCATAGACAATCAACACCCGTCGGGGACGAAACCATTTGGGGTGGTGCGCCAGGAGCCTTCTGTGATGGAGTTGGGGGCCTCCATTTTGGCATTTTGGCTTGGAGGTTGATGTAGACATGCAATCGACGGTCCGAGTAAATTGTCGCCGACGAAGGAGGAGGGAGTGGCCGTCCACCGTGGAAGAACATGGCGCACAGATCTGAGCGCTGACAGTCCAAGCCCGCAAGCTCCTTCTCGTTCTCATCACAATGGCGAGCAGCAAGCAGGAGGCACAAATCTTGAGCTCCAGCCACCGGCCTGCAGATAGAACCATCCATAGCCCCAACATCTGGATCTAGAGGCATGACCGTGACCTCAAGCTTATCCTCTAAGTGCGGGAAGAGGAGCTCAAGCAGCAACCGTAGGCACCGAGTCGTCGCCGCTCGCTGACGGCGAGAGCTTTCAGTCGAACGACATAACACCATACTCCATACAGGAAAAGACCACTAGTCTTATACTAGTAACTACAAGGAAGGCCCGGGCTCCCTTCTCCTAGCCACTCCGGTCGACGAGGCCGCCGGAAGAGATGAATCTCAAAGTATCACTAACGCTACACCTACAAAAATTTCTTACGAGATAGCTCACAGACACATCTGTGGCATCACTCAATTGTTGCAGGTTGAAGAAGTTGTCCCGAGAATTGAGGGTACGGCGCACAACATCACACCACGTACACCCGTAAGAATCCTTCCTAACAAATTGCCAGTAAACATAGCATTGTTGTCAAAGTATTATTCACTCGTGAGAGTGGGGAGAGGGTACGTTTCATAAAACCGTCCGATCAAATACATCCCAGGAGACAAATTATACACACTATAGTAGCACTTCTCATGAGAGTGGACAAATGGAGGCCGAGCTACATGTAGCTCTTTATTTTCAAAATTCCGAAATAATATTTTTAAGATTTAAAAAATTCTGAATTTTTTTTTATGGATGTAGTCAATGATGGAATCTACAAACATGCAAAATCTCAATGTGAAATTCTTACTACTTTAAGCTACACAAAAATGACAAATGTGTGGACCTGAGAATAGTGAATAGTGCACATTTCAAAACTATAAAACTTGTCAGATTTTTTCATTTAAAAAAATTTCACATTGAGATTTTCCCCGTTTGTAGATTTCATCAGTCTGCATCTAGGATTTTTTTTCATTTTTTTGAAACTTAAAACTATGATTTACGAAATTTTGAAAATAAAGGGTCAAATTGTAGCATGGCCTTCGTTTGCAGTTTTCGCACTTCTCATAACTTTCTTTGGGGAAGAAGTTTTGGTCACGATCTGACGGCAATTCGTTGGGTGGTCGCCGTCGCCAAACCGTGCTTCAGTCCGCTGATGCGCTGCCGCCGCAGCGGAAAACTGGTAATCAATCCGCACCCAGAAAAAGAATAGCTCGCGCGCACGACAGGGTCCGTACGGCCACGATCGTAACCCCTGCCTAGCTAGTTTCCACACAATCGCAGAAAAAAGCTCGTAAATACGTGGCAGATGTGAAGCAATTAGTACAGTAGAACATTGCTTGGTCCTTGCACAAATAAGGTGTTACATCGACGATCAACATTAGTTGCCGTGGCTTCCTTTTGGTGTTTCGCTTCGATTGGATTGGATTATGTAAAGGATGGATGGATCGAGGAGTATGGTAAAGTGAGGCGTCTCTGTTTTGGACAGTTTGGCCTGACGCGTTGTCTTTCTGTTGACGTGGGTTAGTCTCCACGCTAAGCTACGCAGTATGTACCGGCCGGCTCCCCCAGCAGCCTCCTGTTTCTTGCTAATCTCCCCTACGCGTCTGATGTGCTACACCCTTGCGTCTGGTACTCTTCCATTTCAGTGAGTCAACGAGGATTGGAAGATGGGCAATGTGTGGGGATCGTCACGCCGAACAGGATCGTTTTCCTTGTGCTGTCGGTTGTAGAGGAATCTTCTTCGGCACAACCTGGGCATCATTCTCCTGCCGCGCGCGAAATGTTTTCTCGCCCTTTTGCTGCCGCGGCAGCGGCCTGCCGCTCTTTTCCTTGTTTCGCGTCCTCCCCGCCGTGTCTGTATCGCGGCCTCGCGGGGTTGGTTTCTTGAGCGGGTTCATCAAGGGAAGTCTTTTTTTCGAGAATATGACACACGCTATCATATTTTTATATATGGTATTTTTTTTGACAATATACATGGTAAATTTTTAAGTACAATACGACTATAACTCATTAGGAATATCAAGCTTAATACAAAATCCACAATAGGACAAGTCCGAATACCGCCCCATACAAAATCAACAATGTGACAACTACTTAATCAGAGCATCATCGCGGCGTCTCGACTGACGCCAGTCATCGACAGCTCCAACTGAACCACCCTGTTGACACCGGTCATGTATGACGGCACCGACCAAAGATAGGCAGGATTTTCATTCGTGATGTTGCACACTTGACATGGGGCATAAACCATCCATGATGGAACTCCCCGCCACCACTTCAACGTCATAGAAGCGATGACATGGTCTAACCCTCATCGCACGGCGGAGAGCGCATATCGAAAACAACCACCGCCGTGAGCTCTCCAGCTACAAGCAGGCATACACAATACAATTGCCTCCAAGTCCTCTTGAATCCATGGGCGGACCCAGCGCCCCTACAACCTGAGTAGCCACACAGGCTTGCCAACCACGTGACATAGCTTAACTCAGGTCATTTCCTGTGGCGATCTTGTCAAAAATAACTATTTTAACCATGTTTGCAAGGCTTTGAGAATTTCCTAGGTCCGCCACTGCCCTCTATCGGCACCTACGAGCTCCTCCGCGCAACCGTGCTATGAGGGCTACCATCTCTTCCGCTGCTCCTCCCGGTCACATGCGCCCCCAAATTTTTCCACCGCCGGCACCATCCTCGCGAAGAGGGCTCATCGGAGCACGCCCACCCACCCGCTGCCTTCGACGGCCATCGCCGAGACATGCGTGCTGTTTTTCCTTGGATTTGAGGCCTAGAGAGCTACCTATACGAGCAGCCCGGGAGGAACCGCTTATGTCCAAAGAAACTATACTAGTGTGAAGTGGTCAAGTGCATCGGGTAGGTACCACCAGAACCTTCTGGATCCCAAACGAAAGCACCGACTTGGTTTAACTTAAGCAAGCCTGGACTGGAGTATATTTTCCGGAGGTCCGGCGAGAGGCACCAATTAAGACGAGCGTTTACCATTTAGTAAGTCACGTCCCTACTCCCTACTGCTCGCAGGACGCAGCTAGAATCCTAGATCGTGCTACTTGCTTGCAAGTTGCATTAAGATTTCGTTTTCCTAATGCAAGTTGCATTAAGATTGTTACACAGAATTGTGTTTTGTCCTGTCAGGTGTGTATACAAGGAGAGTGGGTTAGGATCATGTGTTTATAGTACACATATAAATGACAACTGACATAATAGCTCTCCTTCGTGGCGGCATCCGGTGGTTCATGACGTCTTTCACCGCGTTGAAGAGTGCCACGCTACTGTGAGGCTTGTTGGGATGATGTTGTTGTCCGTGAAAACATCGATGAGGGTGTGTTGGATGAGTTATTGCAAACATCTTTCAGAGCATAGTTGACGGTGCTTCGCTCGTAGATCTAGGACATGGTAGGAGAGGCGATCCGGCCTGTGCGTGAGGCCTCGATCGACGTGGGGCTAGGTGGCTTCTTCGGTCCTTGCTCCCTCATGCTTCGCACCTCGTCATCGTCTTTGATGGTCTCACGTTGATCGCGACCTGTCATGCGATTTATGAGGATAAGGGAGGCTTGTCGTCGGAGTGTGCTCCGAGAAGATGCTTGAAGGCGCCCTTGTGGTTGTGGAAGACCAATCTAAAGCTTGGATCGAGCATGCATGCACTTCATTGACGAAAGGGGTGGATGTCCTGACCGGAACGGGCATGTGTCCTCATGATATGTCTGTCTCTAGGAGTGCAGTCACCACCGAGGTCGTCGCCCCAGTTTTGTAGATTATGCCTGTCATGCTACCGATGGAATTGGGCTCATTAGAGGCCTTGGCGGTGCCCATGACGTCTTCACCACAACCCGCCTTTGTGGACAGTGGAGGTGTGTTTGCACCTAACTCAGAGGTTCTGTTTAGAAAGGAGCTCTATGATTAACTCGCCAATTTGGAGGCGGCTTGCTCTGGATATGGCCATGAGAATGCTTGCGTCTTGATAGGAAAGGCTTAAAAGTTAAGAGAACATATTTAGGAAGGTAGAAAAGTCCCTCGGAGGCAAAATAAAGAAGAGACACATTGACAAGGGAAGCTTCTACACGTGCTTGACGGACCTATTTGTTGTTGCTGCGTCCATTCAGCATGATTCAATTACTTTCAGTTTGTGGTTGAACTAGGTTGATAGCGTTTGTTTGTTTGTTTGTTTACTCGGTCGGGAAGCTGCTTGCGTTGGGTGCTGTCTGCGTATGGTTTGGTTGTAATGGTTTTTACGTGATTTTTTCGTTAATTAACTGGGTATTCTTTTTCTTAATTAATAGATTAGTGCAAAATCTGTTTTCCTCCATTTCAAATTTTTATGTGTTCCAACCATATTTTATTGGCATTCAACGGCGCAGCTTATCTTGAGATAAATTATCTCGAAACGCATGTATGTCTACCCTCGTAATATTAATGCGTCTTTCGGTGTCGGCTTGTTGCATCATGCCGTATTACTCGTTTGACGACACTGCTCACCATAGCCTGACGGTAGTCTGTTAGATGGTCACAATCGCCAAATCGTGCTTCAGTTCTCTGAGCCCGATCGGACCAAAAACGGTAATCAATTCTCTCCCTGAAAAGAATAACTTAGCCTGCAGAACGGGGCCGTACTAACTAGAACTGAATCCCTACTAGCTTCCACACACAATCAGAAAAACCTCCTAAATGCATTGCAAGTGCGAAGCAAAATCATTGCTTGATTAGTCCTAGCACGCTACGTGGAGAGCCATCAGTAGTTCCTTTGGATTATCTCGTTTCATTGGATCATTGTGAAAGGATCATGAGTGGGAGTAAAGTGATGCGTCTGTCTTTTTCGATGGTTCGGCCTGACACTCTCGCTTGACGTGGCTTAGTCTCCAGGCTAAGCTATCGGTCGGCCCCCCTCCAATTTCTTCCAATAGTTGTTGTCTTTTGCCCGGCCGGCTACTGTTCTCCTGGTCCGCTAATTTGATTCCAAAATCATGCACTACACATATGCACTGATTTTGCTCATCTCACGTGATCTAGGATCTTTCTCTGAGTTTCCCGTTAATCGGTTCATCTTCAATGAGCGGGCTCAGTTTCTCTTTCAGAAAGAGAAAATGTTGATATGTTTATCGCTTTCTGACATACTCCCACACTTGAGTCATGGGAGAAAAATGCGTAGCTATATAATGGAATGTAATTTCTATGGCAAGCGCTATCCATAACTGCAAAATATTAGCAACCTCCGAAGCAGTCCGATGCACATAAGTGTGCGAAGCACACACATCCAATCACCACAACAAAAACATCTCGCACGTAACGATTTTTATGTATGTAACATTTTTAGGGAATGCAACTTTTTTGCATTAATTTTCTATGAATCTCTAAAAACATGCAACGTGATTTCGAGCATGCACATGTAGCAATTTTTTTTTTGGGTATGTAGGAAATTCTAATTCATTTGTTGAAAATATAAAATCGTAGACTAGTCAGCAACTAGAAAAAAGATCAGTAATCTCAATATTTTTGTCTAATTTAACCAACATTTCAGAACTCTCCACTGCCAACAATCTCGTCCTTCACAAGTCTCTAGTCGAGGCATCTGTTGCTCTAATGGATGTGGCTATTGCCAGTGGCAGAGCTAACTCATAATTAGAGGCCTAGGCAGGCTACACGCCGATCGGCCATTTTCGCTTGCAGATTGTAGCTCGATCCTCATTCCTACTACAGCTTCTACGGAGTTTCTTGGACAAAGCCTAGGCAGCTATCCAGGCTAGCCGGGCCTTGGGTCCGGCACTGGTTGTTGCTGAAGGTTTTGGACCCCATGCCGAATGCCCTTGCTTGAGAACGAGGATATACATACTCCCTCCGACCGAAGGCTTAGGGCGTATAAGTTTTGGCACAACTATTAAGAGAAGTTTCGGGAGTCTAAAATCTTCCAAGTATGCCCCTCATTAATCACTCACTAATCTCTCCAGAAATTCCTCTCCACCGCACGGCCTCACAGCCAACTCCACCACGCCCCTCCGGAAATTACTCCCCCACATCACGCCCAACACCACAGGAAAACACAAAGCTCTCCAGAAATTCATCTCGCACCGGCGGATTGGGGCGGCGGCGAACGAGGGCGCGGCTACCTGCACCGCCATGAGTCGGATCTTGAGCGGTAGTTGTGCCTGCGCGGGCTCATTGGACCTGCAGAGAAGCGGGAGGCCGAGGGACGTCTCCGCCGAATCAAGTGTGCTGCTGCCTACTGCCGCCGAGGATGCCTGCTGCGTTTGCATCCGCGGCGAGCATAGGCACGGCATCCCTGAGCATGGCCGTCAGGAGCTCCGCGCGCCGCGGGAGCGCCGCAAGCAAGGTGCACGGGGAGGATTTCCGCCTGAAACGGAGCTCCGCGAGCCGCAGGGGAGATAGCGGCTCCTCGCCATAGCAGCCGGCGCCGCCTTGCGGTGGTGTTCCGTAGCCAGATAGGGAGGGAGGAGCTCTTCGGGCCGCGGCCATTGCAGGAGGCGGGCTGGAGCTTGCTAGGCGGCATGCCGAAGGAAGAGGGGTAATTCTGGTAGATTAACCTCAAAAGCCACCCCACGCCTTAAGCTTTGATGCAAAGTTCTAAAAAAATTCATGCCTTATGACTTGGGTCGGAGGGAGTATTATTTATACAAAACATTTATACATTTCCGTAATTTATTTTTAACATCATATTAACTACGTATTTTTAATACATGGTTATGAATATTAATACTGTAAAATTATTGTATATGATAATATTCGTTATACAATTTTGAAGATTACTATTTTTAATTGTAATTTGTAACAAATCTAGGCTGGGTATTCTTTTTCGTGTTGTTTTCCTAAAATATATTATTATAGCAAGCCTCACTAAACATGAGATGATAAAATATACAAAATGCATTTCTCTTTGGAGTCATTTCTTATATTTGCATCACTTAAATTTTATATGTCTATGTGTGTGTATGAGTATATTCTAATACGTCTAAGAATATTGGTTGAGATATCTGAAGTACATGGTCTAACACATATCTTAGATAGAGTTTTGTAGGGTGTATGATTTCGTATAAGAAAACATCAATTTACAATATATAAGGTGTTTAGGAAGAGCTTTTTAGGAATCATTGTTTCATGCTCCTTTAGTTTTCTTTGGTTAAATGTATCTACCACTAATAAATAATTAGTTGGCAACATGGGTGTGCTATGCATTTACTACTGAAATATCACTTGTAGTAGTCAACAACGAACACTAAAATGCCTTGGATTACAGTTTTACTTTTGTACACAGATGACTAGATTATTTCATAAGTACCAGGCAGCAGCTATTATATAGAATTGTTCCTGCCATTTGTCTTAAATAAATATTCACATTGACTAACTTACTTGTATTCATATAATGGAAATAATCATGGATGGAAATAAAAATAGGAATCCATCTAAAATAGGCTTTAGTACCACATATAGGGAATTCATGCTGGAATTTTTTTAGGCAAAGTTTTGCATTTTCATTTATTAAGGAGAGTTATTAACAAAGAAAAGGGCCCATGGCCACCGAAAATATAAAAAACCGACACGCATATGAAACTTTTTCTGCACACCCTTCCTTGATGCTGCCACGCACTAATTTTTGCCTCTTTCACTGCCGTCCACGGTTTTTCCTGTTTTGCACTCTTATAGCCATGCTCGTACCGACGGCCCATCATGGGGGGCTTTTTTTCAGGGGAAACGCAAGCTTTATTAAATCACATCAATGTTTGTACAATCAGCAAGAAGGCTGTGACTAATAAAATCCAGGCAAACATCTAACCAATCTGTATCCTCCCTGTTCTCGCATGCAAACCGTGCGCACTGAGCGACAGTATTGACAGATCGTCCCGAAAAACAAAAATCGAAAGACTCAAAAACTGAAGCTAGCTCATCAATCTCACTAATAACTGGAGCGATCCAAAAACGCTAGGTTTTTCTACCCGTCATGGGGTTTGTTTCTTCTTGTTGGAAATTAGATTAGGGACTGCACATCATAAGATTCGTGCAGGACTAGCACAAAGGACCCTGCTGCTCCCGGGATGTACCTAGCTCATGTTACTTGCTTGCAAGTTGCATTAATATTGTTCACAAAATACTGTCAATTTTTTTTGTTGCACGGAATTCTATTTCGTCCTCTCAGGCGTATATACGAGAGTAGGTCAGGAACATGGTTGAATACATTGAAGTTACCAATGCTGTACAGTCTATATCAAAGTAATGAATTTATGTGTTCCAACCATATCTAAATTGACGTTCAATCGTGCAGCTCATCATGATGCCGATACATATTTACATCTACTGTGGGTGTGGATTTTTTTAGTTTGAGCTACATATACCATGTTTTGTTTTTTAAAATCCGAAAACAATATTTTAATGTTTCAGAAAAATCTGAGAAGAAATCTTGATGTAGACAATTCTGTGATCTACCTTCGTACAAAATTTCAACTCAAAATACTTTATATTCAGAGCTGCGCAAAAATGAAAAAATCAGACACATTACTATGGAGTATGGATGCTAGATTTTGTCAGTTCTGCACACCCCAAATCTATACCAGTAGTTGTTAGAAAAAAAAACTATACCACTATATAGTGCACGAGTTTTTTTTTATTTGGATTTACCACTCAGTTCCACAACCTTCCCACCAATGTACCTCTGGAGTAATCCAAGTTGTTGATTTGCAGTTTATAAGTGCTATTTGCCATTCATCACACAAGAACCATTCAGATCTGACAGTCCTGAATGCACCGATTCGCCATCCATAATTTTTTTATGAACAGAAGAAGTACATAGAAATGACTACTAACATACTATACAATCTATGTCAAATTAATGAATTCTGAATTCTAACAATATCTTATTCGCGTTCAATCGTGCAGCTTATCGGGAAATAAGTTATCCCAAAAACGTGTGCATGGCATTATTTGTTTGACAACACTCAGGGGCGGATGTAGGTATGGTGCTACCTGGGCTGTAGCGCTGGCCTAGCTTGCCTAGCTGCTGCACTCCAACGAGCATGCCTTCAATTTCAAGGCTATAATCATGAAAATCAGATGTAATTAGCACCAGTAAGACAATATCAGCACCAGGTTTGAGCAGTTTCCGGCTCCACCCCTGACAACACTGCTTACGGCCTGACCGCAGTTCGTTGGATGGTCGCCGTCCCCAAATCGTGCTTAACTCGCTGACGCCGCAACCAAAAACGGCAATCAATTCGCACCCTGAAAAGAATAGCTTAGCCAGCAGGACAGGGCCGTACTAGCTAACTCAAACTGAATCCCTAGCTTCCACACAATCACAAAAACCTCCTAAATGCATCGCAAGTGTGAAGCAAAATGATTCCTTGATTTAGTCCTGGCACGCTACGTGGAGAGCCATCAGTAGCGGCAGGTGTTTCCTTTGGATTGTCTCGTTTCATTGGATCGGTGTAAAAGGATCATGAGTGGGAGTAAAGTGATGCGTCCGTTTTTTTCGTTGGTTTGGCCTGACACGTCGTCTTTCACTCCTTCTCGCTTGACGTGGGTTAGTCTCCACGCTAAGCTATAGGTCGGTTTCCCATCCAATTTCTTCCAATAGTTGTTGTCTTTTGCCCCGCCACCGTTCTCCTGGTGCGCTAAAATTTGATTCCAAAATCATGCACTACACAAATGCACTGATTTCTCATCTCACGTGACCTACGATCTTGCTCTGAATTTCACGTAGTAGTCTTAAATGAGTGGGATCATTTTCTCTCTCTGAAAGAGAAAACGTTGGTGTGCTTTCCCTTTCTTAAATACTCGAGTCATGGGAGAAAAATGTATAGATTATAATGAAATGTAATTTCTATGGCAAGCGCTATCTATCTGCCTCGCAGCAAACTGCAAAATATCAGCTGCCTTCGGAGCTATTCGATGCACATAAGTGAGCGAATCCCGTCGTCCGATTAACGCAACAAAAAACGTCTCACACCTATTTTTTCCTGTTGGATGTAGTAGCATTCTTAGAAAATATATCCTCGTTTTACATCGTTTTTCTACGAATATGCAAAAACTTGCAACATGTAGGGTAAAACTTTTGCAACATTTCAAGCATGCACATTTCGAGCCCATGTCAACCCCGCCCCCTCGGGGCGCGCTCGGGAATTCTGGAGGAAACAAAAGCGTGGGAATCGTCGAGGAAAGCTCCCGCGCGCCTGGTGGCCCCGATCTGTCAGCGAGAGAGATCGTCGTCCTCATCGCATCGTCTTCCGCGCGGTAAAAGCCTACCGCCAATCAGTCGTCGCCCGACGCGTAGCTTCCACGCAGCGAAATTAATTTCCTCTGCTCGCATTCACGCCTGCTCCCCTCTATTTATCGCGGAGCTACCTCGCCTGCTCGCGTTCACCACCGCCGTTCCACCTCTCTCCCCTTCCTCACGTCCAAAAAACATCGGCATCAATGGCGGATAGGTTCCCCGGCGACGGCGCCCAACAACGGGTTTGGCCGGCGGTCCCTCCATCAGTGGGAGGGCCGGCCACGCCGCCCAAGGACTCTGACGACTCCGACGACGGCGGCGACTACAAGGGGTTCTACCGCCATTTTGTCATGTAGAACGACGTGTTTTATGTTTAATTTATATGTTCCCCTTGCTAAATTCAAATATATTACAAATTCGTCCTATTGATACGTCCAATTTGCATCACTATTTTGTATCATAATTTGCTGTTATTCATTGATATATTTCATATTGGGACACAATACTTATGTTATTTCATCTATTTTGCATGTTTCATCATTATTGGAGGATCAAGCACCGGAGCCAGGATTCTGCTGGAAAAAGTGTAGGATAACGTAGCATAGAAAACAAAAATTTTCCTACGGCGAACACGCAATCCAAGCCAAGATGCAATCTAGAAGACGGTAGCAACGAGGGGATTGTCGAGACTCACCCTTGAAGAGATTCCAAAGCCTACAAGAGGAGGCTCTTGTTGCTGCGGTAGACGTTCACTTGCCGCTTGCAAAAGCGCGTAGAAGATCTTGATCACGATCGGTTCCGGCGCCACGAACGGGCAGCACCTCCGTACTCGGTCACACGTTCGGTTGTTGATGAAGACGACGTCCACCTCCCCATTCCAGCGGGCAGCGGAAGTAGTAGCTCCTCTTGAATCCGACAGCACGACGGCGTGGTGTCGGTGGCGGTGGAGAAATCCGGCGGAGCTTCGCTAAGCGTGCGGGATATGGTGGAGGAGCGGGCGCTAGGGTTTGGGGAGAGGGTGGCCGGCCACTAGGGGTGCGGCCAAGCTATGGCTTTGGTGTACGGCCCCCTCCCCTTGGCCCTCTATAGGTGGAAGCCCCAAGTGTTGGACTACAAGTCTTCGAATAAGACCAACCCAAAACCTTCCATATGGTGGAAACCTTCCCAAGCTAGGATTCCCACTAGAGGTGGGAATTCCACCTTCCATAGGGGGGTGGCCCCCTAAGGGGAGTCCACTTGGGACTCCTCCCCCACTAGGGTTGGCCGGCCATGGAGGTGGAGTCCCATGTGGACTCCACCTTCCTTGGTGTGTTCTTCCGGACTTTTCTAGAACCTTCTAGAACCTTCCATAGAACCTTCCGAATCATTTTAATTCACATAAAATGACATCCTATATATGAATCTTATTCTCCGGACCATTCCGGAACTCCTCGTGATGTCCGGGATCTCATCCGGGACTCCGAACAAATATTCGCACTCCATTCCATATTCAAGTTCTACCATTTCAACATCCAACTTTAAGTGTGTCACCCTACGGTTCGCGAACTATGCGGACATGGTTGAGTACTCACTCCGACCAATAACCAATAGCGGGATCGGAGATCCATAATGGCTCCCACATATTCAACGATGACTTTAGTGATCGAATGAACCATTTACATACGATACCAATTCCCTTTGTCACGCGATATTTTACTTGTCCGAGGTTTGATCATCGGTATCACACTATACCTTGTTCAACCTCGTCTCCGACAAGTACTCTTTACTCGTACCGTGGTATGTGGTCTCTTATGAACTTATTCATATGCTTGCAAGACATTAGACGACATTCCACCGAGAGGGCCCAGAGTATATCTATCCGTCATCGGGATGGACAAATCCCACTATTGATCCATATGCCTCAACTCATACTTTCCGGATACTTAATCCCACCTTTATAACCACCCATTTACGCAGTGGCGTTTGATGTAATCAAAGTACCTTTCCGGTATAAGTGATTTACATGATCTCATGGTCATAAGGACTAGGTAATAATGTATTGAAAGCTTATAGCAAATAACTTAATGACGTGATCTTATGCTACGCTTAATTGGGTGTGTCCATTACATCATTCATACAATGATATAACCTTGTTATTAATAACATCCAATGTTCATGATTATGAAACTAATCATCTATTAATCAACAAGCTAGTTAAGAGGCTTACTAGGGACTCTTTGTTTGTTTACATATCACACATGTATCAATGTTTCAGTTAATACAATTATAGCATGGTATATAAACTTTTATCATAAACATAAAGATATATAATAACCACTTTTATTATTGCCTCTTGGGCATATCTCCAACAGTCTCCCACTTGCACTAGAGTCAATAATCTAGATTACATTGTAAGGTACCTAACACCCATGGCATTCTGGTGTTGGTCATGCTTTGCCCTAGGGAGAGCTTTAGTCAACGGATCTGCTACATTCAGATCAGTGTGTACTTTGCAAATCTTTACTTCTCCATCTTCGATGTACTCGCGAATCGAGTGGTAACGCAGCTTGATATGCTTCACCTCTTGTGTGACCTTGGTTCTTGTGCATTGGCGATGGCACCCATGTTATCACAATAGATGACTAGTGGGTCCAATGCACTAGGAACCACACCGAGCTCTACAATGAACCTCTTCATCCATACCGCTTCGATGAAGCCTCTGAAGCTATGTACTCCGATTCTGTTGAGGATTTCGCCACCGTGCACTGCTTCGAGCTTGCCCAGCTTACTGCAGCACCATTCAATATAAACACGTACCCAGATTGTGACTTAGAGTCATCAGGATCAGTGTTCCAACTTGCATCGGTGTAACTTGTTACAACGAGCTCTTGGTCACCTCCATAACAAAGAAACATATCCTTAGTTCTTTTCAAGTACTTCAGGATATTCTTGACCGCTGTCCAGTGTTCTATCCCTGGATCACTTTGATATCTGCTAGTCAAACTAACAGCATGTGCTATATCCGGTCTTGTACATAGCATGGCATACATGATAGAGCCTACTGCCGAGGCATAGGGGATCTGACTCATCCTTTCTCTTTCTTCTGTAGCCGGTCCTTGAGTCTTACTCAAGACCTTGCCTGGTAACATAGGTAAGAATCCTTTCTTACTTTCGTCCATTCTAAACTTCTTCAGAATCTTGTCCAGGTATGTACTCTGTGATAGCCCTATTAGACGTCTTGATCTATCTCTATAAATCTTGATGCCTAATATGTATGATGCTTCACCAAGGTCTTTCATTGAAAAACTATTATTCAAATAACCCTTTACACTGCTTAATAGTTCTATATCATTCCCAATCAATAATATGTCATCTACATATAATATCAGGAATGCTACAGAGCTCCCACTCACTTTCTTGTAAATACAGGCCTCTCCATGACACTGTATAAACCCGAAGTCTTTGATCACCTTATCAAAGCGTCGGTTCCAACTTCTCGATGCTTGCTTCAGTCCATAGATTGAACGCTGAAGTTTGCATACTTTGTCAGCATTTTTAGGATCGACAAAACCTTTGGGTTGTACCATATACAACTCTTCCTCAATGTCTCCATTAAGGAACGCCGTTTTGACATCCATCTGCCAAATCTCATAATCGAAAAATGCAGCTATTGCTAACAAAATCCTCACAGATTTTAGCTTCGCTACAGGTGAGAAAGTCTCATCGTAGTCAACACCTTGAATTTGTCGGAAACCCTTTGCGACAAGTCGAGCTTTATAGACAGTAATATTACCATCGCTTTCTTTTTGATCCATTTATTCTCGACAGCCTTTCGGCTATCAGTAAGTCTACCAAAGTCCATACTTTGTTATCATACATGGATCCCATTTCGGATTTCATGGCTTCTTGCCATTTGTTGGAATCTGGGCTCATCATTGCTTCTTCATATGTCGCAGGGTCTTCATCATTGTTATCCACAATCATGACATTTAGACAAGGATCATACCAATCTGGAGTGGCACGATCCCTTGTCGATCTGCGAGGTTCAGTAGCTGTCTCATTTGAAGTTTCATGATCATTATCATTAGCTTCCTCTGTTGTCGGTGTAGGTGGTACAGGAACATTTTCCGGTACTGGCTACTCTGATCAACGAGTAGAGATTCTTCAATCTCATCGAGTTCTACTTTTCTTCCAGTCACTTCTTTGGTGAGAAATTCTTTCTCAAGAAAGGTTCCGTTCTTAGCAACAAAGATCTTGCCTTCGGATCTGTGATAGAAAGTGTACCCTATAGTTTCCTTAGGGTATCCTATGAAGACGCATTTCTCCGCTTTGGGTTCTAGCTTGTCCGGTTGTAACTTTTTTACATAGGCTTCGCAACCCCAAACTTTTAGGAACGACATTAGGTTTCTTATTAAACCATAATTCATACGGCGTCGTTTCAACGGATTTTGATGGTGCTCTATTTAAAGTGAATGCGGCTGTCTCTAATGCATAACTCCAAAATGATAACGGCAAATCAGTAAGAGACATCATAGAACGAACCATATCTAAGAGAGTTCGATTACGACGTTCGGACACACCGTTTCGTTGTGGTGTTCCCGGCGGTGTCAATTGTGAAAGTATTCCGCATTTCTTTAAATGCATGCCAAACTCATAACTCGGATATTCACCTCCGCGATCAGATCGTAGAAATTTAATCTTCTTGTTACGTTGATTTTCTACTTCACTTTGGAATTCCTTAAACTTCTCGAAAGTTTCGGATTTATGTTTCATTAAATAGATATACCCATATCTACTCAAATCATCTGTGAAGGTTAGAACATAACGATAACCACCGCGCGATGCTACACTCATTGGTCCACACACATCTGTATGTATGATTTCCAATAAGTCAGTAGCTCGCTCCATCATACCCGAGAATGGAGTCTTAGTCATTTTTCCCATCAGACATGCTTCGCATCTATCAAGTGACTCAAAGTCAAGTGATTCAAGTAATCCATCGGTATGGAGTTTCTTCATGCGTTTCACTCCAATATGACCAAGACGACAGTGCCACATATAAGTAGAATTATCATTCAATTTAATTCGCTTAGCATCAATGTTATGTATATGCGTATTACTACTATCGAGATCTAACAGAAATAAGCCATTCTTTTGTGGTGCTCGACCATAAAAGATATTATTCATAAAAATAGAACAACCATTATTCTCAGACTTGAATGAATAACCGTCTTGCATTAAACAAGATCCAGATATAATGTTCATGCTCAACGCAGTACATAATAACAATTATTTAGGCTTAAAACTAATCCCGAAGGTAGATGTAGAGGAAGTGTCCCGACTGCGATCACATTGACCTTGGATCCATTTCCAACGCGCATCGTCACTTCATCTTTCAGCAGTTGTCGTTTATTCTTTAGTTCCTGTTTCGAGTTACAAATATGAGCAACCGAACCAGTATCAAATACCCAGGTACTAGAACGAGAACTAGTGAGATAAACATCTATAACATGTATATCGGATATACCTTCTTTCTTTTTCTTGATAAGGCCGCTCTTCAGATCCGCCAAATACTTGGAGCAATTACGCTTCCAGTGTCCCTTCTCCTTGCAGTAATAGCACTCAGCATCGGCTTAGGGCCGTTCTTAGGTTTCATAGGAGGCGTGGCAGCTTTCTTGCCACCCTTCTTGAATTTTCCCTTAGACTTGCCCTGTTTCTTGAAACTGGTGGTCTTGTTGACCATCAACACTTGGTGCTCTTTCTTGATCTCAATCTCAGCAGCTTTTAGCATGCCAAAGAGTTCAGGAAACTCCTTGTTCATGTTCTGCATATTGTAGTTCATCACAAAGTTCTTGTAACTTGGTGGCGTGATTGAAGGACACGATTAATCCCCAGTCTGTTAGGAATCACTATTCCCAAGTCACTGAGTTTCTTCGCATGCCCGGTCATAACGAGCATGTGCTCACTAATGGAGCTGCCTTCTTCCATCATACAGCTGAAAAAGTGTTTCGATGCTTCATAGCATTCCACGGCCGCATGAGTCTCAAAAATAGTCTTCAACTCTTTTATTAACTCATGAGGATCGTGGTGCTCAAAACGTTTTTGAAGATCGGATTCCAGACTGCATAAGATGGCACACTGAACTTGAGAGTACCGAGTTTTCCGAGTCGCGTAAACATTCTTTACTTCATCGGTTTCAGTTTCTGCAGGAGGGTCACCTAGCGGTGCATCAAGCACATATTGCAGATTTCCGCCATTGAGGAAGATCCTCACATGACGGAACCAGTCGGTGAAGTTGCTACCGTTGCTCTTAAGCTTTTCTTTCTCTAGGAACTGGTTAAAATTGATTGAGGACGCCATATCTACAACATATTTGCAATAGTTTAGACTAAGTTTATGACAAATTGAGTTCAAATTTTAATTCTACATAATTAAAAATCTAGGTGAACTCCCACTCAAAACAATATCCCTCGCATTGTCTTAGTGATCACACGAACCAAATCCATCACACCTATGCCCGATCATCACGAGACAAGATGTAATTTCAATGGCGAACACTCAAAGTATTCATCATATCAATCATATGATTCATGCTCTACCTTTCGGTATCACGTGTTCCGAGACCATGTCTTTACATGCTAGGCTCGTCAAGGCCACCTTAGTATCCGCATGTGCAAAACTGTCTTGCACCCGTTATATGTACTTATCGAATCTATCACACCCGATCATCACGAGATGCTTCGAAACGATAAGACTTGATAACGGTGCTACTAAGGATGAACACTTTATTATCTTGAGATTTTAGTGAGAGGGATCATCTTATAATGCTACCGTCGCGATCTAAGCAAAATAAGATGCATAAAAGGATTAACATCACATGCAGTTCATATGTGATATGATATGGCCCTTTTGTCTTTGCGCCTTTGATCTTCATCTCCAAAGCACGGACATGATCTCCATCATCAACGGGCATGATCTCCATCATCGTCGGCGAAGCACCAAGGTCAATGGCGCCGTCTTCATGATCGTCCTCCATGTAGCAACTATTACAACTACTTTGAAATACTACTCAACATGAAATTTAAAGACAACCATAAGGCTCCTGCCGGTTGCCACAATACAATAATGATCATCTCATACATATTCATCATCACATTATGGCCATATCACATCACCAAACCCTGCAAAAACAAGTTAGACGTTCTCTAATTTGGTTTGCATATTTTACGTGGTTTAGGGTTTTCGAGTAAGATCCAATCTACCTACGAACATGAACCACAACGGTGATACTAGTGTTTTCAATAGAAGAGTAAATTGAATCTTCACTATAGTAGGAGAGACAGACACCCGCAAAGCCACTTATGCAATACAAGTTGCATGTCAAGCGTGGAGCAAATCTCATGAACGCGGTCATGTAAAGTTAGCCCGAGCCGCTTCATCCCACTATGCCACAAAGATGCAAAGTACTCAACTAAAGATAACAAGAGCATCAACGCCCACAAACCATTGTGTTCTACTCGTGCAACCATCTATGCATAGACACGGCTCTGATACCACGTAGGATAACGTAGCATAGAAAACAAAAATTTTCCTACGGCGAACACGCAATCCAAGCCAAGATGCAATCTAGAAGACGGTAGCAACGAGGGGATTGTCGAGACTCACCCTTGAAGAGATTCCAAAGCCTACAAGAGGAGGCTCTTGTTGCTGCGGTAGACGTTCACTTGCCGCTTGCAAAAGCGCGTAGAAGATCTTGATCACGATCGGTTCCGGCGCCACGAACGGGCAGCACCTCCGTACTCGGTCACACGTTCGGTTGTTGATGAAGACGACGTCCACCTCCCGTTCCAGCGGGCAGCGGAAGTAGTAGCTCCTCTTGAATCCGGCAGCACGACGGCGTGGTGTCGGTGGCGGTGGAGAAATCCGGCGGAGCTTCGCTAAGCGTGCGGGATATGGTGGAGGAGCGGGGCGCTAGGGTTTGGGGAGAGGGGGTGGCCGGCCACTATAGGGGTGCGGCCAAGCTATGGCTTTGGTGTGTACGGCCCCCTCCCCTTGGCCCTCTATATATAGGTGGAAGCCCCAAGTGTTGGACTACAAGTCTTCGAATAAGACCCGAACCCAAAACCTTCCATATGGTGGGAAACCTTCCCAAGCTAGGATTCCCACTAGAGGTGGGAATTCCACCTTCCATAGGGGGGGTGGGCCCCCTAAGGGGAGTCCACTTGGGACTCCTCCCCCACTAGGGTTGGCCGGCCATGGAGGTGGAGTCCCATGTGGACTCCACCTTCCTTGGTGTGTTCTTCCGGACTTTTCTAGAACCTTCTAGAACCTTCCATAGAACCTTCCGAATCATTTTAATTCACATAAAATGACATCCTATATATGAATCTTATTCTCCGGACCATTCCGGAACTCCTCGTGATGTCCGGGATCTCATCCGGGACTCCGAACAAATATTCGCACTCCATTCCATATTCAAGTTCTACCATTTCAACATCCAACTTTAAGTGTGTCACCCTACGGTTCGCGAACTATGCGGACATGGTTGAGTACTCACTCCGACCAATAACCAATAGCGGGATCTGGAGATCCATAATGGCTCCCACATATTCAACGATGACTTTAGTGATCGAATGAACCATTTACATACGATACCAATTCCCTTTGTCACGCGATATTTTACTTGTCCGAGGTTTGATCATCGGTATCACACTATACCTTGTTCAACCTCGTCTCCTGACAAGTACTCTTTACTCGTACCGTGGTATGTGGTCTCTTATGAACTTATTCATATGCTTGCAAGACATTAGACGACATTCCACCGAGAGGGCCCAGAGTATATCTATCCGTCATCGGGATGGACAAATCCCACTATTGATCCATATGCCTCAACTCATACTTTCCGGATACTTAATCCCACCTTTATAACCACCCATTTACGCAGTGGCGTTTGATGTAATCAAAGTACCTTTCCGGTATAAGTGATTTACATGATCTCATGGTCATAAGGACTAGGTAATAATGTATTGAAAGCTTATAGCAAATAACTTAATGACGTGATCTTATGCTACGCTTAATTGGGTGTGTCCATTACATCATTCATACAATGATATAACCTTGTTATTAATAACATCCAATGTTCATGATTATGAAACTAATCATCTATTAATCAACAAGCTAGTTAAGAGGCTTACTAGGGACTCTTTGTTTGTTTACATATCACACATGTATCAATGTTTCAGTTAATACAATTATAGCATGGTATATAAACTTTTATCATAAACATAAAGATATATAATAACCACTTTTATTATTGCCTCTTGGGCATATCTCCAACAAAAAGCACCGTCAGAACGCAATATTTCGGAAGATCAACTGTGGAAGGAAATTACACGTAAATTCCTATTTTTCCAGATGACGAAGGAAGCCAGAAGGGGAGCCAGTGGACCCAAGGTGGGCCCAGACAACAGGGCGGCCCATGGCCTGGCCGCGCCACCTTGTTGTGTGGGGGCCCCACAGCCCCTCTCGCCTCCTTTTCTTCGCGTACTCCTTCGTCCCGAAAACCTAAGCCACAGAGGGTACCTCACGAAGAGTTACAGCCCCCTGCGGGGCGGAGAACACCAGAGAGAAAAGAGCTCTCCGGCGGAGGAATCCGCCGGGGAAATTCCCTCCCGGAGGGGGAAATCGACGCCATCGCCATCGTCATCGAGCTGGACATCATCTCCATCATCATCATCATCATCATCTCCACCATCTACACCGCCATCACCACCGCTGCACCTCGTCACCGCTGTAACAATTTGGGTTGGATCTTGATTGTTTGATAGGGGAAACTCTCCCGGTGTTAATCTCTACTTGTTATTGATGCTATTGAGTGAAACCATAGAACCAAGGTTTATGTTCAGATTGTTATTCATCACCATATCACCTCTGATTGTATTCCATATGATGTCTCGTGAGTAGTTCGTTTAGTTCTTGAGGACATGGGTGAAGTCTAAATGTTAGTAATGAATTATGGTTGAGTAATATTCAATGTTATGATATTTAAGTTGTGGTGTCATTCTTCTAGTGGTGTCGTGTGAACGTCGACTACACGATACTTCACCATTTATGGGCCTAGGGGAGTGCATCTTGTATTCGGTTGCTAATTGCGGGGTTGCCGGAGTGACAGAAACCTGAGCCCCCGTTAGTATATCGATGCAAGAGGGATCGCAGGATCTCAGAGTTTAAGGGGTTAGATTTATCTTAATTACTTTCTTGTAGTTGCGGATGCTTGCAAGGGTATAATCACAAGTATGTATTAGTCCTAGGAAGGGCGGTGCATTAGCATAGGTTCACCCACACAACACTTATCAAAACAATGAAGATTATTTAGCTACATGAAGCGAAAGCACTAGACTAAAATCCCCGTGTGTCCTCAAGAACGTTTGGTCATTATAAGTAAACAAACCGGCTTGTCCTTTGTGCTAAAAAGGATTGGGCCACTCGCTGCAATTATTTCTCTCGCATTTTACTTACTCGTACTTTATTCATCTATTACATCAAAACCCCTTGAATACTTGTTTGTGAGCATTTACAGTGAATCCTTCATCGAAACTACTTGTCAACACCTTCTGCTCCTCGTTGGGATCGACATTCTTACTTATCGAAGATACTACGATACACCCCTATACTTGTGGGTCATCAAGACTATTTTCTGGCGCCGTTGCCGGGGAGTGAAGCGCTATTGGTAAGTGGAATTGGTAAGGAAAACCTTTACTGTTTGTGCTGATTTTATTTCTGCCTGCTGCTATAAGTCATTATGGAGAGATCTTCTCTTCAATTTCTATTTGGGAAATCTACTACTACTGCAACGGTAGTGGATGAAGCGCCAGGTGAGGAAGTGATACCATATAAAATACCTATGAAAATTATTGAACGTGTTATGGATAACCGCTATGAAGGGGATGGAAATGTTCATTCTGGTGATCATTTACTGTTTTTGCATGAATTATGCGGGTTATTCAAATGTGCAGGTATTGCTATGAATGAAGTTAGAAAGAAACTATTCACTATATCGCTGTCTGGTAAAGCGGCGCACTGGTATAAATTGCTGAAGAATGGTGATTCTCTTGATTGGGAGGACATTGTGCCTTTATTTTATTCTAAGTTCTATCCTCCAAGTGAAATCCACAAGGATCGGAATCGCATATATAATTTCTGGCCTCATGATGGAGAAAGTATTGCCCAAGTTTGGGGGAGATTGAAGTCTTTAATGCTCAAATGCCCCATTCATGAGCTTCCTGGTAATGTTATTATTGATAATTTCTATGCAAGACTTTCTTTTCAAGACAAGACCTTGCTGGATACTTCTTGTTCTGGATCATTTACACGCAACAAGGAAGAGTTTAAAAGGGACCTTCTTGATCGGATCCAAGAAAATACTGAAGGATGGGAGAACGACAAAGATAGAGAATCAGGTATAATTTATGATTATAAATGCATTGAAGCTTTTATGGATACTGATAAATTTCGTAATATGAGTGCTACATATGGTTTTGATTCTCAAGTTGCTGCAAATCTTTATAAAGCTTTTGCCTCTCATTATGAATTGCCTAAGAAGAATTTTGATAAGTATCATGAACCGTATAAAGATAAAATTGATTCATCTATAAACAAATGTGTAGTGATTGAAACTGTTGATCATGTTATTCCTGAAGCTTATATTGAAAAAACTCCTTTCCCTGCTAAAATGAAGGAGTACTGTTATATCTAGTGCGGTTCATAAAAGTGAAAAGAAACCTATAGAACCCGAAGAACAAATTAAAATTGAACCTGCTGTTGCAATAGTTAAAGATCTTGTGACTGAAAATTTGGAGGATGGTCATATTATTTTCTGTGAAGATGCTTCTAATATTGTTTCACATCCTAATAAATCCAAACAAGTTAGTGTTCCTATGTTATCTGTTAGAATTGGTGATCATTGCTATTATGGTTTATGTGATATTGGTGCAAGTGTTAGTGCTATTCCTTATGAGCTTTACACGGAGATTATGCACGAAATTGATTCTTGTGAACTTGAAGATATTGATGTGGATATTCAGCTGGCTAATAGAGAAACTATTTCTCCAATTGGTATTGTTTGAGATGTGGAAGTTCTATGTGGTAAGATTAAATATCCTGCTGACTTTTTGGTACTTGGTTCTGCTGCTAGTGATCATTGTCCTATCATTTTTGGTAGACCTTTTCTAAATACTTGTGGAGCTATTATAGATTGCAAGAAAGAGAAAATTTTGACTAAATTTGCTGGTGAATCTTATGAGTTTAACTTCTCTAAATTTACCAAAACTCCTTATAAAGCTGATTTGCCTAGTGATGATTTTAAAATGGAGCAGTGTGCCTCTATTGTTCTTGTTCCTAATAATCCTTTGCAGCAACATTTGGAGAATAGCGAGAGTGAAGCTTTTAGGAAAGAAAGAGATGAGCTGGAGGAAATTTTTCTTCGCCAGCCTATTCTCAAGCATGATTTACCGGTGGAAGATTTGGGTACAACACCGCCACCAAAGGAAGATCCTGTTTTTGATTTAAAGCCTTTACGATAATCTTAAATATGCTCATATTGATGATAAGAAAATATATCCTGTTATTATTAGTTCTAAGCTTTCAGAGATTGAGGAAGAAAGGTTATTGGAAATATTGAAGAAACATCGAGGAGCTATTGGCTATACTCTTGATGATTTGAAAGGGATTTCTCCTTCTATTTGCCAACATGCTATTAATATGGAAGATGATGCAAAGCCTGTTGTTGAACATCACGTCGTCTAATTCCGAAGATGAAGGAGGTGGTAAGGAATGAGGTATTAAAACTTCTTGAAGCTGGTATTATATATCCTATTGCTGATAGTAGATGGGTTAGTCCTGTGCATTGTGTTCCTAAGAAAGGAGGAATGACTGTTGTGCCTAATGATAATGATGAGCTCATCCCTCAAAGAGTAGTTGTAGGGAGTAGTTGTAGGGTATAGAATGTGCATTGATTTTCGAAAAGTTAATAAAGTTACTAAGAAAGATCATTACCCTTTACCATTTATTGATCAAATGCTAGAAAGGTTGTCTAAAAATACTCATTTTTGTTTTCTTGATGGTTATTCTGGGTTTTCACAAATTGCTGTTAAAGCTAAAGATCAAGAGAAAACCACGTTCACTTGTCCTTATGGAACTTATGCTTATAGGCGTATGCCTTTTGGTTTATGTAATGCTCCTGCTACTTTTCAAAGATGCATGTCTGCTATTTTTCATGGTTTTTGCGAAAATATTGTAGAGGTGTTCATGGATGATTTTTCTGTCTATGGGAATTCTTTTGATAATTGCTTGCGAAACCTCGATAAAGTTTTGCAGAGATGTGAAGAAACTAACCTTGTTCTTAATTGGGAGAAATGCCACTTTATGGTTAATGAAGGAATTGTATTGGGACATAAAATTTCCGAGAGAGGTATTGAAGTTGATAGAGCTAAAGTTGAAGCAATTGAGAAGATGCCCTATCCGAGGGATGTTAAAGGTATTCGTAGTGTTCTTGGTCATGCTGGGTTTTATAGGAGATTTATTAAAGATTTCTCTAAAATTTCAAAGCCTCTTACTAATCTTCTTCAAAAAGATGTACCTTTTGTTTTTGATGATGATTGTAAGGAAGCTTTGAAACTCTAAAGAAAGCCTTAACAACTGCTCCTGTAGTCGAACCTCCTGATTGGAATTTTCCTTTTGAAATTATGTGTGATGCTAGTGATTTTGCTGTAGGCGCTGTTCTTGGACAGCGAGTAGATAAAAAATTAAATGTTATTCATTATGCTAGTAAGACTCTTGATGCTGCTCAAAGAAATTATGCTACAACTGAAAAGGAATTGTTAGCTATAGTCTTTGCTTGTGACAAGTTTAGACCCTATATTGTTGATTCAAAAGTTACGATTCATACTGATCATGCTGCAATTAGATACCTTATGACAAAGAAAGATGCTAAGCCAAGGCTTATTAGGTGGGTACTTCTTTTGCAAGAATTTGATTTACATATTATAGATAGGAAAGGTGTTGATAATCCTGTTGCTGATAATTTGTCTAGATTGGAAAATATTGCTTATGATCCTGTTCCTGTTAATGATAGTTTTCCAAATGAACAATTGGCTGTAATAAAGGTGAGCTCACGAGAGAGCCCTTGGTATGCTGATTATGCTAACTTTATTGTTTCGAAGTATTTGCCTCCAACCTTTTCAGCTCAGCAAAGGAGGAAATTCTTTTATGACTTGAGGCATTATTTTTGGGATGACCCACACTTATATAAAGAAGGAGTAGATGGTATTATGCGAAGATGTGTTCCTGAATATGAACAACAGGAGATATTGAGTAAATGTCATGGTAGTGTTTATGGAGGACATCACGCTGGAGATAGAACCGCACAAAAGGTTCTACAATCAGGTTTTTATTGGCCAACACTTTTCAAAGATGCAAGGAAATTTATCTTATCTTGTGATGAATGTCAAAGAGTTGGTAATATCTCTAGACGCAATGAAATGCCTATGAATTATACTCTTGTTATTGAACCATTCGATTGTTGGGGATTCGACTTCATGGGTCCTTTCCCTTCAGAAGGTAACACTCATATACTTGTCGCTGTTGATTATGTTACTAAATGGGTAGAAGCTATACCTACAAAAAGTGTTGATGGTGAGACTTCTTTAAAAATGCTTTTAGATATTATTTTTCCTAGATTTGGAGTACCTAGATATATTATGACTGATGGAGGTTCTCATTTTATTCATGGAGGTTTTAGAAAAACTCTTGCTAAGTATGGTATTAATCATAGAATTGCTTCCGCTTATCACCCTCAAACTAGTGGTCAAGTAGAATTATCAAATAGAGAGATTAAATCTATTTTGGGAAAGACCTTTAATAAATCTAGAAAGAATTGGGCTAGCAAATTGAAGGAAGCACTATGAGCTTATAGAACTGCTTATAAAAATCCGTTGGGAATGTCACCTTATAAAATGGTTTATGGAAAAGCTTGTCATTTACCTCTAGAACTAGAGCACAAAGCTTATTGGGCTGTTAGAGAACTAAATAAAGATCCGAAACTAGCCGGTAATAAGAGGTTGCTGCAATTAAGTTCTCTATATGAATGGAGAAGTGAAGCCTATGAAAATGGTAAACTCTTTAAAGAAAAAGTTAAGAAGTGGCATGATAGAAGAATTATTAAAAGAGAGTTTAATATTGGGGATAAAGTCCTATTGTATCGGTCTCGTCTCAGATTCTTTGCAGGGAAATTACTCTCGAAATGGGAAGGACCATATGTTGTTGAGGAGGTGTATCGTTCAGGAGCAATTAAAATTAGCTCTCTCCAAGGCAATGCCACGCAAGTGGTGAATGGACAAAGACTCAAGCATTATATCTCGGGTGATTCTTATAATGTTGATGTTGATATTATTCAAGTGGAAACACCCGAGGCTTTCATCAAAGGACAAATTGACAATCCGCCAGAACTCGACTTTGAATAGGTAACCGTACAGGTAATAAAAGTCCACGTTTAGCTTTCCGAATAATATTTCTGTTGTTTTTGGAAAATATGAAAAATTACGGAATCGAAACGGAGTGGAAAAGACGCGCGAGGGCCCGTCACCATAGGCCGGCGCGGCCCCACGGCCCGCCCTATGGGGACAGCCCCTCGGCGTCCCGTTTCCACTCGTTTTCGGCCTGGAACCTTCCTTTTGCTGTAAAAATATTTGCTATATAATCCTCCGGACCCCTGGAGGTCCGTATATCGTTTTCTCGTCGTGTTTTGTTTCGAGCTGTTTTCTGCCGGGATCTGCTTTGATCTAGAAGCACCATGGTCTCCAACAACAAAGACAAGGGGCCTAGGAAGGAAGAGATGGATGAAAGGATCGATAAGGAGAAGAAGAAGATAGCATCAGCAAAAGGAGAGTGGGAAACTACGAAGAGTAAGCCAATCTTGATGGGATCGGTTAACATTGGGCGTTCTTTTTCTCATAACTTGCAGGGAGTTCTTCCGCCTGCTCTGGACCTTGACTCTTTCCCTTGTGTGGAGGAAGCAATACGGGTTGCTGATGAGTTTTGTGATCAATATCGTGTTCTCAAAAGGGAAGTGGAGATACTTCAGAGGAGAACCAGCGACTTCGCAGAATGCTGGAATATTACTCAATTCCCGCACAAGGCCGTCACCGCCATCGGGATAACAATGAGTCTCTTCAAGTTTTGGTGCGAATTACAAAATTGAGAAGCTGAAGCTGAAGGAGATCCTTATGAAGCGCGAGAAGAAGCCATCACCATCACCCGAAGGAGTAATTCATCATCGGTATTGGCATCCCCTTGGTTTGTTCCAAGCTTGGGGGAGTGCCGCGGTATCACATTATCACTACCTTTATCTTTTATTATCAAGTAGTGTCATATCATGAGTAGGGAAGTTATTATATGGAATAGTATGCAATGTGGAAGTATCTCTCTTAGTTGGTTATCTATGTATCCGTTGGTGTGAGTTATCGTTATGGAATATTAATGAGAAGTCTTATCATTTACTTTTTGCACACCTTATTTTAGTTTGCAATCTCCATTATATGATTACTCTTGACATGAGTATTGATATCACTTTGGGAGCATCAAGTAAATCTATTTGGTTTTGGCAAACTTAGCATTGGTCAATAGCAACAACACTTGATGTTTAAATAGAAGAGAGAAATACACTTAGATATATTACTCTATTATCTCTATGCTAATGAGTTTAGTATTCTGAAGTTAAAATTGCTTGTGCTTATGAGAAAGATGCATGATTGTTTCTATCATATGTATATTTGTTTGTTTCCTTCAACCTTTATGCTTGCTATCAAACCTTGCTAGCCAAAGACCTGTATTGAGAGGGAATGCTTCTCATACATCCATAACCTTAGACCAAACCCATGCCAATTGTGTCCACCATACCTACCTACTACATGGTATTTTCTGCCATTCCAAGTAAATACTTCATGTGCTACCTTTAAATAATTCAAACTATACTACTCTTTATTTGTGTCAATGTTTTATAGCTCATGAGGAAGTATGTGGTGTTCTATCTTTCAATCTTGTTGGGCGGACTTTCACCAATGGATTAGTGGCACATCCGCTTATCCAATAATTTTGCAATAAGAGCTGGCAACGGGGTTCCCAGCCCCAATTAATAACTTTCATTAATAATTCTCTTCACATGTTTTGCCCTGATTTATCAGTAAGCAACTTAATTTTGCAATAGACACTCCTCCATGGTATGTGAATGTTGGAAGGCACCCGAGGATTCGGTTAGCCATGGATTGAGAAAGCCAAGGTTGGGGGAGTGTCATCCTTAATAAAACTAAAATACATGTGTAAACAAAAGAGAAGGGGGATGATCTACCTTGCTGGTAGAGATGCCGTCCCTCATGGGAGCCGCTCTTGGAAGGTTCGTTTGGCAAGGGGTTAGAGTGCCCGCTACCATTCGTTGACAACAACAAACACCGCTCAAAATCTTACTTTTATGCTCTTTATATGATTTCAAAACTTGAAAAGCTCTAGCACATGATTTAATCCCTGCTTCCCTCTGCGAAGGGCCTATCTTTTACTTTTATGTTGAGTCAGTAAACCTATTTCCCTCTATCTCTAGCAAGCAATTGAGTTGTTGTGAACCAACCATTTATGCTATGATTCAGTTAATCATGTCTTTTATACTTTCTTGTTTAGTACAAATTTTATCTGAATGAATATGACTTTGAAGTTATCAATGATTATGAGGAGATTGTTATGATTAAATATGAGAGCCCAGCTATATAAATTCTAATATGAAAGCTTTGCTTAGAAGTGCAATCCGTTAGTAGTTCTCTGACCAAGAACAAAGTTTGCCATAACCATTTATGATTTCCTATGCACCTTTACTTGTGATTTCTCTTTACTTATTTCAAGTTGAGTTATATGAAGAGAATGTTTACTAGAATGTCTTGTGTGAATGAATATGATGCTTCTTGTCCGTATTTTATTTATCGACTCTTCACTCCATAAACATGTGGTCTTGTTTATCGAGCTCAGTTTCGCTTGGGGACAAGCGAGGTCTTGGGGGAGTTGATACGTCCAATTTGCATCACTATTTTGTATCATAATTTCTGTTATTCATTGATATATTTCATATTGGGACACAATACTTATGTTATTTCATCTATTTTGCATGTTTCATCATTATTGGAGGATCAAGCACCGGAGCCAGGATTCTGCTGGAAAAAGCACCGTCGAACGCAATATTTCGGAAGATCAACTGTGGAAGGAAATTACACGTAAATTCCTATTTTTCCGATGACGAAGGAAGCCGGGAAGGGAGCCACTGACCCAAGGTGGGCCTCACAACGGCGCGGCCCATGGCCCGGCCGCGCCACCTTGTTGTGCCCCACAGCCCTCTCGCTCCTTTTCTTCGCGTACTCCTCGTCCGAAAACCTAAGCCACAGAGGGTACCTCACGAAGAGTTACAGCCTCTGCGGGGCGGAGAACACCGAGAGAAAAGAGCTCTCCGGGCGAATCCGCCGGGGGCCCCTCCCGAGGGGAAATCGACGCCATCGCCATCGTCATCGAGCTGGACATCATCTCCATCATCATCATCATCATCTCCACCATCTACACCGCCATCACCACCGCGCACCTCGCCACCGCTGTAACAATTTGGGTTGGATCTTGATTGTTTGATAGGGTCTCTCCCGGTGTTAATCTCTACTTGTTATTGATGCTATTGAGTGAAACCATAGAACCAAGGTTTATGTTCAGATTGTTATTCATCACCATATCACCTCTGATTGTATTCCATATGATGTCTCGTGAGTAGTTCGTTTAGTTCTTGAGGACATGGGTGAAGTCTAAATGTTAGTAGTGAATTATGGTTGAGTAATATTCAATGTTATGATATTTAAGTTGTGGTGTCATTCTTCTAGTGGTGTCGTGTGAACGTCGACTACACGATACTTCACCATTTATGGGCCTAGGGAGTGCATCTTGTATTCGGTTGCTAATTGCGGGTTGCCGGAGTGACAAACGAGCCCGTTAGTATATCGATGCAAGAGGGATTGCATGATCTCAGAGTTTAAGGCTGTGGTTAGATTTATCTTAATTACTTTCTTGTAGTTGCGGATGCTTGCAAAGGGTATAATCACAAGTATGTATTAGTCCTAGGAAGGGCGGTGCATTAGCATAGGTTCACCCACACAACACTTATCAAAACAATGAAGATTATTTAGCTACATGAAGCGAAAGCACTAGACTAAAATCCCCGTGTGTCCTCAAGAACGTTTGGTCATTATAAGTAAACAAACCGGCTTGTCCTTTGTGCTAAAAAGGATTCGGCCACTCGCTGCAATTATTTCTCTCGCATTTTACTTACTCGTACTTTATTCATCTATTACATCAAAACCCCTTGAATACTTGTTTGTGAGCATTTACAGTGAATCCTTCATCGAAACTACTTGTCAACACCTTCTGCTCCTCGTTGGGATCGACATTCTTACTTATCGAAGATACTACGATACACCCCCTATACTTGTGGGTCATCACCTATATATGTACGTAGTGGCCTATATATATTAAATACTCTACATTAGGCTACATTTGAACGAATTTCGCCATATTCTGATACGAATTCGGCCTATCGTCAAGATTTCCCTAAGCTCGCCACTGGAAAACTGGGCCGTCCAGGCCAAAATTTCAGCCTTGAGAGCCCAACAACTGGAGGTGCTTTAACAAAGGTCCAAGTGTGTCGGGCAGGTACCACCAGAACTTGGATGGAAACGAGGGGCGACGGCACCAAGTGGGGTTTAACTTAAGCAGGCCCGAACCGGAGTATCTTTTCCGGAGGTCCGGCGTGAGGGACCCTGCTCCTCCCGGCACGCACCTTGCTCCTCGTACTTGCTTGCAAATTGCATTAAGATTGTTGCACAAAATACTGTCAAGTTTTTTTGTTGCACAGAATACTGTTTTGTACTGTCAGGCGTATATATAGAAGAAGAGTAGGTCAGGAACATCATTTAGTACATTGAAGTGACCACTGAAATCCAGTCTATGTGAAACTAATGAATTTATGCTTTCCAACATCCAACCATATCTTATTGGCGTTCAATCGTGCAGCTGATCTGGAAATAAATTATTCGTTACATATGTACGTCTACCGTGTACTGTTAACACGTATTTCGATCGGTGTTGTGCAACATGTGCCGTATTACTCGTGTGACGACACTGCTCACGATCACGTTGGCAACATGTCACCGTCGCCAATTCATGCTTCAGTTCGCTAAACGACGAACACTTCGCACCCTGAGGAAGAATAGCTTAGGGCATCTCCAACCGGGCGACCCATCCGGCGCCCGCGCGTCCGGATGGGTCCAAACGGACAAAAACTCGGCCCAACGCGGGGACGCGTAAAGGACGGCGCGGCGTCGAACGACGCAAACCCGGCCAAATCTTGGCGGGTTTGCGGTCATGATGGCACGAGGCGTCCTCGTGTCCGCTCGTCGCTGGGTGCCCACGGCGCCCCGTCTATTAAATGTGGACGGGGAAGGGACTGTCCCTATCCGGTCCCCACTTTCCACTCCGCCGCACGCGAGCTCGGCCGCGCCGCCATGGCCCCGCGAGTTCGCCATCCGCGAACGACCATGAGGCCGCGGCCGGCCCGGCCGGGGCGTCGTTCGCCATGGGGCCGCGACGCCGACGCGAGCGGATCTACGTCACCGTAGCGGTGGCGCGATGTTCGGGACGCCGCGTCCCAATGCCGTGGGACGTGCACCACCCGCCGGCACCTGAGCCCATCGGGTTCCTGCCGCCCATCCCGGCTCCGGCCGCGCCCGCGCCGCGGAGATCCGGAGGCGCGCGCGCCGCTGCCGCGGACCTCAGACCCCGCGACGACGCAAGTCCCAACCGGGACTTGTGGTTGGAGCAGGAGCGCGACGTGCTTTATCGCGACGGCGCCGCGCGCAGCCGGCACACCGCAACGCGGGCCGGCGCCCGCGGCCTCTACATCGGCGAGCAGCCCGCCCTGCCCCGCACCAGCCTGGAGGAGGAGGAGAATGACCCAGAGCGCGGCGCTCGCGGCGTCCCGCGAGCAGCAGACTCGACGAGCTGGCCAAATGCCGCACCTCGCCGAGACGCGCACCTCCGCGTGAGAGGCGGCCGGAAGGCCCGGGAGGACGCCGTGCGGAGGCGTGGGCCTTCCTCGTGCCGGCGCGCCGTCGAGGAGGCAACGCGTCGGCGCCCGGGAGGAGGAGGAGCGCCGGGCCACGCGCGCGGAGGAGGAGCGCGGTCACGGTCCGCGGGTGGAGCGGCGGGCCGCGCGGAGGAGCCGGAGTCCCCGGTGCCCTCCGGCGTTTCGGCCGAACAACGCGTCGCCGCCGGGCGTCGTCGTCATCGACGCCGAGGACGATGAGTACTCGGGGGTAGTACTGCCGGCGGCCACCATGCTGGCAAACCCGACTAGGGTTTTTTTTTAGTTTAAAGCCCATATAGGGCTTTAAAAATTGCCCAAAATAGGGCTAAGTTTAACTAACCAGTACTTTATATTTATTTTGTGCTGTTTTTATTTTTTATTTTCATTTATGTTTTTTTATTACATATGCGGTGCGTCCGCGCGTTGGGCGCCGCGTGCGACCCAAACGGACACGCGGACGCGGCCGTCCCTGTCGTTTCAGCGCTAAACGGACGGCCCTTCGCGCCCGGTTGGAGATGCCCTTAGTCTGCAGGGCAGGACCGTACTAACACGGTCTGAGTCCCTAGCTAAGCTTCCACACAACCACAAAAACATCGTAAATTCATCTCAAGTGTGAAGCACAATCATTGCTTGATTATTCCAAGCACGCTACGTGGAGAACCATCAGCGGTATCACTTGGGCTGTTTCATCTCATTGGATCGTTGCAGAAAGGATGATGAACTGGGTTAAAGTGATGCGTCTCTAATTTGTATGGTTTGGCTGGCCTGACACGTCGTCTTTCTCGCATGACGTGGGTTAGTCTCCACGCTAAGCTACCGGTCGATTTCTCCCTCCCCTGCAGGCTGCAGCCTCCAAATTCTTCCAATAGTGCTCTCGTCTTCTGGCTGGCCGGCTACTGTCCTCTTGGTCCGCTAATTGGATTATTCGAAGTGATCTAGGATCTTGCTCGAAATTTCACATAATAAATCGGCTCACTTCATATGAGTGGGTTTATATTCTAATGTAGGGACATAAATATTGTGTTTTCTCTTTCTGAAACAAACAAATGGATCCTTGCTTTGTAATATATAAGAAGGAAAAAGTCTATATAACCCTGACAACTTTCGGGTTTTGGACGGAGCACCCCTCAACTTTAAAGTGGCATACTTAACCCCATCAACTATGTAAAAACGGGCAATTGATCCTCTAGCCCTGGTAAGTTGTTTTGTAGACCGGTTTTGCCATATGCCATTCTTTTATTCGCCCGCAACGTCAACACATAGAGGAGCATCTCGCGGGGATGACCCTGCGACGCGATGGCCAGCGGCGGCAACGGTTGGCTGCGACGAATGACCCATGCGTGAGGTTGTGGGAGTGTCAATCACGAAAGGAGCAACCCAGGTTGGCGGTGGTGCAGCGGGAGGGACCGATATTCACTGGGCGCAATGCTTGTGATCACCGGAGGGGAGCCACGCAACAACGCTCGTCGGCTGGATGCTAAGGTGCACTAAAACGACTACGGGTTGGTCAGGGAGGATTGCCATGTCACCTTGAGGATGATAGAGTGGTCAGCAAGGACAGAGGAGGAACGGTGGCGACGAATTGAATGTACAGAGCTTGACAGGAGGTGGGGGAAAAGTGGACCGTGAAGTCGATTTCCACGTTCCCCGCATAAATTGCCGACACGAGGAGGAAGACGAGGCTGAGGCTAAGCTTTTCAACTACTAAGTCAAGCACGTGGTGTCCATGGTGTCCGTGCGGTCGTTGTCTTCCATGGCGGCGGTCGGAAGGCTCTTGGGGAAGATGATGTGAAGGGAGAGAGGGTTAAGTTGCTTTTCCCAGCCGCCACGTCAGGAAAACCACCATGCAAAGCTGCTCTGAATGCCCTCCTGGGGGGGGGGGGGGGTCAATTGCATGTTTTGGATAGTTCAGGGGGTCAAGTATGCCACATTAAAGTTGTGGGGGTTATGTAGACTATTTCCATATACCAAAAACATAATTGCTCAATTTACTCAAGAAAACCGGGAAAAATGCATGTGAAAGGCTAGCTCCCTTGGGCCATGGGAAATGTGGAACCACCATGACACATGACACCGAAAGAGCTCCGCATCAACGTTGTACACATCGTCATGATCATTACCTAGCCAGTAGGGCATCACATTCGTAGACTAGAGACTTCAAGTTTAGTGACAACTATATTAACAAGTGCGGGGCTTTTCTAGTGGGGCGATAAGGAGGTGATCTCATCTACCCTCAGTTCGCCGGGGCCGCCACCTCTCGTTCTCCTGCCCTCCACTAGCCGCTAGGGCACCAGGAGGGTGGGGACCCTTGGATCGGGTGTCTAGTCCTATAGGGTCTCCGTCTCCGATGAAGGGGCATCGACGGTGATGCGAATAAAAGTCCTTTAGCCTGCATCGGATCATCGTTCTTCCACGGAGTACGATAGACGGGTTAGAGTTTGGATTCGATCTAGACATTAGGTTGGGTGTTGTAAGGGTTTGTCGATGGTGGCGGCGTTCTAAGGTGGTGATGATGTCGTAGTGTATTGGTGTAAGTTCCGCCTCCGTCCGATGAAACTCTCAGCCAGGTACGACTCTGTAGGGAATTTGCGAGTTTTATGTCCCTCATCTCCATTCAGGGTGGAGTTAGATTATATCCCGAGTACTAGTTTGTACGGGACGTCGATCTTCCAAGATCGTGGTAGCCAGCATCTCCTAGTGTACGTCGACGACTTCTCATCCGTTGTTTCTACAAGGCATGGTTTTTCTTTCAAGCTTTCTCCAAGATGAGCTTTGCTACGCAGGAGGGCCAAAAGCGGTAACGAGCTTTGCTCACGGTGCGGCATCGAGGGACGCATAAGGAAGATAGTGCTAAATGTTTGAAAGACTTGTGTTTTATTATCTTTTAAGGATTTTATTGTAAAGGTTGTTTCAGATAATATAAGGTTTTATGCCTTTTTTCCCAAATGAATAAATAAATTTAGTGAAAACTAAGTTGAACCCCTAAAAGTATCACCATGATGTTGGCCAAACCACTTCAAACGTTCACCACAACCACCACATGGAAACCATGAACATGATGAAACATCGTCGGCTTTGCCACTTGGGTGACCCAACCTCTGGTCCCTCCAACTATTTTTAACTTAGAGATGACACCCTTAACACTAAGGAAGGAGTATGGATACTTTCAATCTCTAATATACACTCCTCAACTACTAAGCGATGGAACCACACCTAAGCGAGGCCTTTAATTAAGAGAAAAGTGACGACTGCCTTCACACGACGTTGTTGTTCGACATGACCGTTGAATTTTTTATATGTGTCTCAACTTTGTTAAATATATATATATATATATACATTTTACTATTAAAATATACATGTATCTTGACATATTTGATATATACATATTTTTAACAAAGTTAAGACATTTTTTTATGTACGGAGGGCCAGAGGGGAGTATATAAAGAGTACGTGCTCTTCTTCCAATGTGAGCAGGGATGCGACAGCTCCACTTCGAACGTACCGCTGGGCTATGTGGCCTGAACTGTTGGATCAACGTGCCATACTGCCATTCACTTATCCGGGCCGGCTTGTATAATACTACCGGTACAGTACACATTACTCCTATAATACTATCGAGGTTACTCTTATAACCATTAATTTTGAGTACGAGGCAAGGCCGATTGTTTTCGTTGCTCACCGACGATCCGCGTATCTGGTACGGGGTCGTGGGAGCGCGCGGATGGAGGCGTCGGTGTCGGTGGTTTCGGGTCGCACGTCCGCGCTCTGGTTGCGTCGCGTCTGTCCAGGCGTCCGGACGGGGACGGCCTTCTCCTCTATTCTCTCCTGGTCCATTTAGGTTAAAACACTTTCTTTTCTCTGTTTCCCCTAATTCATGTTCTTCATAGCACCATTAGCTGTTTTAAACTTGTTCTGAAAAATTATAAAATTAAATCATGCAACTACTTATTAACACACTAGAGAAAGTCCCCATATTTTTTAGTGGTGCAAGAACAGGAGCCTCGTCAACTTAGCTCCTGTAGTATATGAACATAACTATTCTACATGGCTAACTTCTATGACTCTATCACATTGTATCGATTTAATTATCGAGGTTACTCTTATAACCATTAATTTTGAGGGATTTTAGTTCTAGCACAAACACTTGAAGCCTTTTACACTACCCACCTCATACGTACGTACGGTGCATTTGCTCTAACGTTGGACATCACAGTAATGTTCAGTTGGTACCCTAATTCAGCCAGCTGCATGCCTGATACTTGGAAACTGAAAACCATGTGAGTACATGCACCAAGTAGGACGAATTATCTATGAAAAAATATAGAAAATACTACATATTTTCTTTCGGCAGAAGTGCATAGACATTAAGCTAGATAGATAGAGATGGGTAGAGGGAATATAGAGATTGAGAGTGGGAGAATGAAAAGTAACCAAAACAAAAGCATTATGTTTAAATGCCTGGCTTCAAAAAAAAATTGATGGCGCACTCGCATTCAACTAGTGTGTGTATATGGGTGGACACGTTAGGAAGAAAAATATTGCTTGATGATGAAAATCAAGTCGCATTGTCCCGCTTTATAACCAAGGTAGCAAGCAAGTAGCGTTTTGAATGACATAATCATGCCACGTGCACATTGACGGCGGGTCCTACACGATCGATAAGATTAGTAAAAAAAGCTTAATGTTAGCTCTCGTATAAAATAAAAAAATAAGGCACATCCCAAAAACAATAAAGTTGAACCAAGAGCTAGTTAGCATGTTCTTACAACTCCGTGTCAATAATGATGCCATCTTGATCCACTACGATGGAAAGTTGCCGGAGGAGCGCTCTGTCCGGCCGCCGGAGCATGCAGTTTTGGCTCCGGTCTACATGGGCGAGTAGATCGTACAACTCTTTTTTCTTCTTCCCCAGTATGCGCTCCTATAATATAAGATCATAAAAGAGAATATGCGAACGATTTGGACCAGGAATATCCGACAACAGCCGAGCTAATAATCCGACGAGCAGCAAGATGAAGAAGCAATTAGCTGGCTAGATTAAATAGCATACGTACATTGGGATGGATTTTTGTGGTGTAGGAAGAGGTGAACCGGCGAGCGGAGGTGACAGCTGACGACGGGCCGCCGTGGACGAGCCTCTGCGATAGCCTGGGACACTGCTCGGCCGCCGCTGATTGCTGGAGCGTCCTCGCCGCGTGCCGAAGCGCCGCCGCCATCGTCGCTTTCTTCTAATTTTTTGTTAAATACATGGTACATACACCCGTCCGTGCGTTTATATAGATTGACGATCTTCTCCGTTTCTAATATTTTTTTACAGTACTTTTCCTGGCAGCTTTTCCGTATATATGGTAGTACTAGCACAATAGACCCGTGCGTTGCAACGGTTTCGCAAATGGCCAGCACTTGCACCTATCGTGTCGACTTTTTGTCCTCCATCTTTCACAAGCGCACAACTCCGCTCATGTTCCTACTTACCAGCCCACCTCCTTGCTCAACGGTGCTACCCTCCCTCCCTCTTCAATCTGGTCTCAAAGTGTCACCCTTCCCTCTCATTCACTAACATGCTTCCCTAGACCAGGTCCAGGCATATTTCACCCTGTGTCATCCAGCTTTGGAGCATTGGGTGGCCATCACCCCGCGTCGCCCTAGCTCGATTCCTACGAGGCATCTCCCTTCGCCGCCGGGCTCCTCACATCCATTGGTCACCTCCAGCTTGTCCGTCGTTCGAAAGGGACCACATAGCCTTTTTGCGAGCGAAGTAGTAGATGCGACAACATGAGTCGTAGTGAGTCCATCCTCATTCTTTTTTTTGAGGCCCTATTATTTGGATGGATGCCAAATTTGTAACTCGGTGAACCGTTTTGCATAGTGTATGTTGCATTGAAAAATAAAATCTTGGGTATTGCCATGATTGCACTCGTTACCATCATAAAATCAATTTCCATTTATATGAAAAATATATACTTAGAAGAATTCTACATCTAGCCATTTTTCTGGACATAGCAGAGCATATCAGGGAGGCGGACGGTGTGAACCCGGTGCACGTGCATGTTATTATGAAAATTTCAAAAAATGCTATTTTAAAGTTTTAGAAAAAAATGAAAAAAAATCACGCATGTATATCCTATGTTGACACTTGTGCAGATTTTGCCATAAAAACGACCATTTGTGACCTACACATAAATATAAAATTAGAACTTCCTATTATCACGAACATTACAAAACTAAGCATTATAGTGTTATTTGGATATTTTATCATTTTTGTGTAAGCCACATAATCGTATTTTTCCGTAAAAATTTACCCAAATAAATATCAACATAATATGTAGATGAAAAAACTATTATATAATTTTTTAAAGAATTAAATAATATTTTTTCAAATAGTGAGGAAAACAGATACACGTGCTGTATTTTCCAGGAGATCATGAATATTGCCACAATTGAATTTTGTAGGCGCATATTAGCCAACCGAACTATGCTTGCACGTCTTAGCATAGGGTGCGTAGCTGGTGCTCCTGGGAGAGCATCTTGCCGGCCAAGCCACTTCCTTTCCGTCTTCGTCGTTCACATAGGACTCCTTTTAATTATGTACGATGCAGGTGGCAGCCAGCCCACAATACATCCCGTTTCTGCTACTTGTTCCTAGTCACCTTGTGTTCAAGCAGCTCGTGGACGTATATAAATCGGTGGCACTTGGTGCAAGGAAGCAAGGTGGGACTAAAACCCGAGGGTAATTCGTACGAATACTCGTACATTGCACAGGGACGCGAGCTTCTGGCCCGGTGCACGTGAACTGGGCTCGGCCGATCCATTCGATTTTTTCTCGCTGGCCCAATACGCACATCGTGTAGTCGTGTGCCACCTGCCGTGCCGCTTGTCTATTTTACGATTCTGAACGAACCGTTTTGGTGAACTAAGCGGTGGCACTGTTAGTAAATATTTGTACAAAATATGGATAGATCTAAAACGGACGAAAATAAAGGGGAGAAACCTTCCTTCCTTTATTAGTAGGTAAAGATAAAGATATAACTTGGACAGAAAGCCAGGCTCGATCCATTTGCAACTTGGAAAATGACCCACAGATGAAACTGATTAGGGCTCCGGCCTCGATCGACCCTATTTATTCATATATGTATGTCGATCTATTCACGCACATACCTAGGCAACAAGAAAGGGCTAGCTAGATCGATGGCGGCGGCGGTCGGGAACACGGCGAGGACGCTCGTCACGGCGGCATTGTCACCGGCCGCCGTCGAGATGGTGCGATGCCGCCAGCTATCGCAAATTATTCTCGTCCGCAGCGGGCCGTCGCCATCAGCTGTATCTTCAACTCGCCGATACGCCTCCTCCTCCGGTGCAAGGAACTTCAGAGACTATGTAAGTACGTTCAGCTGATTGTTTCTTTATATTCTTGCGAACAACGACATTATGGGATACTTAGTGCTGCATGTTTTCTAGCTTATCTTAAGAACCATGATTATTTGTTTAGTTATGCATTAAGCCCTTACAACTGAAAAAAGAAGTCACTCTCTGCGACTCTGCCCATCATCTAGTGGACTAGTAGTGGCAACCTACATCTGGTGTTGATTAGCATCTTGCATTATGCATGCCTCTGAACTGACCTTGGGATGCTAAATTCGTTTCAAGGAGAGCATCATCGACAAGAAGAAAAAGGAGGTGCACAGTCTACTCGGAGAGATGCACAGGAGCGAAACCTATGAGCTTTCAGAGTTTGATAAACGGGTGCTCTACCTACTTTCGAAGCAAGTCGGAGAAGACGAGTGGTGAGTACCATTAATTATTTATCGGTATAGATACAAGCAGGCAAGCTTAGTTAGCTTCTTATATTACAACACGTTGCTTCGCGTATGGATATCATGTTTAACTTATTTCCTACCTAGGCGCTGGCATCGACGAGAAAATTTACTTGAAAGGTTCGCACTTTGTGCGTCTGTCTCCTTATCGTGTTATCTATGGGGGAAAATGAAGAAGAATAAAGATTGTATGAAGTCTTCGACCTAGCATATGGCTCTCCATGAGAAGAATGCTAACAAGCATTCATGTGACTATGTGAGTGTGCAGGAAGTGAACTAGTAGTTTCATTTTTAATAATGTAGAGAAATCCTCTACCTGCTTATTTATTTTTCCATTGTACGATCTACATGTGGTTACAAGTTAGTTTATTGTTCTCCGTATGATCTACAAGCAGCGACGATCTGCAACATCTGTTTCTTTGTGATCTATTAATAAGCAGAGATGCTAGTCTTGTTGAAACTATTATAAAATTTTGATAAATATCATGACAACAATATTTGCGTAGACATGCGACATAATAACAGGTAAATGCCTCACACATTTATCACAAATTCATATGAAATAATCAAAAAAGGCTAGCAGAAAGAATGCACAAATTGGGTGCATGCTCCTGTTGGCCGACGGTTGCCGTGGGAGTCGTAAACTTCACGGTCGTGGCAGCAACAACATTACATTAACATCGTCGCCCATGGTAAAGATGGTTTTGTCAGAGTGTCATGGCGGAATTAGTTAATCAAGTGAGCATTTGCGTCGATGCCAAGCTCTCAGAAACCCTAATCGCCCCTCTCCAACTTTTTTCCAAAAAAAAAAGGAAAGAACAAGCCTCTGCATCAATTGATGTGTATATCCTACGTGTTTTATTAACCCCTCGTAGCGCCTCTCGATCTGTAGGGTCATGCATGGTTTCGTGCGACTGTCCGGATGGTGAAGGCGAGATCCGAACATCAGGGTTAAGATCACATGTTAACGACTCGTAATCAATCATATCTATGTTGCAAACCAAGTCATAGAGATTGAATCTGACCAATCCGCTGGAAGTAAGGCTTACGGTTTGTTCTATGCCTCTCGTGCAACCAGTAATATGTGCCGCATTTGCACAAAGGACCGATATGTGGCGCTCGAGATATAAAATCTAGCTGGCTGGCAGATTAAGTTGGGGCGAGTTCTTCAGCTGTAGGAAAAAGATGCAAGCTCGCGCATGTGTAAGTTTGCTGGTTCTGTTGAGCTGGGCCTCATCTGCGCATGCACATGGCATGACTTGCTGCTTTGGGCCAGGCTATCATCCGAGGAATACCTCCGTTTCCGCTGTTGGCCAGATGCAAATGTCTATTATTAGTATCAGAAAATCATACCTCTTGGAACGCGAGAATGGTCTTTGCGCACATACCATCTAACATGAGGGGAATATCATACTGCATGAGGAGAATGGTCTTTATGCACGTCACAAGTTAGGGTATTTCACGTGACACCATTGCAAGTATAGCACAAAGGGTAAAATGTATGGGGCCGTAATCGTCCTTGTGGAAGCTGGTGTATTACCTTTCCTTGCCCTTTTATGGACGCAAAAGCTATGATGAAGCCTCTCCTCAATTCTTTTCTCGAATGGATGCTTTCTACTTTCATATTTACCAATCTCTATTATATATCACATTTAACAGAATGATCTAAAGTTCTTTCGGTTGCTAATGATGAAATAAGATCGTACAAAATATAATATATAAATTTTATCTACGTCCCATACAATAGAGGGTCCATAGCTCAGTGGTAGAGCAATTGACTGCAGATCAATAGGTCACCGGTTCGAACCCGGTTGGGCCCTTTTTATTGTTTTTTCTTGCTTTGTTTTGCCTTTAATAATGCCCATGGTCTTTTTTTATTTTTTCAACATGCCTATTCATCTTTTTTTTTTGCAAAAACATGCTTATTCATCATATACCAAACAAGGCTGTTTGTGCAGTCGCGTTGCCAGTTTGGCCGTCCCGCAAACAAGGCTGCCACTGCAGTTTTGACCTTGGAGTCTGGAATAGTGCATATACCAATGTCCACTGCTTCCATATTCGAACACAGACATTGAGGACACTTTCAGCTTCGACAAAGAACGTCAGCATCAAGCCGGTAGCGACATGGATAGGCGGGCACGGCGCCGGGCGCATGATGCTAGCAAGCGTTCCAAAGCTCTGGCGGAACAATTGACTACAGATCAGTATCACAGTATGTATGTCACAGATTCACAAGACACCGAATCGGCTGGCGAAAGTTTCGAGAGGTGGTCGTGATCATCATCAGGTTTTGTCCGTCCCATTGCTTTTGAGTAGTTTCTTTGAGCACTCCTTACAGTCACAGATATGATTATCCCAACATTTTGGGTTTCGCAAAAAAATCAAAGATGAATAGCCATGTTACATGTTACAAAAAAAGAAGACCAGTGGCCATTACCAAATTTGTTTGCAACCTGAAAAATCTTGGTAAACATAGTTGTTGCTATCTCATTAACTAAATACTTTCCAGTTCACTCTGCGCAGCTCAACAATGTTTGGTAGAAAGAATACACGTTTAGTTCGATTAGTTGTGCAAGATGTCAGCTGAACCAATCTTCCTCCGAAGTTATGCATTGTTTCGATATATATCTGGTGCCCCTCCACATCCACCCTGACCAGCAGAAACATGCAAGCAAATGAACCGATCAGCGTAACACACTTGTGAACATCAAAGAATAACAAAAGGTACATTATCATTTACTTTTACGAGGCTGACCTCCACAAATAAGAACGCCAAGAACCAAGAATCCCTTTGTCTGAAACAAACAACAGTGCAAGACAGATGCATATAATGATCAATGTGCAGAGCACCCAGGGTAAGACTATGTCAATAATATAACTGAAATGGAAAGTATTTAGTTAATGAAATAGCAACAAGCCAACAACTATGTTTACCATGATTTTTCAGGTTGCAAACAAATTTGGTATGGACGAGGCAAACAATTTTTGCAGGACCCAATCCACATGTGCGCACTGAACATGAAACTTGAAAGTGCCGACATATCTAGTCGATCCTAATTTCATAGGCATAGCCCTTTTTCATGCGTAGTCGAATATAAGTGAATGCATGTGGAATATGTCAATTATTTTAACAGAAGTATTTCAATGGTAATTGTTGCGCTTTACAAAATTCCAAGATGAATCTATTGTTACTACTTACTAATGAGTGAGGCGGTCTGGCGGTCGCCGTCGAGGAGACCTCGCCGAAGACTGATCCTGCCACCGATCGGATCAGAGAGGTTGCCGGCGGGTCAAACGCCTACCTGTTCTGGATCGGGTTCACGCTTCGGGGCGCTCTGTGAGGTCTCGGACGGCGAGGAGGAAGTCCCGTTAGCGGAGGACGTGGCCTGGCAAGGGCTGGCGGATGAGCCTCGGGTGTCGCCGCCGGCAAATGTGGTTGGCCGCAGCGGTGAGGAGCTCCTCACCGACTTCTGGACAAGGATTGGCTTCCCAACGGAGGCATCCAAGGTTTGGGAGAAGAAGGCTTCCGCGGGAAGGGCGGCCACCCCGAGGGCAAGGTCGTCGTCACCTCCGAGGTCGGTCTGTCGAGAGGTGTGCCGCCGGCCGGCGTCGTCGTCGCCGACGGGGCTGCGGCTGTCCAAGCCTCCATGTCGTCTGAAGGTCTGGAAGGGGCCTCTTCCGCCTAGAAGGGTTACGCCGCCGGCGGTGCTGGCAGACTTCTTCGTCAAGGAGGCTGGGCGTCAGGAGTCCGGGATGCAGGCGGAGGCGGCGAGCTCGTCGGAGAGGTTGGAGATCGACGCGTCGATCACGCCGCGATTCAAACCCCCAGCGGCGGGATCTCCGGGCCATGCAGATGGGCCCCACCCGAGATGGGCTGGCTTCCTTCACGCGATGATGGGCCCGCAACGGGCAGTGATTCCTTCCGATCGCGAACCTTCTTCGTATCGAGAACCAATCGCTGCCGCCGTCGCTCCTTCCCATCACGTCAACGTCGCCGCCCAACCTCATCGGCACCATCCTCCATCACCTGCTCCTGCTCCGCTCCGACTGTGCTCGGGCACACCTCGTCGATCTTTCGCGCAGGTTGTGGCGGGCGACCTCGCTGCGGCTGCGATGTCCGGGCCGTCGCGCCCGACTGTGCCGCCAGGGACGTCGGCGGCTGTTCCGGGGATCGTGGCGCCCGCGCCAGGAGCCGCGCGGCCAGGAGGGCCTCCTGCCGCCATCGCTGCGCCCTACCTTGGCCCGCCTGGTTTCCAGGGGTGGCCTGCCGGGGCTCCGATGCCGGCACAGGCTACCACGGCACCACGTCCTCAGGCTGTTTTCCGCCCTCCCACCCGTGCACCCGCTCCCCCGGTACAGTTCATGCACGCGCAACATTCTTATCCGCAGTACCAAGGTCAGTTCTATCAGTATCCGCAAGGAGGACAGCAGTATGCGCCGCAGATTCCTATGCAGCAAGTTGTTCCACAGCAGCCACCGAATCAACAACAACCAGCTCAACTTCAACAGCCAATTGCTCAACCTGGTCAAGGGAAAAAAAGGCGAAAGAAGAAGACGGTGGTCGTTGGGGGGCCGGAGGCGGGGGGCGCTGCAGTCCCTCCCGCTATAGGGCAGCCCATCCCGGTCGCTATGGGACAGCCATCGATGATAGCGGCGCAAGACATACCTGCCGCACCTCAGCAGGTATCTACTGATGTTCCAGTCCCGGTTGCCCCCGCGAAACAGAAAAAGGTGGACGCTGTTGGAAATGTGCGGTCAATACTCATACTACTAAGGCATGCAAGGCCATTCATTATTGCTTGGTTTGTGATTCTGGGGATCACCCGACTATCAGATGTCCTATTCTGAAGGTACCGAAACCCATGAGTTTTTTTGTTGGATGCGGCAATGATGCCACTCTTGACCTTCAGCTCCCTGACTCGGTATACAAGCCTCAGATAGTTGCTTCTGGAGCACCAACAGCTTTGGTTCAGGTTTCGGGTGAGGGGATAGTCACGGCGGTGGATATCCAGAATCTTCTTGCCCGTATGTGTCCAGGAAATCCAGCTTGGAGATGGGAGGCGTCTCCGCATGGGGACAAGGCCTTTCTTGTTGGGATTCCTACTGCTGCTGATTTGGCAAGGATCGATGGTATGCAGATGAGTGTTCCCAAGGTTGATGCACAGGTGCTCGTCTCCTCTTGGGAACATCAGGACGTCGTTCCGGCTTTTGTTATGCAGCAGGTTTGGGTACATGTCGAGGGAGTTCCGGACTCGTTGAAGCATTTTCTTGGATTATGGGCTGTTGGAACTCTTATTGGGACTACTCTTGATGTGGATTTATTTACCCTCCGTAGCCAGGGGATTGTGCGTATTTTGGTGGCTATGCGGGACGTGGCTGCGCTCTCGAGAGATAATCGAGGCTATTTGGAGGTCATTGCTTTGCTACACCTCAATGGTTACAAGTTCTGGTTCCGGAGAGAGGCGGTTGGTTTCGAACCGGACACTCGTTTTCGGCCTTTTTTCTGGAAAGATGGAGAGGATAATGATGGATCCCACGGTCTTGAGGAGAAGAAGCTTGAGGAGGGGTCAGCGGAGATTGCTCCAGGGGCGGCTAATATGGACGTGGATAACCATCCTTCTACGCAGCCTACAGGAGCTTCTTCGGCGACAGGTGCTCAAATGGCACTTACTCCTTTTAATCATTCACCGGTGACTGCTAGAGGAAGAGAGATTGTGGCGAGGGCGCGGTCTGAGACTCCATATTTGGTTGCTTCACCACCTCGGACGACTCGGTCTCCTTCACCGTCTCGTGTTCGAGCTTTTATGCAGGGATGTACCAGGCCATCTTCGTCACCTTCGTCGAGTCTCGCGCCGCCGGCCTCGAGGGCAGCACCATCTCCTCTCCTTTCTTAGGACTTGAGGGCGGTGGAGGAGGATCTGTCCTTATCGACGCCGAGTGGAGGTGGCGGGGCGCGTGGGGTCGCGGACACGCTCGTCTCCGAGCCACGCGTGTCCGCTGCCGCCGTGTTACCCGCGCTTGGGACAAGGAGCGCCCATGACGTGGTGGCCACGCTGATGCCACCTGCTGTGGATGTGCCGCGTGCCTCCGACGCGCCGTGGGAGGCAGTCTCGCCTCTTCGGCCAGAGGAGATGGCAGAGCCGGGGCGTGCAACGCCGCCGTCGTCTGCCGTAGGCTTGCAGCGGCCCTCGGGTTCACGGTCGGAGACATCGCCGCCTCCACGGGCGGACGGGTCGGTGGGGCTGAGGCGCGGCCTTGACCCTCTGGGGTCGGCTGTTGCCCTGGCCTCGTCCTCGGTGGACGCGCAGCAGCGTCATATCGTGGATTCCGTCGCCGGGCAGCGGGTCTCGGACGCTCCGCGGGCGGCGGCTCCGTCTCCACAGGCGGTGGGGATGGCGGGGCTGGGGTGTGGCCTGGACCCTTTGGGGTCGGCTGATACCCCGGCGTCTTCACCTTCTTCGCCGGCAGCTGGTGGGGTGTCGAGGCCAGGGTCGGTGCGGGGGGCTTCATCGTCGTTTACCCCTGCATCACCTACCTCTTCACCCATTTCGTCGCTCCCCCTGCTTCGCCCACGCCTTCACCGCGCTCGAGCTCTTCTACACCGGTCCCCGTTTCGCAGCTTCCTCCACCTACCGTCCCTCCTCCGGTCGCTCAGCCGACGTTGAGGAGGAGTGGGAGGTACGCGCTTACGGAGGATGGGGCGGGTCCTACCGATGAGGACGCAATGCAGAGAGCTATGCGACGCAAGGCGGAGAAGAATCTGGACACGGCAGGTACGAGACAAGCATCCCAGTCTTTCACTTCTTTTTCAAATTCTCGTATTTCTTCTAATTTGATTAGTTTAGGAGTTTCGTTGGGTACTAGGCCTGACGAGGTTTCGGTTTCTGCCAATGTGTTGAGACAGACGGAGCTTGACCGTTTAACGGTTGCTCCGAATGACTCCACTCGGCATGAGACTCCAGTTAATGATGATGATGGAGCTGATGACATCTTAGATGGTCAGCTCCTCTCGTCTATTATTGGTACTCTTACAGAGGTCGATTTGGAACATGCCGAGCTCAGTTCAATCTATGATCTAAAAGCTTCTGCACGTGGTTCTAGATCGTCCGCTGGTAAGAAGTCTCGTAGATATGGCAAAAATACTAAATCTACAAAAGTTTCTCGATGATTGGCATGTTTCGGAATAGCAGAGGTCTTGGAGACTTGGCTAAGCATTCTCATATTGCCGATGGTTGTAGAGATTATGATTTAGATTTTATTGCAATATCGGAGACGGGTAGGCGAACATTCTCACAAAGTTTCCTCGACCGATTATCAGGCGGGATTAACTTTCAGTGGTTTTCTCGTCCGCCTCGTGGTAGGTCTGGGGGCATTTTACTTGGCGTCCGCATAGACACAATGACTGTTCTTGCTAGTTCAGATGGAGAGTATCACATCAAACTCGATATCTAGAACAAAGCAGACGGTTTCATTTGGAGTCTGGTTGTTGTGTATGGTGCTGCCCAAGACGCTTTTAAGGCCGACTTTTTACGTGAGTTGGTAAATCTCGCAAAGGATAATCCATATCCGATTTTAATCGGAGGGGATTTCAATTTGCTGAGATTTCCTCATGAGAAGAGCAAAGGCCCTTTTGTTGGACATTGGCCTTTCTTGTTTAATGCTGTCATTGATAGCTTAGACTTAAGAGAGGTATTTATGTCCGGTCGACAGTTTACTTGGGCCAACAGCTTGCCTGATCCCACATACGAGAAACTAGATCGTGTGTTGATGGATACCGAATGGGAGAATCAATATCCTATGGTGTCCGTCCGCGCTCTAGAGCGTATTGAAAAATTGTCTGACCATGCTCCTATCCTTCTAACCACTGGGAATCCGCGACCTGTTTGTAAACGGCCGTTCAAATTTGAACTAGGTTGGTTACACCGAGATGGATTTCATGAGATGGTTAAGAGGGTTTGGGAAAGACCAGTCGGGGGCAACAATTCGATTTCGAGATGGAATAACAAAATGCGCGCTATGCGTAAACATCTCGTGGGTTGGGCTGCCCATACGGCTGGTATCCTTAAAAAAGAAAAGCTTCGCCTTTCAAAAGTGATCGATGATCTAGAGGCCCTAGCGGAAGTGAGTCCGTTATCCACGCAAGAGATTGAGCTTAAGAATCAATCCAATGCGCAGATGGCGAGCCTTCTTCGCGAAGAGGAACTCAAATGGTATCAACGATCCAAGGCCCAATTCATTTTGGAAGGGGATTCGAATACACGATATTTTCATGGCTTAGCCAATGGAAGACATCGGAAAAAACGTATTCATTCTCTCATCCAAGATGAAGGGGTCATTGAAGGGCATGAGCAACTCAAATCATACATCACTAATTATTATAAGGATCTGTTTGGACCTCCGGAGGAAAGTTCTTTCTCCCTTAATGAGAGCCGAACGGATGATATACCTCAAGTTTCTCCAGAAGAAAATGGTCTCTTAACCGCACCTTATTCCGAGGATGAGGTTAAGAAGGCAATTTTCCAGATGGAATGCAATAAAGCACCGGGTCCAGATGGTTTCCCAGCAGAGTTTTATCAAACTTTTTGGGATACTATTAAATTGGATCTTCTAGATTTGTTCAGTGATCTTCACACTGGACAACTAGAACTATTTCGTCTAAATTTTGGTGAAGTAATTTTGTTACCGAAGGTTAATGAGGCAGAAAGGATTCAACAATATAGACCTATTTGCCTCTTAAACGTCAGTTTCAAGATTTTCACGAAAGTGGCCACCATTAGACTTAATACGGTTGCGGATCATGTTGTCCAACCTTCTCAAACTGCTTTCATGCAAGGAAGGAACATCCTTGATGGAGTGGCAGTTCTGCATGAGACGGTACATGAGATGCATTCCAAGAAACTTAATGGGGTTATTTTAAAATTAGATTTTGAAAAGGCATATGATAAGGTCAAATGGTCTTTTCTGCAACAGACACTCAGGATGAAAGGTTTTTCTCCTGAGTGGCGTGCTCTTATTCACGATTTTGTGTATGGAGGTAGCGTGGCAATTAGGGTCAATGATGACACCGGCCACTATTTCCAGACACGCAAAGGGTTACGCCAAGGAGATCCGCTATCACCAATGTTATTCAACATTGTAGCAGATATGCTGGCAACACTCATAGAGCGCGCCAAGTCTGATGGTCAAATTGAGGGTGTGATCCCACACTTGGTTGATGGGGGTCTATCTATCCTTCAATACGCTGATGACACAATTCTTTTTATGGATCATGATCTCGAAAAAGCTCGTAATCTCAAATTAATTTTAGCAGCTTTCGAGCAATTGTCGGGATTGAAAATTAACTTCCATAAAAGTGAATTGTTCTGTTTCGGTGATGCCCAAAACGACATGACTCAATATACAGAGTTGTTTGGTTGCGGGCAAGGCCAGTTTCCTATTCGGTATTTGGGTATTCCGATTCACTATCGGAGACTTACACTTGCTGAATGGAAGATTGTGGAAGAAAGATTACAGAAACGCCTTAGTAGTTGGAAAGGAAAATTGTTGTCCCTAGGAGGAAGATTGGTACTCATTAACTCGGTACTAACAAATATGGTACTGTATATGTTATCATTCTTTCTCCTGCCGAAAGGAATTTTGCATAAACTCGATTATTATCGATCCAGATTCTTTTGGCAAGGGGACAGCGAGAAAAAGAAATATCGGTTGGTAAAATGGAGTATAGTGTGCAGTCCCAAAGATCAAGGGACTTGGAATTCATGACCTGGAGGTTATGAATTCTGCTCTGCTAGGTAAATGGCTTTTTAAGCTTCTTACGAGAATGGGACTTGGCAAACTATTCTTCGGAGAAAGTATATTGGCTCGAAGACGCTCTCCCAAGTGGTTTGGAAACCCGGGACTCTTCTGGGCTGGTCTCATGGCGACGAAAAATATTTTCTTTCGTATGGTACTTTTTCTATTAAGAATGGAGCACGAGATACGTTTCTGGGAAGATGTTTGGCTGGACAATGCTTCCCTGAGTGAACAATATCCTGCTTTGTATAGTATTGTTCGTCGCAAAGGTGATACCATTGCTACCGTTATGGCTACCTCACCACCGAATGTGACGTTCAGACGGGTTTTACTTGGACAAAGACTAACAGCATGGAATACTCTAGTTCAACGATTGGGTGATATTCAGTTATCCCCTGAACCGGATGAATTTAGATGGAATCTTCATGTAGATGGCTCTTTCTCAGTTAAATCTCTATACAATGCAATCCTTCATTCTGATTTACCAGTTGATAATAATAAGAAAATTTGGAAGATGAAGATACCATTAAAAATAAAGATTTTTGGATGGTACCTTCGTCGAGGAGTTATTCTCACTAAAGATAATCTTGTTAAGCGGAATTGGCACGGAAGTTCGCGGTGTGTTTTCTGTCATCATGATGAAACCATCAAACACCTATTCTTCCAGTGCAGTTTTGCGAAATCTATATGGTCAGTCATCCAAGTAGCGTCTACCCTGTATCCGCCGACTAGTGTGGCAAATGTATTTGGCAATTGGCTTCACGGTGTTGATTCAAGGTTTAAGTTGCTTCTTAGGGTGGGGGCGCTTTATCTGGGCGCTATGGCTAAGTAGAAATGACAAGATTTTTAACGATAAAAACCGTTCTTTGTTGCAGGTCATCTACAGATGTACAAGTATTCTCCGTTCATGGTTACCTCTTCAGCGGGCGGAGAATCGAGACCTATTTACGGAGGTCTGTACACGGTTGGAGGCTACGGCGAGGGATACTATTTCCCTACATGGGTGGCAGCATAGTCTACGGATTGCAGCTCCACCCTCTCCTTAGGCGTTCTACAGTTCATCGTCTCGAGATGTATTTCGCCTTTTTATGTTTTGTTCGTTCTGGAGACTTGAACAGATGTGTGCATCCTGGTTATGCAGAGGCTGGATGTAATTGCTTTCCACAAAGTAATAAAGCATCCTTTATCGAAAAAAAAGAATATTTGTGATTTAGTGACCACTCACACTCTGTCTACTTCCTGATAACTATAGTTTGAAGCAAGTGCCAAAGCTTACCCCTATTTGTTATAGTCCATTTACGCCACACTGCCCGAATAGCTAGGGAACTGCAGGCGTAAAATGTTTACACTTCCAAGTTAGGAACCAAAGAGCAAAACAGAAAGTACAGTACGTGATAGTAAAATACAATGGAAAAAAGAAACTATAACAGAGAAGGCCCAAAAGTCTAGTTTTATGTTTAGTTTTTCGTGGTAGAATCAATTATTCTGATCTTAAGTCCAGAAGTTCAGAAATTGTTTGATACTTTAGAAACATTTGACGAACTAAATAATAATATTGATGAACCAGATGTTTCCTAAAACATATGAGAAACAACCCACCTCTTTCGGTTTGCAGAACATTGTGTTCTTCTAGTGGCAGCTTTACATTTGTTGACAACATGGAAATTATGGGAGACTTGTATACTTAACAGCCAAAGTATACTTCTAGCTGAATATGATTATTGCTGAGCAGTACATTTACAAGCATGCAGAATATAAATGGTACATTTACTAGTTGCTGAATCTTTGACTCCGAGTTCTGACTGCTATCCTCTGAATTTTTGTGACACTGGAACCAACTGATAAACTTCGGTCACCAAAATATGCAGAATAAAGAAACTGGACTTTTGGATGACTAGTATATGCATATATGTAATATAGCAACCGATGCAGAGGCTGGGGCTAGGCCCCCATTTCGAAAAAAATGTAATCTAGCACTTTCTCTCAACAGATGTAACTTTGTTTTTGTGTACTGTAAACACTTACCTACCTGACACTAATCATGTATTATTACTGATCAGTAGGAATGTTGAGGGTGGAGCATTGGCATCCCATCCCACTGAATATTAGTGCTATTTTGATAAAAATGATTTGCAATGGGAAAGTAGCCAAGTGCCCAAGTAGGCACATTTCATTAGAGCTCAATACCACCTCCAGTACAGAGCTGGATACACTATTTTTTAATAATTTTATACTAGTGCCTTGCACGCTATCCTGTTCAAGTAGAACAAAATCAGGAACTCCGTCACCGTTAATTCGAAGCTACAGCAGAATACATTCACATTTGTCCGTTCATCCATGTGCCCAACAAGCCACGCAGAAGCATAAACAATTCACACTCAGAATCCCGTTTGTATATAAGCAAACCCACAAGCAAAAACTGATCACAGGCAGCAGCCACAAACAACATACTGCCGTTTGAAATTCACCAACGCAGGAAATGGGTAACAGATCATGTCTGCTGCAACTGCTGGCTCTGGCATTAGCCGCTGCTCAGTTTCTGGGGTCGGAAGCCGGAGGCATTTCCATCTACTGGGGCCAAAATGGTGGTGAGGGCACACTTGCGGAGACCTGCGCCACCGGTAACTACAAGTTCGTCAACATCGCCTTCCTTTCTGCCTTCGGCAATGGACAACCGCCAGTCCTCAACCTGGCAGGCCACTGTGACCCGACCAACAACGGTTGCGCCAACCAGAGTTCTGACATCAAGTCGTGCCAGAGTCGAGGTGTCAAGGTCATGCTATCTATCGGAGGTGGAGCAGGCGGCTACTACCTTTCCTCATCCGAAGACGCCAAGAATGTCGCGACGTACCTGTGGAACAACTTCTTGGGAGGTAAGTCATCTTCGCGGCCTCTCGGTGACGCGGTCCTCGATGGCATCGACTTCGACATTGAGGGGGGCACACCATTGCACTGGGATGATCTTGCGAGGTACCTAAAAGGGTATAGCAACTCCGGCAGGAGAGTGTACCTAACTGCCGCACCTCAATGCCCTTTCCCTGATGCATGGGTAGGCGGCGCTCTCAACACCGGCCTCTTTGACTACGTGTGGGTGCAGTTCTACAACAACGCTCCCTGCCAGTATACTTCAGGTAGCACTTCCAATCTTGCGGACTCATGGAAGCAGTGGTTGACAGTTCCAGCAAAGCAAATCTTCCTCGGCCTCCCGGCCTCTCCTCAGGCTGCCGGTAGCGGGTTCATCCCATCTGATGATCTCAAGTCAGATGTTCTCCCACTTATCAAGAGTGCCGGGAAGTATGGAGGGATCATGTTGTGGTCTAAGTACTATGATGACCAGGATGGCTACAGTTCTTCAGTGAAGAGTGATGTTTGAGAGGGTTTCTTTACCAACCTACTTCTTATTTGTGTTGTGCGAGTATTTTAATATTTTTCTTGTGGCTTGTTGGTACTTTTGTTATTAAATTGTTGTATATAATATGAATAAGAGCATGTGCCGTCTATTTCCTTTTAGTTTGTCTGTCAATATCTTGTGCTACTTTCCTTGTGTTATGTGAGAGGGAGATAGATTGGATCGGCGCACACAACATTTTGCGTGTGATCACAACAGCCTTGGAGTACAGTATTTCTTCAAAGTTTGTTCAATAATTCCAAGTAGACCGACTCCATAAGTTTTGTTCAAGAAGGAATTGTTAAACTTAATGCTTTAGGATTAACCTCAAAGGATCTTAATCTCATGATCAGAACAGTATTTATATAGTAACTTAGGCAGTAACGAAAATTAGGGCCTACGCCTGGAGGCATGATTCCATCCTCCCCTGTCGCACCGTATTCATGTTGGACTAAAAAAAGAATAGCAGCAGCCGAGTAGACCGGCATAGGCCCCGCAATCGGGAGCAGGAAACAGATGGCTTAAATGCCATGCATGGAAAATGCCCCTAGGATTTTTTTTGTGAAGAACTAAAACATTATTGTTGACTCAGCGGAATTTGGTTCTTATTTGAGGTAATCAAGCTAGTAGGAAATAGTACTTACTATATTTTGCTACTTTTTAGTTTAAGATGATATCGCTTAAGTGCTTAACAATTTTTTCAGACATCTCGCACTAAATATGTGTGGTTGGATGTTAATTTTGAGACCTGGGTGCTAGCTCATTGCCAAGCCTTGCGAGTGCGTAGTCAGCCCACCCGGTTTCGAATCCCAAGAGGACCGACTTAAATGGGGTGTTATCTAGCGCGTATAAATCCGCTGGTGACAATGTATAGCTAAAGAAGGGAATCTTCCTCCGTTGATATTATCATGGTCTAAGGATTTGTACATAAGTTAACAACATGATAATACTAACAACATCAGACTGTACTATCTCGTAGTATACCATAGAATTGAATTGGTTCAACATCCTTGTTCTTCCAACAATGTACTATCATTGTTGTTGGTATTCTTGTTACTTTAGGAATACCCATGATTAAAAAAAACATGATCATCGCACATATGAGCTAATCCTAGAGGCAGGAATAGGAACAACACATGAGGTGTTTAAATATCTTCGCGTCCTTGTGATTTTTCCATCGAAACTCTAATCACATTATAAAGAAATATAAAGAAACAAACATAAATCAAGAACTTGTGAATATATAATAACAATTGTTATTGCCTCTAGGATACATTGCTTTCGTAGAATGCTACTCCTCCGCCTAGAATGTTACTCCTCCTAGCTATGGAGAGATACACTCTGGGAAGGCTATCTCTGGGATATGCCTCATCGGGAGGAATGGGTTTACCCCTTCGTCCGCCGCGAATGGGTGCATGCCACCTATTTTAGATGCCAGGTCGTGTTGCTGAACAACTCGCAGGAGATTGTCAACAAGTACAAGTAGAGTACAATGACATGGTGGAGTTAAAGATTCGGGTCTTTGGCCTAAAGATGATGATTTAGAAGGTTGGCTGCCAGGCACTACACCTTCTTTAACCACAGTTAGGTGGCGAACGACTACTTCTAATCAAACACATCCTTTAAGTTTTGCGCGAGCATGACCCATGAGCTCGACAGCTCATGTGGGCATCCAACCGAGAATTTGCATCACCAATACCTGGTTGGCCAACGGGGAAATACCTAGTGACCCGACACTTCAAAGGCTATCATGACGATACCACTCTTCGAAATTCAAACTTGTGTCTATAAAGTTCCTAAAAATAGTGTGAGTGTTCATAAGATGAGTATTTACAATTCCTAAAATTTTCATAACCAAATTCAAAATATACAAAGAGAAAAAAGGATAAATCTAACAAGAATAGTGTCATAAAAGACAAAAGTACAAATGACACTATTCATTTATCAATTTATATTTTTTGTTTCTCTATATTTATTGCGAATTTGGCTCTACAAATTTTAGGCATCATAAAGACACATGTTGTAAACACTCACAATGTTTTCTTTTAATCTTTTAGATGCTTGCAATTTTGAATTTTGAAGAGCGGTATCATGGTATCATTTGAAGATGGGGGATCACTTAATATTTTCCCGTTGGCCAACCTACACATTTGTTTGGTTTACCCCTGTATAATGACTGTACTGTCCAAGAGGCCATACATCCCTGCCCTGATCCTGTACAAGCTGGACACGTACACAAACTGATTAATAGCAGCAGTAGTAGCACACACTGGACATACCTGCCGAACAGAAAGGATTGGTCATCGCAGGAGAAAGGATCTGGTATGGTAGTATGGTCACTACTGCAGGCAGGACAGGCGAGTCCCGATCCTCCACGGGCCCACCAGCAGTGTCATGTATCTGTCCAAGCAAGTATGTCTGAAATGATATGATATCCGCTCCTATCTACACTGCTGCACCCTTCCTGCGAGTGAAAGCAACCTGCGCTTTTGGAAACCTGGGTGCGCCCCACCCACCCAGATGTGCCGACGACCGTGGGATCTGCGTTGGCGTTGCTTTGCGCACTAGGATCCATGGGATTGATGCTTTTTAGTATTGGGTAGCGTTGGAGCTGGATTGGGATTGCTGCTGGGATTGGGTAAAGGCAATTTTCCACACTCCTGCTGGGATTGCGAGGGGAAATTTCATTCAGACTGTTTATTCGAAATTTAATATTTTTGTTTAAGGTAAATGTTTTTAAATTTAGGTATAAAAAATGACAGGCATATATGCGGTATCCTCTACATGCAAAAAATCTTGTTTGAAATTTTTGTAGGCATAGAAATACCAATTTTTGGGCCTTCCCTGGCACATATTTTCGGGAATTGGACCAAGCTAGCTCTGTATTGAACTTAAGGCCTATTTGATTCAAAGGATTTAAAAAGAAAACTTGTAGGATTCTCACTCATAAGATTTCTTTTTCTATAGAGCTTTATTTGATTAAAAGGATTGAAATCTACGAAATTTCTATGGATTGCTTTCCTATAATACCATCTCATAGAATTTCTAGCAAAAGGTTGGACCGGCTAAAGAGATTCCTATATATTTCTAACAACTATGACATTTACTCAATCTCTACAGATTTTTTTTTTGCGTATTTATGTGGTGCAATCAAACAACTTGTGCAACCAAGTCCTATTTTTTCTAGGATAATTCACATGCCATGACATACTATTCCTACGTTTTTCATATTTCTATGTTTTTTAATCCTTTCAATCAAATAGGCCCTTGAATAAAGAAACCAGCCAACATGAAGCTGAAAAAAAAATTCTTTTATACAATTTGAATGTCACCGAATGGTATAGAAAAATTATCCAGGACATCAGGCAGCGGACCATGGAAATATTAATGTCACCTAGTCAATGCAGGCAACGACATTGTCGCGCAGGACATCAGGTAGTCCCACCGCCCCATTATCTCCAGCCTATAACGAGTACAACTCATAACTAAATCTGCTTTCTTCAAATTCACAGAACACTACTCGTGAGCTACTACTTATCATGTCTGGGGTAGTAAAACGTATAGGAAAACCTCACAGGAAAAAAGAAGATCAACCAACATTTATCCATGCATGACCATGATTATGCTCTATGGCATATCGTCAGGGTACGAAAGAACAGTCGAATCAGTCTGAATGCTAGTAGAACGGGATTAATATAACTCTTCATTGTCTGAAAAAATCTTAATGCTGGTACTTTTAAGCAAGAGCACAACATGCTAAACGTAGAAGAATTCTCACCTATACCCCTTCAAGATGAATAAGGTTACTGCTCTTATGAACTACAGTAGAGTTAACAATTTTCCAGAAAGGCCAGATTGACAAGCCAAGTATGTACACTCCTGACTGCGACAAAATCACACCCAGTCACAGATTGATATCACCGAATACCCCAGCGCAATTGCGCGACCAATGGTTGCCCGCGACATTTCTCAGGATGCAGCAGAGACAGTAATACCTGACGGGCATCTCGGCCTGCGACACCGCCTTGTTGTTCTTCCCCACCCAATCATACCCCTGTCTTCCGCTTCTAAGCCCACACCGTCAGGTTTCGTGGGTGGGCTGATCTGGACCTCTTCTTCTACAGGATCTGGCAAACTTTTCTTGGACTTTTTACCCCTTGTCCGTCGCCGCCTAGTTAAACTCGATTCCCAGGATCCACCAGTCATCTGAACTAACCCCTCGAGCAGCTCAATGTCCTCGATGATTTCAGGACGACAAAGTGACGACATGCTAGGCAAGATATCTTTCTGGAAGTCGCGCTTCTGCCGACGCTTCCTTTGCTGACTTCTCTTTGGCTTGGTCAGGAGATTCACGGGTGAAATGGTTTGTTCATCATTCGTTATTGCCGATGTCAGTGGCCAGCTGGAGAACTCAACACCCTTGGTCTCTTCCAGCTTCAGTGTCAACGACTCAAATGAATCATCACCGTCACTGGAATCGCCGACCTCCATTTGCTTGGCATGGCCGTCAATCCTTGATACAGCCAGCTCTGCAAACCACTGCAGGATATTATCGGGTGTGGCTGGCACATCCGTTGACAAAGCAAGAATGTCCTCTGCCGCAGCTGTAGCAGCAGCATCTTCACAAGCTGGCACTTCTAAATCGATCACAAACCCACGCTTAGCATGGTTGTTCTGCAAGGAGGTCACATGGCATTCATGTGACACTATGGATGACTCTGAATTATCCTCATTTGGTACATCATCATTCAGATCAAAGAAATTCAGGATGGTTGCACCAGTTTTACTGGTGACACCTTCAGCAGCTTTCTGGCATGAAGAAGGTAAACATGCAGCACTCTCCTGAGTTTTATTCTTCTTAACTTCGCAACCTACAGATGTCAACGCAGAATCTGGCAAATTGCAAAGAGCCTGAGCTGCTCCCGATATGTCTTTATTAATTTTCATCTCCATTGCAGTTTCATATGAATGTTCAAACACTTTCCTTGGTTCTTCCAAACCTGTGGAATCAGCAAACGGAGCTTTCTTACTGAGCCAAGGGATCCCAGATACTGATCCCTCACCTACAATACGTTGTAAACTGCCAACACAAACCCCGCCTTGCTCTACAGGAACATCTTCCTGACCATCTGACAGTGCTTCATTTAAATTGAAGTTATTTCTGCCCTTACCATTTGCAATATCAGGATCTTCATGGCAGTGCCGTGCTGGGTGTTCAAACCTCAGTCTATTATTTTGCTCCAAGTCACTTGAAATTGCAACCTCATGCCGTGCTCGTGAGGCAAACAATGAATCAAGTGGAACACCAGAATAGCTGCCATCTGAATTACTGATTTTTTTGAGGTTATGTGTGAAGGTTCTAATGCTTTTGTTCGCAGCACCAAGGCATACATATGGATTTACCGTTGAAGATCCATTAAAACTTGGAAATGATAGTACATCGGCATTGCTCTTATAGCCCCTTGGGTCTACCATGCAAGAACCGACACGAGACGCAACAGAAGAATGTCCTATGTGCGGAGGAGGGACTGGAGCAACAAGTGTATTAACACTTGAACCATGTACATTGTCATGTCTAGAAAAATTATTGAGAGCAGAGGCTTCCAGAGGACTTCTTGAAAACCATCCGTTTGCACTATTCGGATATTGGTAAATTAACTGGTTAATGTTTGCAGGTCTCTCGTCAGTAACATTGAAAGTTTTCCGTGGATCTGTGTTGCTGTATCTAGGCGCGAGAAAACTTATGTTGCTGGCATGTTTCCCTGAAGAATTAGAACGAGATAGAATGATTATCACATTGGATTAAGTATGTGATTGCTAGCATTTATAAAGAACATCAAAAGATGCTTCTTTTGCTCTAATAATGCTTTACCAAGTAACCACATGTACCATAAGAGCAAACAGTATGGCACACACGCCACCCAAATAAAACATAGACTGCGCTAAAAACCAGGACATAGGCATCTGGCAGTATGATCCGGGAAGAAAACATCATTATTTTATCATTCAGATTTTACTAAAGACCTACAGATTGGTTCTGTAATAAGTGCTAACAAATCAATCTGCAAGAAAACATTAATCTAGATTGTAATAGTATGCCACACCTTACAAGATACACTACTAAGAAACACTCAAAGCTTATGAAGGCATCCATGGATTCACGTCACAATTATGTGCAATACAAATAAGAGAGCTCAAAGAATGCACAGAACCAGATAATCAAACAGACATAATGAAGGAAATGTAGTTCTACATGTAACAAATAAAATCAGGAGATGCTATTCTTTTTTAGAAAATGGAATATTATCCTCCCGGTCTGTGCATCATGTGATGTACATAGCCATAATGTTTTTCAAGCAACACCGAACGGCTTACCAAAAGGGGAAGCAAAATGCTAGCACCAGCAGAAAACCCATCTGCAGTGGAGCGCTGACAAGCTAACCAGGATACACTACAAACTATTTGGCTAATTCAAATAGGTTTGTAATCATACCAGTTCAAAAAAAAGGTTAGTAATTATAGTTTCATAAATATTGTACATTCGATTCATCCGATGGGGTCACATAATGTAGTGTTTTTGGCTGGTAGCCCCATTTCCACCAAAATTTCAGTGAAAACGGTAACCCCATATTGCGGGGTTGACTTGTGGTTTCCAAATATATTAAATATGTATTTTAACGATATTCACAATGCAAACATAAAAAGAGCTAGCATAACGACAAAATGGAGAGCAAAAGAGATGCTTTAAATAGAGCGTAGCGTTACCTTTATTGACCAATGATCTCTCGTCCTGTTCTATCCTGGAACTTGCATCGAAGAAATTAGAGCTTGTTCCTTCATTAGCACACTTGTCTTTGGAAAATTCTTTATTGTAACTGTAGTTAGTTGTGGTTGATCTCCATACAGAATGCTGCCAAGGGTTCTCCTGGGAGTATGAAAGACCTCCAGATACTGACCCATTTGCTCTGCCCGTATACGTGCCCAAAACCGGCTCATTCGGACCTCCAAGCTTACTTGTAGTTGGCAAAAAAGAGGTTTGGCAATTATGACCTAACCTCCTGAAACCTTCCACCCTATCTAATGCGACGCCAGCATCACTCTGATGCCTTGTATCCGATGATACACCAAGGAAATCTATAGGCTTATTATCTGACGGGTTGTCATTTTCAATAGTATCAGATCTGAGCTCAAGGTCAAATATGCCTTGTTTGGTGTGTAAAGCAGCATCACTTGAGAGAAATCCATTTGGCGAGGACTGGACACTGCCTTCCCTTAGGAACTTCAAGGAGTGACTTTTTTCATTGTTCATAGCAGCAGCAGAAATTGTCATCGCACCATGCAGTGGAACCTGCGATGGTGAGTTTCTCTGTGATGCATATTCCAGTCTTGAGCATGCATGGACTTCTTTGTTTTGATACTGTTGCGCCAGGTCTCTCTGTATTCTGTAAACCCGATGCAGTTCATACACCTGGGTAGGGAGGGAGCTTTCAAGTCAGAGATGCAAAATAACAAGGGAAAACTAAAATTATCTGTTTTTTTGCTGCAACTTAGTATAATTTTTTCTAGCAGGTGGTGAATTTAAGGTGTCAACGTAATTGAAAGGTACCTGCTGTCTGAATGCAGCTTCATGTGCCAGCATTGTGCGCTTGAACATTTCTTTATCATAATCTGAATAACCAGCTGCATCCGCTGTCATGAAGCCATTGCAGAATTCCCCATTCGATGCCCTCTCCTCCCCGTACGACGACCTCCAACCATTTGCGCCTGCCTGGAGATTGCCTACGGCGTAATATCCAAGTTTGTAGCCCTCAGCTTCTACTTTTGCTCCCATTGTTGTTACAATCTGCTCGACAGACCATTCAAGCAACCCTGAATAGCACAAAACAGAGCAAGAAATGAGCCACGCGCATTGTTTATTGCTTTCTCAACAAACAGAAAAACAAGTTGACGGCTTCTGAATTACTAGTTTTCTTTTTCACTGGTAAAGTAAGTAATGATGGTCGAGCCTACATGCAGAGAAAGGTGAAAACTTGAAGCCAATTGATGACCTTGCAGCTTTACTTCATGGCTTGCGCATTAGCAACAGTTGATAATTTGGGGATAGTGATATTAATCATATATATTAGTAGGCAATTTTAAGCAGATATTCTCCCAACAAACCCTGGCTGTGCTGGATGTCAACTCCTAGGGAATGGGAAAAAACTAAAGGAGACAAGACAAGTCCAAGCTCCAGCCGAACTGATACTAAATCCAAGAACCAGTTCATTCAAGAGAAGTAGTAGTATGAGCAGCAGCAAACGTGGATACTACTCAACTGCGGATGTACTAATTACTCAACTGCTCCCACTTGATCCAACCGAAAAATCTCAGGCAAGACCAAATCCAACACCAACTCAATTACCAAAACAGGAAACAACGACAAAGACACCAAGAAACACAAGAAAAGATCAGAGCAGCTGAGCTACGGGAAAAAAAAAGCAAGTTAAAAGAGAATTACCTCAGCGGTTCTTGGCACTGAACTGCGGCAGATGGGAAGCGACGACCCGCAGCGTCAGCCTCACGACGCCCATGACCCCCGGGGAAAGCGAACGACGCGGCTCTCCCGGTCTCTCACCTCGCAAGCACCCAAGACGAAGGATTTCTCCGGCGAAAAGGAGCAGATCTCGCCGCGGGAAGGAGGACAGGAGGAATTGCGGGGGGAGGGAGGTGGATTCGATCGATGGGCCAGGGAGAGGGAGAGGGAGAGGGGGAGGACTGGAGGAGGGCTCTGAACTGGTGGGTTCTTGTTCTCTCTCGCTCTGTCCTTTCTTCACCTTTTTATTTTTTCTCCCCGTCTTTCCTTTTGGATGGTTTGGTCATGTGCTGCTGTGGACCCTTTCTCTCTCACCTCCTCCATGAGAGGGAATGGAACGAACGACCTTCTAAACTGCACCAGGACAGCAGATCTGTTGACATGTATTATTCTGTCTCCCCTTTCTCTCTCCCTCTTCATGGCTGTCCCTTCCCAACTCACCTAATCTCTTTCTCTCTCTACCCGTCCATGTCTCTGAAATAAAATCTTCTATATTTTCCCGTGGCAGAACCTGCTGTCTCTCTCAGATTCGTGTGCGAGATCTTGGTTGTTAACCGGTTGTTTACTCTCTTAAATATTAAGAATCCTGTTAAGGGTATGGCTTCTCTCTCCGTGAGTGACAGGAGAATGAGGATTAATGTAATGTGTTGAGTGTTGTATTGAGCATCTCAGAACGAGCAAAGAGCGAAACAAGCGTGGAAAAAAAATCGAGGATTGTGCAGCTAAATTGTAACTCATATACAGGAATTACAATGTAATTAAATTGTGTAGAACTTGCAACTAAAATCAGTTGCAACCAACTTGCAACTCATATGCGCAAATTACGATGCAATTATACGGTGTAGCCGTGTAGAACTTGACTGAGCACGAATGTGAGAACTAGCAAATCCCAAAAATAAACTAATAATTGCTTACTGACATGAAAAGTGAAATACAGATGGAAGTTATATAAAGCTACGGATGTGAATCAGGCCAATACTTCAATCTAGACTATGGTGCGACAGTTCTGTCGCTTGACCTTTGCCCCCCTTAGTATGTTTCTACCTCCTACCAGTGTTGTTCATTGCCTCTCCACTCCCAAACCATCTACCTCCTCTCAAAAATCTAAGACTTAGCTGCAAGTGGTGTCAAATCAGTGCATTGGCGCCTTGACGAGACACAAAACATTGTATTGTGCACTTGATTGCCAATTAAACTCTAGGTCCAAGGGCAACCCCGCCCAAAGTTAAGATTAAGCCAGGGGTGTTGATCGGGCTCGACGCCCTGGATCCCTATTCCACTTACCATGCATGCCTCCTCTTTTGACGCTCAGAAAGTGTTAGAGTTAGAGACTGTAAACAGAATGAGTTTACGTCGGTATCAGCGGTGTAATGGGCATTTACTGAATTAGTTTGGTTCCATTTCCATAATAGGGAGGGATTTGATAACATGATCGAAAGGTCAGAAATCCAAGATCGAGGCCATGGAAGCGAACTAGGCAGAGGAGAACGTCGGATGGAGATCTGTAAAGCTTCGATTCTACATAAGCGGCGACGGAGGTTGGGGGCCGAAGCTGCTTCTCACTGGCGTCGCTAGTCGTGGGATGGTGGCGCCGTATTTTGTGGGGGACGATCAGCGCCGAACTCGGCGGAACTGCGGAGGGGCGTCGAGCTGGGAGTGATTGTTGCAAGCGAGAGACGCCTCTCCTCTGGTAAAGTGATTTGTTTCCGGTTGGGGAGGGTGGTATCAAGGTTACATTGCGGCGGCACTTGGCTATAGGGTAGGAGTACATGTTTAGAGGGCAAGGTGAAAGAAACACGGCTTAACGGTATCGGAGGGAAACGTGTGAACCAAATACAGTGTCCTCATTGGCGTCGTTGAACGATTGTGCACCTTTCGTCGGTTCAAAACAAAACGCCCAATCTGATTTGACGCTGCTACAGTATGAGCGTTGTACTCGTGTACTATACAGGGGTGGGTACGCTTTGCAATAGCCATCTCCTGTTTAGTAACTGGGTATAGGGAGATTAAACAACCCGGGCGCAGGCAGGCAACAAATCGAAATGGTACCCTTATCAGGAAAGGAGAAAAGAAAAAAGTAGCTCACGGTAAAGCGTGACGCAAGAAGAAAGAAAAATACAATAATTAGCGCTTTAAAAGGCGAGGTCATCCGGCCGATCCAACAAATTCCCCAAAAGCCTGGTCGTAGGGCCCACGTCGCCTAGTCCGGCCGAAGAAAAGACACATCCCGAGCAGATGTGCCAGTCCTGGCTGCCATATGGAGCCCACGCCAGTAGTACTACACAGACGCAGATTCTGCCCCAACCGATCGATCGGAGCGCCGCCCAGCTCGCACGCGACGACGCCGCTACAGTGCGGCTGCAGATCGGGTGCGACCGGTGGCTTCGGTTTTGGCGACGAGAGGATTCAGCCTCGGATTCCTCCGTCTCCGTGTGCCATCACATTCCGGTCCCGTCCGCCTCCTGCCTCGGAACGGCGCGATGTGCTTCCATCCTTGCAAGTAATGGCTCGCGGTCCCCGTGTAGCAATGGCGCTGGAACGTGAACGTTTGCTTCCGTCCCAAGGGATTTTATCTTAGAGCATCTTCACCGGCGTCTCCTAAATAGGCGCCGGTATCTCCGTTTAGGCGTGTCGGCACAGCATCCTCTATTTGGGCGAGCTGCTACCACACCGACGCCCTAAACAGGCGACTACGATAGATAATTTGAATTTCAAATCTTAAATATAACCATAGAAATTTAAATAAGTCTACGAATAAGAAGTTTGGGCCAACACATGGCCACCAAATACTAATAGGTTTTGGAATAAGAAATTTGGGCCAACACACGGCCATCAGATCACCGTTTCCGGCGTAAAAAAAGGTCTTCCAAGCTACATGATCACATGATCAAATGAAGGAGTTCACGGGGGGCGCAACCTCGACGACTTCCTCATCGGCGGCCGGCGGCAGCTCCGTCGCTGCAACTGGATCCACGGTCGTCGGGGGAGGCATGAACATCGACGGTGCCGGGGCAGACATGAAAGGAGACGGTGCCGGGAGAGACATGAACGGGGACGGTGCTGGGGTAGACATGAACGGGGACGGTGCCGGGGTAGACATGAACGTGGACGGTGCTAGGGGAAAAGCCAACGCAGCTCACGCCGCCATCACCTCTTGGCCGATGCGCTCGCGGTACATCTCGTGCCACGCCTGCGCCAAGGGGTCCATCTTCTCCATGTCGACCATCAAGATCTTCGATTCTTGAGACATTTTGGCCAACGATAGCTGCGTCGCTTCGTTAGTGGCCTTCATGGCAGCGGCCTGAGCTTCCATCTTCGCCGCCTCCACCCTCTCCCTCTCCAACTCGATCTGGGCGTCTTGCTTGTCGAGGATGGCCTGCCACACGACGGCGGATCTATCGGTGGCTTCCTTGTTCTCCACCGAGAAGGAGGTGATCATCTTCTCGATGAAGGCGCCCCAATAACTCCCGTCGCGAGGTAGGCGACGGTTAGGTTAAAATTGAATGAGCCGCTGATGCATCGGCCCCGCCACTCCCCGCTGGCGTCGACTTTTGGGTTGTGTGGCTGACAGGCGGCTCCCACGCCCAAAATTTTCAGCCTTGCGAGGCGCCGGCGCACCCGATTCGCACCCTTGGCGAAGGGGCCGACACGGGGTGCCGACGCTTCTATTGGACTCCAAAAATCGCCGGCGCCGTTTGGGGCGCGCTGGTGCGAGCCCATTTTCGCTCCCGGCCCCCAAATTGCTATCAGGTCCGCTATCGAGGACGCCGGTGGAGATGCTCTTATTGATTGATCATTTCACCAAATTTATTTTCTAACCTATGTTTTGAGAGCAGGAAATCACTCTAACACGATCCGATAACTATTTGAGTATCGAACCTACAAAGAGCTGAAGGTAAACTATAATGCTACATCTAGATTGATTTAATAGACAAACGTTTACCATTAATTTGATCAATAAAATATAAATTTTATGCCTACAAATATATACCATTAGATTCATATTCAATAAACGTTTCAATGGTATAATTTTTGTGACGTATATTTCATATTTTATTGACCAAAATAAATGGTGAAAACAATTTTTCAAACTAGACGCGCGCATGTTAAACCGATCTGGAGGAGTACAACCCACTTATATGGCCCTTCGTGCGATGCATTAAATTAAAACATGCAAAGTTTTAATTTGTTAATACTACTAACTAAAAGCAGCAAACTAAACCAACTTTGTGCTGAAACTAAAGATGCAAAGAAAGCTGACGCAATGGTGCTTATGCAAGGTGCAGCTGGACAAAGATAACTCTAGGGAGCAATCGTTGTTCTCGGCATACAGTTGTTTCGTTTGTTTTGGTTGTCACAATATTAGTGAAGCACATACTTTTATACCAGCTATAGATGCAGAAATTCAATTCGGCACGTGGGAGCATATGCTCTTCCCACCGGAAAAAAAACCCATGCCTCGAAACTAGCGTACAGTGGGTCAATTAAGGAAACATGTTTAGCATCAACACACCTAACCATCACATCTAACTTTTGTAAAGATCGTCTATTGTCTCTTTCTAGGTAGGAGCCATAAAAAGGTGCATCCACTCGAGCAAGTATACACCTAGTGATTGATCCTAAGGTCACATACTTGAGCAAGCAAGGGTGTTTTTAAGACATATAGTCCAACCATCGTTGTAGGTTTCAAGGTCTCCTTAGGTTATTCCTTGTTGATTAACACGTTATTGATGGTCATGCATCTAAGAAGCGAGACACAATTTTTATTATCTCCGGCCATCCCAAACCTCTGGTCACACGCAACGGTGACCATCCTATGCATTCCCCAATATAGGTGTGCACTCATACATCAGTACATAAGACTATTGTAGAACATACTAACTTGTATGCAACCATAAAAAAACTATTTCACCTTAACCATGAATAAGTCACTACTCAAATCTAGACACAAAGATCCAATACACAATGGGTATACCGCCTCTTACATCATGTTTGACAAGAGATTACAGTGGGGAGATGGAGAGCATGAATGCGGTACTGTTGTAGATGTTGATGACGACCATGGTGGAGGGGGTGGAGCCACCCGAAGGCGATTGCGGCATCCGTTCCGCTCTCCAATCTCGGACGACAATGGACTATGGACTCTATCTTTATGTGTTTTTATCTCTGCTTCCATACTTCATAGAAGAAGAGATTGGCGCGAAGATGGACGACAACGGAGCCACTAGGGGAGAGATGGGCCCTGTGGTGCATCAAGGGTATCTAGCCACGCTGCTCGGTCTATCTTGGCCCTCTAGCCGGCCCAGGCGAGGTCCAGATGCTCCATGACTTCTTTCTTCGTAAAATAATAGCGTAGAAAAATCCTAGGTAAATTTGAGTTTGTGAAGGTCCGTGAAAGTAAAAAATATGAAAACAGGGTTTTTCTGCCATGTGGGGTTATAATACAAACAAAGGGGATCTTATAGAAAAATCCCTAAAATCATTCTAAATCATGATTATAACACTTTATATTTATCAATAATAATGGAATATGGAACAATAAAGTACAAAGAACATGTATGCATTCTACCATCGGCGTGTCGGCAGTGTTCGTCATTAATCACGGCGTCGCTGGTGCAGGGCGAGGTGGATGCTCTGGAGCGAGGATTTTGGTCCGGAGGTGGTGGATTTATGTTCCCCGACTTCGTCGATGGGATGCAATGGATCTCAGTCCAAGACAACACAAGGACGTTCCTGGTCGACGTGACACAACGATATGCCTCTCGTTGCTTGCAGCGGGCCTATTCATTGACTCACAAAGCCTCGTTAGGGATGGTGCTTCTTCGGATATGGCAATGGTGGAGGGTCGGTGTCTCTCCAATGTGCGTCTAGGTGATATTGGAGTTTTGCGGCGGTCGCTGACTTCGACGAGTGCAAAGAACCATCGGGATCGCTCTATATCAATTAGTGTTCTATTTGCAAAGTTTTTCAGGACAACTGTTTTCTTTTGGCCTGTCTTTTTTGTTTCCATGTTTCTTTGTTCATGTAACTTTATTTTTTCTTTGTTCATGTAACATTAGTATTTTGTAGTCATAAGGAGCGAAAATAGGAGAATAGCGGGACATGGCGTTTTTCTCCTAGGTTCAGATGCTCACTTTATTTAAAATGCATTTTTAAACGTATAGTGAATTCCACTTTTACCCCGTAGTTCTGCAGTCGTGACACGAATTGCCCCGTTGAATAAAAATTTATCTAGATTATGCATTTTAGAATATTTGGACCATTGATTTCTGGTGCGTATTCATTGGACAAGCTATGAGGTGATTACCTACTTTTAAAAATATCAGTACAGGGATGAGGAATGAAACAATTGAATAAGAGAAATCTAAACATAATCGTATATGAGGACCTTTGATATTTACACATTTTGTCGCACCACATCGACGAAATACGTCGGTCGTATCTAACAAAAACAAAGAAAATGCTAAACTGAGGTAAAACCATGTTTAAAAACTCCTACATGAGATATTTTGTAAAAGTTGCACTAAATAGGGCAATATGTGTCACAAATGCGCAACTATAGGGTAAAAAGTGAAATTCACTCTTAAACATATATTAACAAATATTATAATATTTCAAAAAAGATGCCACCCGTATCCTACATGCTCACAAAGTTGTTTCAAGAAAAACAATAGATAAGTCCAAATTGTTTGATATTTTAAAATTTATTTTTTGGGTGAAAGAAGCATATACAGCTGAGATGATCAAAAAATACATTTCCAAGAATAATGGTGCAATGAAGGAGTACTTATCAATTAATGTGTGCAGGTGACACGGCTTTATGATGTTTCTTTGGCATGGTGTGGCAAGGCAGCACTCCATGTGGAATCTTTGTTGGTGCAGTGCCCGTGGGTGGAAAGTTGATTGTAGTGATTCTGTGACCATGTCAAACCTCTAAGTACTTTTTTTCTGTCCCAGATTATGGTTTCGAAGGCGATAATCATCTTTATGCATAAACATCATCACAAACACAAAAAATAAGTGGGGGGATCGATATCTGCAGTACCTTGAATTTTGTATCGGAGCACATAGGGTGTGAAATGCATTTCATGCTCAGTCCGGTAACATCAATTTCAAGTGTTTGATTTACCTAGATGGTCAAAGTTAGAAACCTTGACCGGCAAAATCCTAAAAAGATCGAGGTGCTCTGGTAACCTTCACAAAGAAAAAGAGGTACAGTACTAACCTGTTGATTAAAAAAACAAGTACACAAATTAGCATCATATAGTGTTTGAAACACCCTATGAAAATAAACGAATTGTAGAAGATGTGAAGAGATGGACACATATCCTCCAAAATAAAATGAAGAGGAACCTTTAGGGAAAATTTGTAAGTTCTGATCGTGCAAAAGAAACGGCATACACATGAAGACTTCCTAGAGGGTTAAAATCCTAGAGTTTCCTATCAAACTTGAGAGGAAGCACGAGAGGAAGCACGAGTGCATGTTATTTCCTTTGAGCCCTCAACTTCATATAAGAAATCCTTTTCTATTTTCTTTCATTTAGTATTGCTTTGGTTGTTGTTCTGCCACCATGGCTAATGACATGTGCAACGGTGTGAAAACAATTATCATTGGAGCAAGATCCATATGGTTCTGTTAAACATTATTCCGTTACATGCAGTTATAAAGACAAAGTTCGGGCCGGCGGAGAATCAAGTTGCGTGATGTGGATGATTAAGATGGAATTTTGTCCCTCCAACTGGAGAGATATTCTGTGGCCATGCGTGAGTCAGCTAAATGTTAACTAAAACGGTCAATTAAGATTTAATCGGATGAATGGCATGTCATGGGTTGAGAAAGAAAGTTGAGATGTTAAAAGAACGATAGTAACTCGCCTATGTCTTGAAAAGGTATATCATGATGCAAAAAAGACTTGGAAGAAACTAAAATTGGAAAGGTTTTATCGTCATGTGACTCTATGATACTTGGGAATGTCGTGGATACGTTAACTAGGTATATCACATCAGGGTTTCAATTCCCGAAGCCCGGGTGGTCTACAGATGGTGGTGAGGACTATAGCCTAATCGGGCAGCCCCCATTGCTAGAGAGCCAAGATGGAAGAGTCGAGCCCAAAGAGAAGTAGTCGGATCCGGTCGGATGTCGGTCGTGAACATAGGATCTGACCGACATCCGACCTATAGGATCCTACGAATTAGTGCAAAATGGACCTATAGGAAAATTACCTTTGATTCTAACCCTAAAAATCAAACAATATTCATAGGAAAAAAATATTAAAATATAAATCCTACTAAAATCCATTGGAAACTTCTTAATTAAGTGAATTGTACTCTCTATTAGATAATATCTTGTTCACAAGATTAGCGTAAAAAAAGTTCACTTGATTGTTTTTACCAATTTTTAGGATTGGGGAGATTAAAAAAATTCCATGATCAATCTATGCACAATTGACCGTAAATTGTGTTCAGTTCATGCATGATTTGTTGATTTGAACCAATCCTAGTAGCAAACAAATGAAGGGTGATGAATTATCTTTTGCTATTAACGGAAAACATCTCTAAGGTGTTTTTTTATACAAAGGGGAAGCTTTCATTGCCTGAACATACATCTTAGAAATTGTATTTATTGATACGAAGCAATATATAATATGTATTGCGGAATTTAAAAATAGTTGTATTTATATATATTTCTTACAAGGGGCTCATAAAATTCTACGTAGAGATTCGAGAAAGTCAAGGCAAGACAACTTAAGTCCACATTACTTATCATAGTGAACAAGTCAAAGTAGAAGAAAGGATAAAAGAGAAAGTTGATGAGAAGGTCCAATATGAAAGAAGTCAATCATGGGGTAATAATGTTGGGTCCACCATACAATATAGATTCTCTCACCTCCTAGTCCACCATGAACCCTATAGACCAATAACCACCTTAGTACCCATCATGTCTCACCCCTTCGAGGGTAACCTCAGTGTTTTGTCGAGGATCCTAGCCTATAGTTGCCCTTCCCCTATGGGCATGTAACTAAGTCACTCTCACTTTAATGGATCCATGTGGAGGGGACTAGAGTTTCAAGCCACTAACCAAGGAGCTCTAGGGTTGACTCACAGGAGCCCAGCCCGACTTAGATCGATATCGAGAAAATCACAATTTTACAATAAATTTGTTTATGTGTTCGGATTGATGTAGAGGTTGGGATATCTATTGTACGAATGAAAAAACAAAACTATCAGTAAGATGTTCTTTCCCGTAAATGAAAGCAAGCTACGCTTCTCAAAATATGGGCGGAGCTTTGCCTGCCCCTAACTCACATGTGTAAGTTGTCAGTGGGATCACACCGGAGCCCCTCTTACAATTTATTAATTTTAGTTTAAATTTCGATGCTAAACTTTGTAATCCATCTATTTCAAAATAAGTGACTCAACTTTTATTTTAGATACGTTATATCTCAACGCGGTAATTATACCCTATCCATTGCCATCGTAACCCGTGACTGGGTTCAAAGAGGATCGAGCTAAATTTGTCATTACTGTTCAGCAAAAACCATAATGAAACTCTTAGTACATGTTCGAGTCTCTGGTAGTATCGAAGATAAAGAACCACCTTGATTGTGACTACGAGCACCGCACATTACTTTGACCCCCTTGAAGCATCTCTAACAGATACCCTATAATAGAGACCAACCGTTTTTAGGGCACTACAGGGCAAAACACAGTCTCCGACGGGTTCCCTAAAATAAAGGATGTCCCAAAATTTGCCCCTCTCTGCGCGCCGACCAGTGCCCTATCCAGGAAACATCGTGCGGGAGGGCCAACTGCCACTCCCATTCCCATTCCCATTCCCGCGTCGTGCCGCCTCCTCGCTCAATTCGCCTCCCGCCGGCGACCTCCGCGCCATGGACGGCGACGAGGCAACTCGCCGACCTTCTCCACCCCTCTGGCCGCCGATCCCGGCCCATCCCCAGCTCCGCCCGCCGACGCAGCCGCCTCCACTGTGTCCATCATCGTGGGAAACCCTAAGGCGCAGCCGAGCCAGCGCCCCGCCTTCGTGCCTCCCATCCAAACCTCATCGTGGTATGCTATGGATTGAAGTTAATTTGTATGTGATCTGTTTGCAGTGTTTTAGTTCATATACATGTGTTTTATCTCTCAATTATGCAATGTTTTGCACTTTTGCGGCAGCGGTGCCCTAAAATAGAGCAGCTGTTGGAGACGAGTCAAAAATAGTTTAAATGACCTAAAAGGCAAAAACAAGTGCCCTAAAGTGTTTTTTGCTGCCCTAAGATACGGCATATGGTACGGATGCTATTATCGAAGCAAAAAAAAAAAAAAAAGCTCTACTTTGACGCCCGCGCATGCGCAGAATGGAAGCGAAGCATCTCTTACTGTGCCAGGCCTGATCCTCGACGCTCGTCCAGGCCGGGCTGGACTGAAATTTAGGGGTTACTCATGGAGGAAGTTTGGCCCGAAATACTGCAGCCCGAAGTATATCGCCACGGCACCAGGGTTTCGAAATTTCCGTTTTGCTTTACGTTTTAGTACCACATCGCTCGCATAAGACAGACGAGACGTGCTTTTAAGCTAGCTTGGCAGGGAGGTTAGCACCGGGCGGTAGGCCTGGTCAGCAATCTCAAACATTGATATATCTTGATTATGCTTTCATAGATTCTAGGTCTGTTTGAACACCACACGACATGTGTGGTTTGCTTTTTTATTATCTCGGATAGTTGCATAAGACGAACACATTTTTGCAAACTAAAAAAAGATTTTCAATGCAACGTTGCCCCGGTCAAAACACCAACCACAATATACGGCACTCAAAACACGCCAAAAAGGCCGGGAAAAACAACATGACTAATCCCGAGCATGAGACACAATGCCACGCCACGGCCTAGTACTTTCTCCGTCCATAAAAGAATATCATAGATTGGTCGTAATTTAAATTTAGAATGTCTAATACATCTAAATTTCGATAAACTTGCGACATTATTTTATGGATAGAGGTAGTACTATATATTGTCATCTTTCTTTAAGCTAAGAATAAAGGTTGCTAGCACTGCGATTCTACCGTGATACTGTATGGTTTTACTATCTAAATTTATCAGTACGAGTTAGGATTTTGCCCATTCCATCTGATTTTAGTTCCAATCAGATCACAACCATACACCAGATGCCCCCAAAAATATGCAGAGAGCCATGAAAATATTTAATATCGGAGCTGTCAATGCAGGCATCCACATCGTCGTGCAGGTGCAGCATAATCATCTTGAGCCTACGAGACGAATATACTCCTCATAAATAAACGGAATTGCTAGTTCTAAGTTGCATGAGATCTAATAAATCTCAGTCACCTGTTTAGCCGTCCGATTCGATGTGTCAAGATTCGTGTAAGCGGCTGGTTGTGTCAGCGTGTGCCTTCCTTTCTTCTTCCCCGCGTCGTCAGGTTTCGTGGGTCGCCTAATCTCCACCTTTTCTTTTAGGAAAAGGCATCCTATCCTTCGAGGCTATGACGCGATCATGTCTCCTGCTCCACCGCGCGCCACGCGTATAAGGAAACAAACAAGATTATGCGGATGGGTCCCACCACTCCCTTATCCCGTTGACGAGGGTTCTCCTCCACTCGTTTTTTCTTCTCTTCTTCTCCCTCTCCTCGTACTTTTCTCACGTTGCCGTGCCGCCGGCTGTTTCCTCGCTCACACACCCTCCTTACCACTCCGACCGATGCCTTACCGTGAGATTCAGTCGCGTGCCATGGGACTCTGGCAACGGTCTGCGCCACCACGCCCTTGGTTGGTTGCCACCGCCCCGAGATTCGACCATGGCTGGTTGCGATGGCGGTGTTAGATTGCACATATTGTATTTACAGTAGGACTGTATTGTAATTGTAACCTAACCCTAGGCCTCTGGCCTATTATATAAACACCGGAACCCCACGTCATTATACGTGTGAGGCTTCCCCAAAACCCTTCTACATGGTATCAGACTAATCTCGGTCCTACCCTAGCCGCCGCCCCCCCAACCCTAGCCGCCGCCCTCCCTGGCCCCGCCCCTAAGCCGCCACCCCAACTTCCGCTGCCATGGAGCTCACCGCCCTCACCGACGGGACCTTCCAAGGTCCCTGCATGTGCTCGCGAGGCGCTCCGCGTCACGCCGCCCGTGCTGCTCTCCTTCGCCGCCGGGAACTACTCCAAGTGGTGCATCTACATGCGCGCTTCGGGCCGCTCCGGCTACCTCGGCCATGTCGACGGGTCGTCGCCGCCGCCCCACCGACGCGCGTGGGCCACCGCCGACTACACCGTCCTCAACCACCTCCACGCCATCGACGAAGACGTCGCGGACATGATCCTTGCGGGAATCGACCGCTGTCAGCTGTGGCTCGCACGCGACCTCACCGCGAACAAGGCGAACAAAGCCATCTACCTTGACAATGACTTTCGCCAGCCTTTTGCAGGGATCTCTCTCCATCCATGAGTATTGTCGCCGCCAGAAGCACCTCGCCGATGCACTCTCCGACAACGACTCTCCTGTGAGCGACCGCGCCTCGTCCTCAACACCCTGCGCGGCTCCCTCGCTTCTCCGCCGCCACGGTCATCTCCATGACCGACCCGCTGCCCACCTTCCTCCGCACCAGGGCCATGCTCCCGATGGAGGAGATGCAGCAGCCAACGCGGCGGCCACTTCCGCCAACACCGCCTCGTCGCCCAGGCCCGCGGCCCCGCCATGCCTCGGCCCCGGCTGCCGCGGACGGTCCCGCCCGGTGCGGGCGCCGGAAAGGCAAGCAGCGGCCAAGAGGGCCGCACGGCGGACGCCGGGTGGAGGTGCCAGGGCACCCGCCCGCCGCGCGCCGACCGCCCGTGGGTCTGCTTCTCCCGGTGCGGCTGCGCGCGCCCTCCTCCGGACAGGCATCTTGGGCCCGGCCCCGGCCCACCGCCACCGCGCCGACCTCAACGACCACATGGACAGCTCGGCTCTCATCGCCGCCCTCAACAACCTCGCGCTTCAGCAAGGTGGTTGGGTCATGGACTCAGGCGCGTCCTCACACATGACCAACGACGATGGTAACCTCACTCGTTCCTCCCACCTTCGCACTCCTCACTTCGTCACCGTCGGGGATGGCACCACCATCCCCATTACCTCTTCTGGTTTCACCTCCTTTCGCACACCCTCTGGTCACGTCTTTCGACTCAACCATGTACTCCTAGTACCGCACATTATTCGCAATTTGCTTTCGGTTCGCAAGTTTACCCGCGATAATATGTGTTCCATTGAGTTTGACGCCTTTGGTTTCTCTGTGAAGGACCTGAAGACCCGTCGCGTGATTCTTCGTTGCAATAGTGACGGAGATCTCTACACCTTTCCCGGGAGGAGCAGTTTTCGCCGTTCCTCTTCCACCGCTTTGGTCGTCACCGCCACCGCCGAACTATGGCACCAGCGTCTTGGCCATCCTGGGCATGATGCCATGTCGGCTCTTCAGCGTCTAGATTTTATCAAGTGTAATAAATTTAGTCGTACTCGGGTGTGTCATGCATGTCAACTTGGCAAGCACGTCCGTTTACCGTTTCGTCGGTCTACTACCGCGTCTAGTGCCATCTTCGATTTAATACATTGTGATTTGTGGACATCTCCAATTATAAGCACCTCTGGTTTTCGATATTACCTTGTCATTGTCGACGACTACTCTCACTTTTATTGGTCTTTTCCACTTCGCAACAAGTCTTGTACTGCCCGCACTCTCGAAACCTTTTTCGCTTATGCGCGCACGCAGTTTGGTGTCACTATTCGCTCTCTCCAGACAGATAACGGTACCGAGTTCCTCAACGAGACTGTTGATACTCTCCTCACCACCCATGGCACCGCCCTACGGCTGTCATGCCCATACACCTCCCAGCAGAACGGTAAAGCCGAGCGTGCCATTCGTACCATTAATGATACTATGCGCACCCTTATGTTCCAGGCTCACACCCCAGCCCCTTTCTGGGCCGAGGCTCTGGCTACTGCTACATACTTGCTTAATCGTCGTCCTAGTACAGCCATAAAATCCCAAGTTCCCTACACACGCCTCCATGGTCGTCCTCCCTCATACACTGATCTTCGCGTCTTCGGTTGCCTTTGTTATCCCAACATCGCTTCCACCGCCCCACACAAGCTCAGTGCACGTTCCATGGCATGTGTCTTTCTTGGGTATCCCTCCAACCATCGTGGTTACCGCTGCCTTAACCCTGTCACTGGGAGAATTATTGTCTCACGACATGTTGTCTTCGATGAGACGGTGTTTCCTTTTCAGCATGCAGCTTCGTCATCCGCGCGCGCCTCCTGCGCCGCGCGGACTCGACGACCTCTTCGGCACGCTGACCGCGCCACCACCGCGCGCGCGCCCGCCCCGAGTGCGCCCGCCGACCGCGAGCGCCCCTTCGCGCCGCTCGACAAGCCGCGCAGCCGGTTGCCCGGCCGGCGACCGGGCCCCGTGCCGGTCATGCCGGCGCTCCGGTCCAACCGACCCGCCGCTCACCGTGCCGAGCAGCCGGTCCCTGCCGCCAGGCCGGCCCGTGCCGGTCAAGCCGGCGCACCAGCCGGTCCAACCGGACCGCCCCGACGCCGATGCTGCCCCGCGGCCACCTCGAGTGGGGCCTCCAACCCTCGCCGCACGCGCTCCGGCCGCCAAGTGCGTCCCGTGGACAGGCTCAACCTTCCGCCGTGGACTCGTCCAACGTCGTCCCCACCACCTTTCGCCAGGCAATGCAGGATCCTCAGGCGTGCGCCATGTCCGATGAGTACCGGCTCTCGTCAACAACGACACTTGGTCCTCGTTCCTCGCCCTCCGCGGGCCAACGTCGTCACGGCAAGTGGATCTTTCGCGAAGTTCCACTCGGATGGCACCCTTGCGCGCAACAAGGCCCGATGGGCCGTTCGTGGTACTCTCAGCGCCCCGGCATCGACTACGAGGAGACGTTCAGCCCTGTCGTCAAGCTACGATCCGTCTTGTTCTTCACATTGCTGTCTCCAGCTCCTGGCCCATACGGCCTTGATGTGAAGAATGCGTTCGCATGGCTCCTTGGATGAGGTGGTCACTGTCGCAGCCCCGGGGTTGTTGATGCCTCTCGCCCGACCACGTCTGTCGTCTCCACAAGTCCCCGTACGGCTTGAAGCAGGCCCCTCGCGGTACCACCGGTTCGCCTCCTACATCGCCACTCGGGATTTGTTGCTTCCGCCACGGACACGTCCTGTTTGTCCTCCACTCTGCGGCAGACACGGCATACTTACTGCTCTATGTGGACGATATCATCGTCACCGCCTCGTCGACGAGCCTTCTTGAGGGGCTCCTTGCGCGTCTCCATAGCGAGTTCGCCATGACTGATCTCGGGGACCTCCACTACTTCCTGGGTATGAAGGTCAGCCGATCCTCGGCTGGTCTCTTTCTGTCACGCGACAGTATGCTCGGATATTCTACGCGGCTGGCATGTCCGACCGTCACCCTCACCTACACCGGTCGACACGTCCTCGAAGCTCTCTGCGACGGCGAGCTTCTTCCCGACGCCACCGACTACAGGAGCATCGTGGGCGGCCTTCGTATCTCACACCGACGCGCCCGATCTCTCCTACGTTGTTCAGCAGGCCTGCCTTCACATGCATGCTCCGCGCACGTCTCACTTGGCTCTCGTGAAACGTGTTCTCGCTATGTTCGGGGCACTGGAGTTTGGTCTCCAGCTCCATGCCTCCTCGTCGACCGCCCTTGTGGCCTACTCCGACGCCGACTGGGCCGGCTGTCCGGACTCGCGCTTCTCCACCTCCGGTTACTGCGTCTACTTCGGTGATAGTCTCATCTCTTGGTCCTCCAAGCGACAGACCACCGTGTCCCGTTCCTCTGCAGAGGCTGAGTACCGCGCCGTCGCCCACGCCGTCGCCGAGTGCCGTTGGCTCCGCCCTTCAACTTCATCGCCCGAGCTCGCCACGGTTGTCTCTGTGACAACGTCTCCGCCATCTACATGTCCTCGAATCCGGTGCAACATAAACGTACCAAGCACATCGAGATAGACATCCACTTCGTCCGCGAGAAGGTGTCCTTGGGAGAGGTCCGTGTTCTGCATGTTCCGTCCTCCCACCAGTTCGCGGATGTCATGACGAAGGGATTACCGAGTCAGCTCTTCCTCGACTTTCGGTCCAGTCTCAACGTCCGAGAACCTCCCGCTGGGACTGGGGGGTTAGATTGCACATATTGTATTTACAGTAGGACTGTATTGTAATTGTAACCTAACCCTAGGCCTCTGGCCTATTATATAAACACCGGAACCCCACGTCATTATACGTGTGAGGCTTCCCCCAAAACCCTTCTACAGGCGGCACCACCTGCGTCGCCCACCCCGCCACAGAGCTCCATGAGACCCATCCTCCGGTCGGACGACGACACTGCTCGTCAAGGCGCCCCTTGCGATGCGTACTGCAGGCGGCGTTGAGGACGACGAGGCTTGCCCGTTGTGTGTGCTGCAGGTTGGCGTGAGACTCCCTAGACCTTCTCCGATCTCCTTTGCTTCTACGAAGTTAGTGTGACGATGCTGCGAATCTAGATGGGAGGTGCTGCAAATGCTCAGCGACGATGCTGCAAATGATGAGTGGTGGCGGACTGTCACCAATAATGCTACAAACAGTCATCAGCAGTACTACAAACGGTCAGCAGCGGTGCTTCAAATGGTTAGCAACGGTGCTTCGAACAGTCAGTGGAGGAAGCAACTGACGGTGCTGCTTGCCGGAGTTAGGATGTGGCTTCCGGCGGTGCGCCGTCGAGTAGTTGACGAAGCTACGATAGTATAATTCTTTTGCTGCAAATATTCTGTTGTTTTGATACTTTACTACAAAATTATTTACAAGGTTCTAGCGAGTCTCATGCGAGGTCTTCGGCCAACTGGTATGTTCTATTTTATCTCTGGGCGAACCGGTTTTTTCTTCAATGAAGCAAAAGCAGGTTTTTTTTGTTGCGACGGAGCAAATCCAGAATTTTGGCAGAAATTGAACACGTGTCACTCTGTGGACTAGGAGGCTGGGAGGAAAATATCCTCCGGAGGTTTACTAGCGCTTCCCTTTCTTTTACGGTATCTGGCAGCCTTTTCTTGGGTTTTTGCCCTTACCCGCTGTCGCCTAGTTAAACTCGACTCCCAGTCGTCTGAACTAACCCCTCAAGTAACTGGATGTCATCGATGATTTCAGGCCGACGAAGTGACGAGATGCTAGGCAAGATATCTTTCTGAAAGTCACGCTTCTGCCGACGCTTCCTTTGCTGGCCTCTCTTTGGCTTGTTCAGGAGATTCAAGGGTGAAAAGGTTTGTTCATCATATGTTACTGCGGGTTCCAGTGGCCTGCTGCAGAATCCAACAGTCTTGGTCTCTTCAAGCTTCAGTGTCAATGATTCAAATGAATCTAAATCATCGTCGTCACTGGAATTGCCGATGCAAACTTGGACCTCCACTTGCCATGATCATCAATGCCCGAGAGAGCAAGCTCTGCAAACCACTCCAGGAAATTATTACCGGGTTTATCTGTGGTTGGCACATCCATTGACAAAGCAAGAATGTCCTCTGCTGCAACTGTATCGGCAGCATCTTCACAAGCTGGCAATTCTAAATCGATCACAAACGCACGCTTAGCATGGTTGTTCTGTAAGGAGGTCGCATGGCATTCATCTAACACTACGTATGGCTCTGAATTATCTTCATTTGGTATATCATCATTCAGATCAAAGAAGTTCAGGATGGCTGCGCCAATTTTATGCAGGATGACACCTTCGGCAGCTTGCCCATCTATAGGCAGTTAGGCACAAGTTGCTGGCATGAAGGATGTAAACATGCAACACTCTCCTGAGTTTTATCCTTCTTAGTTCTGCAACCTTCAGATGTAGACGAAGAATCTGGCAAATTGCAAAAAGCCGAGCTGCTCCATGTCTATCATTATTGATTTTCATCTCCATATGAATGTTCAAACAACTTTATTGGTTCTTCCAAACCTGTGGAATCACCAAATGAAGCTTTCTTACTGAGCCAAGAGATCCCAGATACTGAGCCCTCACCTTGAATATGCTGTAAACTGTCAGCACACACCCCATCTTGCTCTACAAGAACATCCTCTTGGCAATCTGGCGAGTGCTTCGTTCAAATTAAATTTATTTCTGTCATTACCATTTGCAAAATCTGGATCTTTACGGCAGTGCCGTGCTACTGTGTGTTCAACCATCAGCCTATTATTCTGCTCCAATTTACTTGAAGTTGCTACCAGATGCGGTGGTTGTGAGGCAGACAATGAATCAAGTGGAACACCAGAATAGGAGGAGAATCGTTTTCGTTAGTCAGATATTTTTTCCTACAGTACAAAGAGACACACACAACCTGCCGTTACAAAAATGCCAACACAGACTAAACCGCTATACAGTAGAGAATCACAGATGAAGAGGAGCAAACGTAGCAGCTGGAGTCTCACTCGATAGGGTCTCCCTGCCGCTGGTTTCAGAACGGGTGCAAAAAATTGAAGGGACGGAAGAAAAAGGACCTCTCCTACTCAACTCTCATGCTTACTTACAATGCATGTACATGGCGGTTTCACCAAGCATTTGTTACCGCTGAAAACGAACTACAATGCGGTCCATGCTCCATGGTGGTAAATCAAATGATGCCAAGTTAAGCACCCTAATCAATGTCAATTTTCAGAGTGGTTCGTGGCACTGCCGCACGCATTAGCTTCGCTTTAGAGACCCCCAAGAACTTGGAATAAGCTGCAATGGAATATTGAGATCTGATAATCTGAATGCCGGCCTGCATGCGACAAGCTGTGGGAGCTATTCTGCTGCTGTGCTAACTTTTGCGAGTCACTGTATGGTAATTTTGGTTAACTGCACCTGTATAAAAACAAGAAAAAACATAAGCATACACACTGTATCTGCCGAGCTATTCTGGTGTTGGGTTAACTTTACTGATCCACAGCATTAACGAGTTCTATTTTAATATCTAACCCAGAATGCTGTAAGAGTATGGGGAATTTATATTTATGACCGAGAATGCTGTAAGAAAGTATTCCCTCCAATCCTACTTGCTGCAGATTCTGCGACAAGTAATTTAGATTGGAGGGAGTAAATTTGCACAAGAATGCAGAAACTATTTTAGCCTAGTATGAAAATATCACATAGTTACCGAAACTGCACATTTATCAAGCAACCCGGATCTCGACATTATTGTTGAAAGTGATCAAGGACAACTGACGGTCAGTAGTAACTAAATCGAGCTTATCATAGCTTTTGTACCATCTTTCTTTTTGCGTGTCCAACACACTCCGTAGTTTAGTCCTCGCCACGTATCTGTGGATCTGTTTCCTCCACAGATGCATACTCCTTCAGGTGGCCACCTTTTCCTTATGGAAAAGTCTACTAAATCGAGCTTATCATAGCTTTTGTACCATCTTTTTTTTGCGTGTCCAACACACTCCGTAGTTTAGTCCTTGCCACGTATCTGTGGATCTGTTTCCTCCACAGATACATACTCCTTCAGGTGGCCACCTTTTCCTTATGGAAAAGTCTACCTTAATTTTTATCAGTATATATGTGTGTGGCTGTGAATGTGATGGCCCGCAAGCATTAATAGCCTATCTGAATCTGTGCTTTTTGTATAACAGAAATCCTGAACTTCTTTCCTGGGATAATTTCTCAAATCGAGAAAGATGTACATTTCAACCATGCTCTATGGTGTCGAGTCCAATTTGAACTCTGAATTAGGAAACTGTCCTTATGTAACCAAAAACTCTCTACAACCTTAAAAATTCAACCATAGCTCTACTTTTCATAATGGTTTCGTATTTCAGTGTTTTCAAATAATGTGACAAAACTGACAGTGTGGGGTGTGCTAGCAATTAATATCATGCAATTATTTTGATAAATATAAAACTATTTGTGTAACGTGCCGAAATAACAACAGGTAAAATATATTCAACTAGCATTATCTTTTGTATAGAAGACAGGTCATCATATTTTTATTATACTTTTGCAGGTTCCCAATGTGTAGCATCTCCCGCATTGACAATTTTAAACCTTCACCAGAACTTCGAAAAATGCAAAACCACTCTAAATAATCGGGTTTCGGAGGGTGGTGTCATATTCCGAAGTTCTAAGAAAACCCTGAAACAGCTAACAGTTGCTTAGAATCCTATGAAGTAAGAACCGAAAAAATATCAATCAGTATGACATAAATATCACGGGTAATCATTTCATAGCATTCTCTACATCCATGATTTTTTTGCACATTTTCTAAAAGGCCAAAGTAGAAAACTGCTATTCAAAATCAATCAAGAGCTTTTTTTAAAAATGGCTCTAGAAAGTTCAGAGTTTAACATAGACTCTTCATATATTAGGGTTCAAGTCAGACAATGCACAATGGATCAGGATTCAGAATGGACTTTGGAGGTTTGGGAAACTGCAGCTGGAAGTGCTCAATTTAACACACATTCTTACTAAGGATTTGGATAACTTGCACATGTAGTATACCAAAACCATCAAACCATCAAAAGTACTTCACTGAAAATTTTCTCATGGTTTGTTGAAGTGTGGTCACGTGACACACCAGCAGAATCCAAATAACTAGATGGATGTTATAATACTATCAGTTATATGATTGCATCCAGTCATACAATAACTGATTATGGACTGAAACAAATCTTCCAGAGCTGGTAAACAAATGATAACCATACAATTTCAACTTGGAGTATATCTAATATTATCAATCAGTAGGGAAAACGCCCATAGGTAATAGATTACCTTCTTTTACCGAAGCTTCAGTGCATCTCCAAGACCAAAGTTCACATTGCTTTGATGTCCTTTTCTACCCAGTGGATTATTTCCTTTCTGCATCATTTCAACGAACTCATTGTAGTCGATCCGTCCATCCTGCAGAAGGTGGTGGGCAATTAGACAAAACTGCTGTTGGAAATTTACAGCCTGAACAGGGAATCTACTTACATTGTCCTTATCAACATCGCCAATAATATCTTCAAGACGGGTGTCTCCAATACCAAACTCCTCACATGCCTTTTGGAGCTCATCTTGAGTAATATAACCACTGCCGTCTTTATCAAAGTATGAGAAAGCTGTAAAGAGCTTATCCTCCTTGTCAACTTTGTTTATGTGCATAGTTGCAGCAATAAACTCCCCATAATCGATTGTACCACTATTGTCAATATCTGCCTGACATTTTCATGAAATGAGCTTAAACCTCATTGGGAGCAAAGTCAAAAACCCAAAGGCTATCATCATAACAGTAATCATTACTACCAACTATTCTGTATATAAAAATACAGTTGGGCCTCCTAAGTACTAACTACTAACAATACATGATTTCTGCCAACACAAATTAATAAATGCAGTATAAGATAAATCATAGTTCAAATGAAGCAGGTTTAACAAAGGAAAACATTTTGCAAATGAGATCAAGATGACGTTTGGGTAGGTGGGCACCAGCCAGAGTAGCCTCCCGGTAGGATTAAGGCTACAAAGTGTTCCTTTCTCCACCACGGAAAACAAAAGGGGGTATGCAGGCACCACTCACAAAAATATAAATTAATTTCCAACTTACGTATAAAGGTATTACCGCCTTTCCAAACCAATTGAAGTTTTAGGTTTCTCCCAAGTCAAACTGTTTTAAGTTCGACCCAGTTTGTTGAAAAAATACATCAACACCTACAACATCAATTTAGTTTACTACAGTAGATTCTATCATATGATATATTTTTGTACTATACAGATTTGGCGTCGTAGATATTGACGCATTTTTCTAAAAGTTTAGTCAAATTTAGATATTGACGCATTTTTCTAAAAGTTTAGTCAAACCTAGAGAAATTTGACTTAGGATATACCTAGAAATTCAATTATTTAGAACGGAGGAAGTAGAAATTTAGTTAACCTCTCAACTTTAGAGTAAGGGTCTTCCTAAATTTGCAATCCACAATAACAGAAAGGAGACCAAATTATGTTCAGCAACTTCTATTAAGTTGAGGAACAAATGTGCAGGGATAATTTGGAATACTTACTGCTTCCATTAAAGCATCAATTTCAGAGTCCATCAAAGTAGCACCAACTCGCCGCAAGCCAGATTTTAACTCCTCCAATGTGATATGACCACTATTATCGGAGTCTAGCATTTTAAACATTTCTTTCAATCCTGCAATTTCTTCTTCTGACAAACTCTCGGCAATAACCTGCAAGCGTATGCCCGGTAAAAATCAAACATCACTATACATGTATTATAACATGAACTGGAAAGTTAATGTCAATGCTCACCCTAAGGGCCATTTTCTTTAGTTTGTTCATTGCAGAAAATTGTTTCAACCGACTCAGGACAGCAGAATCAAGAGGCTTATCAGGAGCAACTCCATCAACACAAACCCAAGGGTGACCTGGCAGAAGATGGGCGATTAGAGGAGATTTGGTTGAAAACTAAGTAGATGTTGAGTAATTATTAATTTAGTACTAACTTATAGCTACAGTGTGATACTACTCACATAGGGCTTCATGGGCAGTCAATCTCTTCTTTGGATCACGGATAAGCATTTTCCTGACCAAATCCTTCGCACTATCTGAGATACTAGGCCATGGTTCAGTTGAAAAGTCCAGTTCACCTTTTAAAACTTGTTCAAATATCCCTTGTTCACTTTCTGCTCGAGAGATCAGAAGCAAAATCAACCGAAAGCAACTTATATACATTACGCAAAATGGTAATGCAGCATTTTACTGAAAAAGCTACACATAACCTCACCATCCCAGAATGGTGGAACCCCACTCAACAGGATATAGATTATTACACCAGCACTCCAGACGTCAACCTCACGCCCATAGTTTTTTAAAAGAACCTCAGGTGCAACATAGTATGGGCTTCCAACAACATCTGTAAACATCTGACCTGCACAATCATTTAAGTTATGACATGGCATGGTCATAAAAACATAGAGCGGATGCTTGCGCAAGCAATTTTCGCATAAACAATGCCAATTTGGCTGAATTAGTAATTAATTTCACCCCGCCACAGACTCGCATGAGCAAAACATGCCACGAAATACACAACATTGCATTGCATTGTTAGAGGCCAGGCCATACCTGGCGTGAAGAATATGGAGAGCCCGAAATCAATGGCCTTAAGCGGCGAGTCCTCCTTCTGGTTGACGAACAAGAAATTCTCGGGCTTGAGATCCCTATGCATGACGCCGAGCGAGTGGCACGCCTCGACGACGCCGACGATCACCCGTGTGAGCTGCGCCGCGGCCTTCTCGGAGTAATGCCCCCTCTGGATGATTCTGTCGAACAGCTCGCCCCCGGCGCAGAGCTCCATGACGAGCTGCACGGCGACGGCGTCCTCGTAGGCGTCGACGATGGAGACGACGTTCTGGTGGCCAGCGAGGTGGTGCATGATCTGGATCTCGCGGCGCACGTCCTCGACATCCTCATCGGTGAGCAGCTTCCGCTTGGCGATGGACTTGCAGGCGAACTCCTTGCCGGTGGCCTTCTCGACGCAGAGGTAGGTGGTGCCGAACTGGCCCTGCCCGAGCTTCTTCCCGATGGTGTAGAGGTCCTTGAGGCGGGCGGTGTTGACGTCGCGCTTGAGGACGCAGTCGGCGCGGAGGCCGGCGCTCTGGACGCGCTTGACCTTGGGCACGGGCTTCTTGGCCGGAGGGGCCTGGGCCTGCTGCTGCTGCTGCGGCTCGGCGGACTTGGGCGGAGGCGGGTCGGTGGCGCGTGAGGCGTGATGGGAGGAGTGTTCGCCGGCGGGGATGGTGACGGGCTCTGGCGCCTTCTTGTCGGAGGAGGACGCCGGGAGTGTGGCTGGAGGCGCGGCGCCCTGGTCGGCGGGCTTCGCGGGGCGCCAGATGGCGACGGAGGCCAAGAAGCCGTTGCGGCCGGCGGCGTTCGGGCCGTTGCAGCTGTTTCCCATCGCCGGGAGAGCCTACGCGCACGGCCGCGGCGGCGGCGGTGGTGGCATTGGAGACGAGCGGTGGAGGGGCCGCGAGGAGGCGGGCGGTTGCTCGCTTGGATCGGGGAGGGCGCGCGGTTCCAGAGGGAGGAGGCACAGCGAGCGAGAACCAAATGTGGTGGGCCCCGTGGGGCGGATTTGTGCCACTGCCGTGTGGGCCCCTTGGTCTACAGGACTGGTTGTCAGTGGGCGAGGAAGGATGGCGGGAGCTCGGATGGACGGCCGGGATGCGGATCCGCCTATTTCTAGTTTTCTACCGGCTCTCGGGGGCGAATGGAAATGGTTTTCCAGAATTTTTTTTATTTTGCGAAACACAGTGCAATCAAAGACGCTCACATATACGTGTACACATTCTTCTCTATGAACGCACTTTTGCATTTGAGCCTCCCGCTTTTGGAAAAGGTATTTTTGCCTTTTGTTGTTTCACCACTTCAACTGAAAGGGTATATCCATTTGGTCCAGATCTTCCTGATATTTACAATAAAAATGCCACCCTACTGCAGCAAATTTGTGTCATAGCAAATATTGCAATAAAAACCCTCGATCTAGGTACACAAACTACTATTAGAAACATTTTTTCCAAAAAAAATCAATAAATAGTGTTACTAAATGTGATTAAATTACAATCTTTTCGCCACAGATTGATTTGCAACAAAAATCGCTTAAACACTCTTAGGAGTTGGATCCTTTAGGAAGCTATAGTAGGAGGGATTACGTCCAGCAATTTCAACAAATAATGCAAACTATTACAACTAAAAAACACATGTTCGTGGGAATCAAAAAGTGTTTATGCAACGAATTTTTGTTGTTGTAGATCATTTGCAAAAAAAGTTATCATTTATTTAAATAAAATCCACAAAAAAATAACCCCAAAAAAACCACGAGTTTGTTGGAATACTAGAAAAAATCAAGAAAACCCATAAATTTTTGGCAAACAGCCAGAAATCCTTACATCATCCGGCATGCGAGTATGCAACAAAAGTCATACACGTTTGCTACAATTTGGGACCTCATATGCAACATTGAAAAACCTAAGTGGAACACAAACTTGTAGCAAACGTCCATAATACCTTGGAACTTTTCGCCTGTGCTTTCTCAACAAAACTCATAAAATGTGTTTGCTACAAAAAAAACACTTATGCAACATTTGAAACATCCGAGAAAAGCACATTTGTAGCAGGCACCACGAAAAACCAAGCAACATCTCGTGTGTGTGTGTTCACTACATACCGTGACTGTGTTCAAAATATATTAGGTGAACATATGCAACATGGTGGCTCCGCACTTGCCGGTTTTGCAACGGTGCCCACAAACTCGGCTTCCTAGAGGCCTGTCAACACTACATTCAGCGACCCCACATCCGTTTCAACTTCCCATAATCTTTCACGGGATCATCGTAGTCGAAGTCATAAGAGGGATTGGATTACATCACGGGTGCAGGCTTGGAGGTTTTTTATTTGAGTATGATACACGCCGACTTGATCGGAGTGGTTACTATGGTGCCCAGATGATGGCGTGATGAACTAAGGAAGGCTGGACAAGTTGCCGAGTTGATCAACCTACCAAAAGCTTGGCGTGCATGAGTGCAATTAGCTAGAAGAACAATCGAAGACTACATCATACACATGCTACCAGGTAGAGCAGCTATGCCGTAGCTAGCCTTATATGTGATTGTGTGCATGCATATCACCTTTTAAAAGAAACGCGCATGCATATCACCTAACATCAACTGACCTCGGTGGTGGGGGCTTCAACGTAGCTGGTATAGGTGTTGGTGGGCTTCGGTGCACGTGGAAGTTGGCCCAACATGAGCGAGAGCCGACGCACGATCGAGGCGAGCGATCTCCCCGCACGGGATCGATCGCCGGATACTAAGTGTTTTCCTTATTATTTTCTAGAGCAAAATTAACTAAATGCATGGTTAGTCACCGAACTTGGATCGCTTACTTGCATGGGTCACTATACCATAGGATGGGTAATTTAGGGTTCTCGAATACGTCTTAGACTACTCATAGTGGGAGTAACATAGCTAGTAACATCACACATCTCAAGACGTTTTGGTGACATGGCATGACAATAAATAAAGAAAGGGAGTGAGGTGGTAACTAACTATGTTACCATAACATCACACACCCCAAAAAAAAGATAAATCTACAAAATAATAAATGATACAATGCATGAAACCACATATAAGTGGTGTTGGAGATAGTGCTCTAGAGGCAAATAGTAAGTAATATTTATTATTTTATCTCCTTAGTTCATAATAGTTTCGTGTCATTCTATAACTAAATTAATAGGAAAAATTGATATATGTGTGTTATTGTAAACAAACCAGGGTTCATAGTGAGCATACACAAACTAGTTGATTGAGGCCAATCCATGATCGAGGTTTCCCGATCATGGACACACTTCATTGACAATGAACTCATATCATTAAGTGGTATCATAGCCGATCTATGCGTAGTTATTCTTGTACGGTTAGAAAACATGCATAGTGTGTGGGCATCGATTATATAATTGTTACCCTCTCACGTGAACCTGCTCATAGTAGGGCGTTGTTCGATAAACGGCCCCGACCGACCTCATGCGTACACTTAATTACGCGAGACTGGTTCTGCACTTGACATATTGCTTGTACCATATAAGCGGCTAGGGGTGTCTGTCTCTCTTACTTTAGCGTTATGACATATTTGCAACGGAGGGCCCCGAAAGGGGTGTAATAGAAACAATTGTCTAATCGGCGTTGTGGTTTTATGTTCGTAGGTAAAATGGTTCTTTTTACGAAAGGCCTAACAATCACGTAAAATTGCTATAAGATAAAGTAGAGGCATCTAGCTTTATGTTGCAAGGGTACTTCTGTTGCCTCCTCTCTCACATATGATCTTGGTTATGCACATAAATTTTTTGTTTTCTATACATGTTACCCAACAATATTTTTAGTGGGTTATTCCCTAAATTGTGGATTCTTCTTTATATCTTCATTCAAGTCTCTTTTCGTAGTTTTAAGTTCCATGCATGAAAGGGATACTCTGGGTATCTATATGTTAGAATATACTTTTGATATGGTCAAACTATTCTAACTCCTTCAGTCTGCCTAATTGAGCTTTGGTTGATCTTTGACATCTTCTTCAAATATAATTCATCACCTTTGAATTAATTTAGTTCTCTTACTTCCGAGTAATTATTACTCACTTGCTCAAGTTAAAGTCTAACTCTTACTTCCTTGAGGTATGAACTCGACTTATGGTCTGACATCCTTCTGAGAGTACTTTTATGGGTACTTCATAACAAAGTTATGAAAATAAGATCTGAATTCCTCTCAGTTCACACCATCTTCTTATATCTGACTCTAATTGTCAAATCTCAACATTCTAGTTCAGTCTTTACTCTCCCGCTTGGAGTTTTGTAATGGTCTTCAAACTCCTTTTCTTCCAATTATTGGAATCATGGTTAGAATATTGGTCTTGGTCTGACTTATGTTTTGTACTTTTATGTAGTTCCACGAAGAACTTTGCGGTATATCCACACAATTTTTGATAGCCGGTGTGAATTCTCCGACTAAATTCTTATATGGCATAGTTATTTTGCTGGTAGGGTTTTCTTTGTTAACCACTTCTTGTTACCAATATACCAACTGCGGACTATGTAATACAAGTTATGGCTTATTTGATACCATGTGTCGACTCTTTTATAAGTTTTATGCAATTGAACGTGACTTCTTGTACTTTCTCTTCCTATATCAGTTGTGGTATACCTTATCAATTGTGGTTTCACTTGTCAATTTTTCTTCCTCTAGGTTTGTTTTTGCAACAAAAGCACTAGTTGACACTTTGAATGTGGTATCATAAGTGACTTCTCTTGCATTCCCTCTTTCATAATGACTATGGCCCTACTTATTCTCCCTACTGATTGATGCTCCATTCAAAGTATTGGTGTTGTTTTCTTCAACTTTGCTTCCTTCTTCTGCTGAACTTTCATCGTTTCTTTATAGTCTTTAGAATTCGTATCTCCTCCACACGAACCACATTACCCCTAGATCTATCACATCAATTAAGAACTTGATATTGCAACATGCACTTGCATACCAAAGTCAAACTTCATGTATGGATCTTTTTACTCAATAAAATCCAAGAAGATTCAGCTTTGTGCGTATGATACACATCATTATAAGCCTGAATACAGTAGTTAAGTATGAAATCTCCAAACACTAGGCTCGGATGTATAGTATACAACAACTCATAATATAGGTGAATATCGTGATACTTAGCACATATATGGCATAGTACTATTTGTCTCAACATTTACCCCTACCGTCAATTTGCAAATCGGATAAACTTGAACAAAGTGGTCTGAAAATTTTCGTGGCTGACCTATATGGACCTTCCTATTGAGTTTTGATTTACCTTTTGTTCTATTGAAGATTAACTTCATATATTCTCTCCAGATACTTTGCATACGTGGTATGGTTGCCACGGTTTGAGACATGTATTTCACCACTGTCTTCAAACATGTTTTCTCTCAACGTACTCCTTCTTGGTCGTACCATACTTTGGTATCCATCGAATTTAACTAATCATTGGTTTCTATTACGTTCAATGGATTCTCTTTATTAGATAGCACCATTATATTCTACTTCAGATGAATCTAATATAATCATAACTTGACTTGGTATTTCAAATAGGATATCTTCCTTATGGTTGGATCTTCTCTTTGGACTATCACTTATTGTATATCAATTGTGGTCTACTATCACCTACTATCTTAAGGCTCCAATGGTGTTCTACTAATTGAGAATGAAGCAAGACAACTAACTAACTTTACTTAAGAAATATAGGTTAGAAACATTGACTCAAGTGTGTCAGGGTTATTCACAAGTGAATACAAATTCCAAGTCTTAAAAATATTTGTTTTAGATAAGGTAACTTCCTATAGACACTACCCAACCTACGGTCTCCTTTAAAGGGTTTCAATCCTAAGATCAAATCATTTTATGATACCAATTGTGGTGACCCAACATACCACTGCATATTCTAGTACGCAAGTTGTTGACATAACACCAATGAAATAATATTCCACTAGTATTACATCCCTGATAGTGGTACAACAGAAACATTGCGGGTCCAAAGTATGTCTATAGAATTAAAACTTTGACTCTTTACAAAAGATCATCACAGCCTCCTAATTGCAATGACATAAAACTACAAATAAAACTCCAGGAAAACAACTCGTAGACTAGAATTATCCCTAGCTCTACCTATAAAGATACTTGGCTTACTAAAGAAACTATAACTAAACTCAAGCCATTTAGGTACTAAGATTAGGGAATTGGTTCCCTCCTATTTTTAGTCTAAGTTTCCACAATGATTGTTGTAGAAGTTGACTCCATTGACTTAGCTAATTGAGTTCTGCCTCTGGTAGTAGTTGATCCTCATTTTTTGAGTTTCACATTAGATTCTTCTTTGCAACTCCCAATATAAGCATAGGTTTAAGACAGAACGGATGAGTACGAGCATACTCAGAAATTTTCATAGTTAGTATCTTTACAAAAAAAGTGTAAATACTTAAATATATATTACTCATAAGTTGTCAAAGTTAGTAGTCAAAATTGTATTTGAAGATCATGTAACTCCCCAAAAATGTTGGCATTGAAATAACCTTAGAGAGGGTAATTGTACATTCTTTGCCCTTGTATCAACTAAAAATCATTTGCTTACGCTTTCACATAGCACAAATGAGTTAATGCTAGTGAAAATTAGAAACAATAAATGTACATCAACACCTATGATTGAACATTACTCATGTTGTACCAAAAACCCTAGATGTTCCATTTGTCCCAATGTCTCACATTCCCACAATTTCTCCTATCGCTTCTGATCCACTCTCATCGTGTCGAGGTTGGACAACAAAACTTGCTGACTGTTTAGGAAAATGTAGGATACTATATAGAGAGGACGCGGCGTTATTCACATAAGTGAAGGTTGGTAAAGCATTCATTTCAAACAATGAGATGAATGCCCATGAGTTCCCACAGCATTGGTGTGTCGGCAATTGATATTCACTACTACAAAACCTCATTCAATATAAGATATCATAGATGATTGTTAATAATTTCCTTTGTTATACCTGTATGAATGCACATAGATTGCCAAGATGTACTTGCAAAAAAATTGTATGGATTTTTTGACAATTAAAATATATTTTTTCGGTGGAGTGAGCATATACACCCGGGAGCCAAATTAAATTCCTGGTATTGCAGCCGTTTCTTTTTTCTTTTTTGAAATATACTGCAGCCGTTTCTAGAAAAGAACCGTCCACAAATGCATCACAGATGGGCCGTATTCAAAGCGGCATACATCTGCGTAGTGAAGGATATCACAGAGGACTCTAGAGATGCCATGGAGTAACCCCGTCAATTAGCTTGGGATCCAATGGGTCAATAATCCTAGTAAAATTTTGCTTTGATCGACTTAAGAATTTTCTTACATATCAACTGAAATTTAGAGTCATTAATGCAGGCCAGGGCGATTCATCTATAGTCAGATACAGTGCTTCAGACAATCCACATAGTTGCTTCTTTCAAGCCGCTTATAAATACGGTGCTTCATATGTCTATATCCATGTTTCTACGGGCTACAAATTTTGCTTCCATCGACTAGCCAATATGTTAGTCACTCATTTTCTTTCTTCAGTGTCACAGGCACGAAGCACTAGGTTGGCCATGGCCTGCTACAGCCTCACAGGCAACAGTGTCATCTGGGCTGCAACAGCTCTACCTTGTCTCGCGCGGGCATTCATTTCCGATGAGTTTTCTGACGGTGGGTGAGATAGGAAGGTAAAGTTGAGGTCATGATCAATCTGATCCTCACTCCGGAGTTCGCCGGCTCGCCCGCCTGTATGGCTGTATGCCACTTTCACTGCCAGATGCACAACACACCCGTTCGCTCCTTCACATCTAGTCAGAAAAGATCGACGTGTAGCGAGGAAATGCGTGCATATAAGTAGGTACAGCCCCATGTCGATTAAATCCAACTGGAGGTAGTACATGACAATGCAAACTTAATCAGGAGCTAGACTAGCCAATCAACAGATCTAATGAAGCCGACGACGGGAGCGAGTCCGGGGCGCTGACGGCTTGCAGGTGGGACTGCCCATGGAAGGCCCGCACAGTCCCGCACTTGTTAAGTTGGCGTCCCGCAGGAGCCCACTTAGCATGCACGGTCTTCCAACTGCCCACATATCACAGCAAATGGTACTAGTCACCAACAGGAATACAGAAAAGCATGTACAAAAATAGCACGGGACAGAAATCTGCACAATAAAAATAGCACAGAAATTTGTTCTTAGCAATTCACTACAGCTCGGGAAACTTAGTACTCAGAAATTGCAGGGGAAAAGAGAGAAAGAGACACTACTACATGAGAGTCTGTAACTTGAACATCGCTTCAACTTTCTCTCTATGAGCGAACAGAAACCTCTTGATTGTATCCATCCAAGAGCTTCTGCATGGTTTTCTTCACTTCACCTGTCCATGTGCTCGCCTCCCTGCTCCTCTTCACTTCCAAAGTGCAAGGCTAAGTAATCATCTGAAATAATCCGGAATAAAAAAAACCCAACATCAGAACCTGCTACGCTAGCCAGTATGAACAAGAACTGAAGAATTAGACAAAAAGGCAAAGGAATGGGAAATCACCTTGCGCTTCATCTTCCTAGATTTCTTGGAACTTGGGGAGTCATTGTGGCCAGGGGTTGATTTATCTCTGTGGATTCCACCTCGAACCAGCCCGGATCTGGTAACATAGCTGACGGATGGGAGGGAGACTGGGACATCCTTCGAAACATCCTTGCTGGTAAACTTGCAGGCTGCCCGGGGCACGAAATCATCATCGTCATCACCCACAGTAACGACAACAGCCTTTGCCTTGTCAGCGTGTTGCTGCTTCATCTGCCTTTCTATGCTCACAGCTTCTCTTTCATACTCCCTGCATACCGCATCTTGTTTCATGCCTAGGTCCACAAAACCTTTGCGCAAATACGATACAGCAGTTGTGAAGCTATCAAGAACACTGGCATCATGATCTGCCACTTGCTTTACAGCTTCAGTGCTAGGCCCATGCCCAGGAGGAAAAAGACCAGATATCCAGCTCAGACGATCATCAATGCTCGGGGCAGACCGCGAAAGGTCCTCAACTTTCTGCAGAAGCTGTACAATCTTGTTCATGACTGAAATAGGCCTGGACCCTCCGCTCTTCAAAGTTGATGGAGGTGTAGAACCAGAATCCAAAACTGGTGCCTGGGTGACCAAGAATTCAGGCTGAGACCTCGTGAGAGGTTCATGATCAGAATCAACATGTTCAGAAGAACAGGCTGAGCTTGGAACACTGCATCCAGTCCAAAGTTCTTCAACAGGCAGCCGGTATGAGTAAACGATGTCGTTACGACCCTTCCACTGCAAACAAAAAAAAAGATAACATAAGGAAAGGAGTTCAGTGTAGATATAAGTAGTAGATCACTCACCGCCAACTTTCCAAAAATGTATGCAGACAGATCGCTTCCACCACTCCTTATCTGGTCTAGGTTGTAAATGTCTCTCAAAGGTTTCTGGTGCAAAAAATTTGCGCGAGGAGTCCTGCGATGCATGACAGAATGATTGACTGAGTAGCAGCTGTCCAGATACATCACTACAAGAATAACGCCACATCCTTCAAGACCAGCCTGGTTGACATCTGAATTCTGATACTTCTCAGCAGCTCGCTTCAAATCATCAACAACTAGCTGACAGAAGTCCATTGTAGCCATCTTCTTGTAGTTCATATCAACAAGCATTGCAGCCTCCCTTCCGAGACGAACTGTCGACCCAGGACAGATAAGTTTGTTATACAGTATTGAAAAGAAAACCTTCACTGCTAAATCAATTTTTGTCCCGTCCTTAACTAATTTAGCTAGCAGGCTGCGAAGGTCTTTGGTCTCAATGCTGCCAGTCCTCTCAAACCCAAGTTCTTCCTTCAGCTTCGCCAATGAAGCACCATGGCCGCTGTCCGAGGGCCTTGGAGCTGTATCACCTCCTATGGGGAATCCAAAAACGTGGTGAACTGCCTCTCTGTTAACATCCAGAATCTTACCAGACCCGCATTGGATCTTCATCGTAGAAGTATCAATCTTCATCATGAGATGGCACATGAGGACACGGGATACATTACCCTCCAGAACCCAATCAAACACACATCCGAATCCAGCTTCCCGGACCTTCACTCTGTGACATTCCTGCAGCAGCTTGACCGCCTCACGAACTTCTCCAAGAGAACAGCGAACAGTTTGCTGGAAGCGATCTGTGGGGGCATCCGCTGATTCAGCCTTGTTCTTCTGACCAAGTGGCCTCTCCAACGCTCTTGCTTTCTTCTTGTTGCCAGGATTCTTCCCACCTGAAGCACTAGGAACTGCAGCAACTCTCTGCCTTTTATTGGTGATAAGCTGCAAACCAACAACAAAAAATAGGCAAAAAAAATGAATAAAAAGACTAAAAGTAAGCGGAAATGTATACTGACTGTAGAAACACACAATCAATATAGCAACATACAAAAGGTAGAAGTTCACAGCAATGTAGTTCGAGGTTAATAATACTAAACACAGAAGTTCACTATATTCTCAGTTGCAAAAGTTCACATCAAAAAAGAAAAAAACATATAGAAATACCAAACAGAAAGGAAAGATTCTCACCTTGTCATCAACATGCTGACTAGCTGCACCAGCATCCTCCACCGCAACATCTGAATCAGCGTCGGGAACATACGTTTCGTCCAACGTATGACGCCACTTAACAAGCCTCATTTCCCCAGGAGATGGAGAATGGTGAGAAGTCGTGGTAGCATAGCTGGTCGCGGCAACACGGAGGCTACGTCGAGGTGTCGCACCGGCAGGTGACACACGTTGTGTCACAGCGGCAGGTGACTCCTGTGGTGAGTTCCATGGAGCCTTCGTTTTGGCCGCACATGGTTCATCAGGAAGATCATCTGGGTGAGCTGCAGCAGCAGCCTGCACATTCTTCAGCTTCGATGGTTTCCTCCTGCTGTACCTACGAAAATTCTGCTGGTGTTGAGCAATGATGGTGGCATGTTCCCCCGCATACTTATCCAGCTGCGCTTGTGCGTTGTGTTTCTGCATAACCTCCTCAGTACCATCAACTGTCTGCGATGGTGTGTCCTGCCACACAGGCGTAACATCAGGAGATTCGGCTTCATGAAAATTCGCCTTCAACATATCTAGCGACTCTCTGATGCTCTCACCAGCTACATAAAAGCAGAAAAGAAGTTCACTGATTCACAATATGTGTGTATGGTTTCGCTTGAACATTGAAATTAGGACCCAACAAAAAGATGTTAATGTGTTCTGGTTTTCTAATAACAACCTCCAATCCCAGCAGCAGCTACGAGATAAGCAAATCCGTCGCCCGCGTCACAATCCACATCATCAGTGATGCCGCCCAGATTTCCTGTACACAGAGAAAAATAGAAAGGAATCCATCAAAAAGTGTGATTATAGGATAGCATACAAAAAACATTTTGCCACAAAAATGTAGATGAATATGGAAAAAGAGGATACATATGAACACATATGTCTGAACTCCTATATGTTACAGAACAAAAGAAAAGGGGTATGAGTGGAGCGCTTAGCCAATGTTCCCCTGCACGATTTGCATTGACGAGCGGTGGGTGCTAGGGAAAACAGAATTGGAGACTCTTACGACTTCTTGCTCAACGGTTTAACCAAATCCTCGAATCCGGCTCAATCTCATTCTTTCCATAACAAAATCAATAGGCAGAACCCATCTCAAAAAAAATAAGATTTTTCTGCCGTTATTGGAATCAAGCACCATCACACACAAAATAATTAGATTTAAGTGCTTCCATGAGCAAGGGATTGATTTATATATATTATTCTAAGCAAAATATCCCAGGAAAATTAACAAAAAAAATGAATGACAGTGGAACTGTACATGAAGAAGTATACCTGTGCTTGCTTCGAGGAAGCCAAGGCCATGAGGTGGAGCCCCGACACCGGCTGTAGAACGGGGATCCCGGCGGCCCCTCCTAACCCTGCCCATCAGACCACCGAGCGCCGCGCTGCACGGCCCCGAACTGGTGACGGCGGCCTCGATGTGTGCTATCCACGGGGACACGCCGGTCTCCGGCGACCTGAAGCGGTCGGTCAGCGGGTTGGCCCCCGCTCCGGCCTGCGATTTGAGGGCAAAAGTTAGGGCGCGCGGGGGCGGAGTTTAGCGGCAGTCGGAGGAGAGAGCGGACTGAGACCCAGCGACTGTGAAGCAATTTTTGTACTCCCCTCTCTTAAGCCCGAACCCTTGCTTCGTGCTAGATTTTTTTTCGGATTAGTGGGATAATCCCATCAAATTCCAAATCCTTACTTCTAAAACCAGTTTGGAGTATTGGGTGAGTTTAATTTTCACTTATTTTAAAATTTTAGTGTATTTTATTCAATTTTTTATGATCTACCTTATCTAGTGGATTCAGGATTAGGATTTTATGGGATTAGAGATAATTGCGTGTGGGTAGAGGTTTCACCCAATACTTTAGGGGATTATCCCACGAATTTTCATGATTCTCTAGTACCGGATGTAAACTGCAACTATGCCAAAAAAAAACGGCTTTTCTATAACACGACAACGCTCCACACCCAACTTTGTGCGGTGCGGTAAATAATTTAGCGACCAAGAAAAAAAACACGACTTCGCACTATTAATTTGCAGCGCACCGAGCGCGTGCAGCCAACTACCACGCTGAAACACGACTAAGTTGCGGCGTATCTCACCCCTGCACCTTGCTGGTAGTTCCACGCGGCCGCCCCATCCATTTCCCCAACTATAGGTGGCCTGCCGCGAATCAAACCTATCGGAAATCTAGATCACCGCTCTCCCTCATGGATTCCGCAGCCACTGAAACTTCTAGCCGTATACTGAAGTCACATTGGGCACCGAATCGACTTGTTGAGCACCCATCCCATGATTCATCCACTTCGATTGGCCACCAAGTTCGGTCACTGAGACCCGACCCGCCACAGCCATAGGCATCCATCTGATTGGTCGTCAGCCGCGAGCCTGTGAGCCTCTATTTTGCCACTGTCCCGCGAGTCATCGAGCTCGCAAGCAACCGACAAGCAGCCGACGACCCCACCGCACACGTAGCTTCCAGCAAGGCATGTCGCCTACCCCATGCTGGGTTGATTTAGTTTGCTTGTTGTTGTTATAAATTGTAGATGATATGATTGTAGATGAGTTTGTCGTACGGTGGTTACACATCCGGTGAGGGATGGGATCTCGCCGAAGAAGAGGACAATTCGATTATTTTGGCTTTGCATACCAACAAGAGGCCGAAGCATGTGGTTTTGTGTTTGGTTGATAGAAATTGTGGAGGGAAAGAATCAAAGGGCACAATGATTTGATGCGGAGCTACTTCAGAGACAATCCCAATTATCCCGAGAGATAAATTCGGCGAAGATTTAGGATGGGAATTAACTTTTTTGAGCACATTTGTGAGTGTGTCACCAGATATGATCGGTTTGTCGAGCAAAGGAGGAACTGTGCCGGAGAACTTGTCCATAGAAATATCCAGAAGGTCACCGATGCATTGCTATTGTAAGAGGACCGGCAAGATTTTGGGACCATGATATTCTTTGGTACATCATGAACACTTATATGATCATGTATAATATGATCATTGAAAACGAGCATATGGACATAATTTAGACTACTCCTTGTATGACTTGATGGGACAACCCGTGCATCCCAAGAAGAGAGCCAAGAGGGTGACAAGCTTTCTTGCTATCTACCATATCATTCGTGACGATAATGTGCATGATGATCTTTAGAAGGATCTCATCGACGAGTGGTGGTCATGGAATGGTCAACAACGTCGGTAGTTTCGCCCCATATGGTGATCCATTTGTGTCATTGTATGTTGAACTATGTTTGTCCGTATGTCGATTTGAGTGCTACTTCATGAACTATTTGTGTTATTTTTATTGAATTATTTTGTTTAAGATTTGATGAGCTATTTGGCTATGATGTAATAATAAGTAGTACTGTTGTGTTGTTGCATATATGTTGAAATTCCTGTTTTGAACTATTGTGATTGACTATTTCGGGGATTTGTTTGTGATGTGTTTTATATTGTGTTTTTGCATATATGTTGAAATTCCTGTTTGGGGTGTCATATTATATGATGTGTGGAAAATTGCTCGCATCCGGCAGCATATTTTTTGAGCATCTGAATTGGCAGCAGCCGCGTCCGCACCATAAATGCCAAATACAGGGCCAGCGTTTGTAGCTGATGTTGGAGATTCTCTTACCGCCGTAAAATTTCACCAAGTATTTACGAAGAAATATCATTATCTATAATATCAAGTAAAATGGAATTGTTATAAAACAAGTTTTCATATTTCTATCTCTACTATGTAAAAAAATCCGTTGCATGCCCTCTAGGTCGATCCGTTCATCCATTCATCCAACCTCCCCGCAATGTTCGTCTGCAAGTCTTTTTGCACTTTAGTCCCTCCCTGATTATCATACCAACCCGTGTTTCCTCGTTCCAAAGTTGTGGCAGCCACCTCATCTGTCTTTGTCCAACTTCCCACACCTCCAGCGTCATCTCCACCTCTGTCGCCATGGCCTCCACCTTCCTTTCCCCGACCCCTCCCTTAAATCCTACCTTGTTGGTAATCGACATGGCGCACGAGCCAGGATGCATCATGAAGCCCCTCGCTTGCCTCCACGCCCACAACTTTGGCATATCTGCCGTCCTCCACCTCTAGGAGTTGTGATTCGTATTGGCGAAGATGGCGCTTGACCGCCGCTCTGGTCGTTGACATGGAGCACGGGTTGGGTGTTATCATGGACGCCCTCACTGGCATCCACGACCTCGACGTCGCCCGCATCTCTGCCATCCGAGATGTGTGGCCTTCGAGTGCACATCATGTTGCCTTCCAAGCGCTTAACTTGTTACATCCAAAGGCCTTTGGTTCTGCAATCTCGCCCAAGGCTTGTTTGTAGCATATGTTCTCCAGGCTAGGTCACCAGCCGCCGTAGTAGTTACAGATTGCATTTGGGTCCTTTCTTTCTTCGTCTCTTAATAATATTCGCATCTGGTTGATTGAGCGATTAGTTTGGTTAATTAATTAATATGAAGTTTTCTTGAAGTTGTTTGATGAAATTTCTCAGCCATAGAAACCTTGAAATTATAGTATCACCGAGCCCAAAGATCTGATACCTGAGCTTTAACTTTGTTATACAAAATTAATTGAAGTAGCAATCTTTACTATCTAATAAATATGAAGGTGTTCCATTTCCTACCACTCTGTTGGCCCGTTTATCTATTGATCCAACCTTCCCGTGATGCTCCTCTACCTGTCTTTTTTCACTTCAGTCCCTTCCCAATTATCATATCAACCCGTGTTTCTTCATTCTGAAGCCGCGGTCGCCTACGCCATCTTCACCATTGTCTTCATTCAACCTACCACACCGCTGATGAGATTCGCGACATAGAAATCAAAAATTATCTACGAGATGCGAATAAAACCACGAACCAAACTACAAGATGCTAGCAACGAGTTAGATATTATTTCTTCATACCCTTGAAGAACGCGGGCGATAACAATTTATAACCATGGTTCATGTAGTAGTACTATTCTTGGTCCATTTCGATCAGCCCCATAACGAGCGGCACCTCCGATATATGCACACATTCATCACAATAACATCTCCTTCAACTTGATCCAACAAGGTTATGGGAGAGGTACGTGAGATCGAATCCAACTGCACGACGGCGTGATGGTGGATACGGTGGAGAATTCCGGCAGAGCTTCGCTAAGCTTCCGCAAGAGGAGAAAAGATAAAGGGGATGTGCGGCAGGGGCTCAAGAACATGTTCACCACCTTCATCCCTCTCCCTCTCTATATATATTGTAACCCCTCTCTCTTTTAAAAGGCGGTAACCGCATTCATTCAAAAGTGGTAGCCCCTTTTTAAGGGCTGCACATTGATTGGCCTAATGGACCAAGGAGGGATGGCCACATGGACCAGTGGACCATCCCTTGGTCGCATGTTGCCCCTCCGGAACAAGTGGGCCTCATAGTGGGACCCTCTTAAACCTTCTATAATCTTTGGATAAGATACCAGAAAAATCCTGAACTTTTTCGAAACCCAAAAAAGGATTTACCTTATATGATTTAATCTCTGGACCATTCTAAAGCTCCTCGTGATGTTCTGGATCCCATCCAAGGTTCCGAACAAAACTTTGGTCTCACCATCTTTCATATCCCATTTCTATCCTAGCATCATTGAGTGCTAAGTGTGTGTGATCCTACGGGTTCGAGAATATGTGAACATGATCGAGACACCTCTCGGATGAATAATCAATTGCGGGAACTAGATGTCCATAATGACTTCCACACATTCAATGAAGATATTATCGGTTGAACCACGATGTGAGGGATCGAAACAATCCTGTAATTCCATTCCGTTTGTCTAACGATATTTTACTTGCCTGAGATCTGATTGACGGTATCACCATACCTAGTTCAATCTTGTTCATAGCAAGTACCCTTCACTCGTAGCATAATACAACATTCTTTATGACTAACTCATTACTCACGTTCTTGCAAGTGATATCGGATGTGTGTTACCGAGCGGGCCTTGAGTATATATCTCCATCACGTGGATGGACAAATCTCAGTATTGATACATGTTACCCGGCCACAAAACACTTTCTGAGACACTTAAAAACACCTTTATGATCACCCATTTATGAAGTGGCGGTTGATGCCCCTAAAGTATTCTTCTGGTACAAGAGAGTAACATAATCGCATGGTGTCTAATGATTAGGATACGTGACACTGGAAAGCTATACCAATTTAAACATAGTGACACGATCTAAATAAGTGTTTTGCTTAGTTAGTTCTATCCATCGCATCATCCTCCTAATGACATGACCCCTTTACTAATCGACAACACATATCCATGGCTATGAAACCTTAACCATCATTAATCAACGAGATAGTTTAGTAGAGGCTTACTTGGGACACACTGTTGTTTTATGAAACCATACATGTATTATATTCTCGTTTAATACAATTCTAGCATGGAGTGAAAATGTTTATCATGAGCAGTGAAATATGATAATAACAATATTATTATTGCCTCTAGGGAATATTTCCAACAACTGCCATCGCCATCTCCACCTCTGCTGCCACGGCCTCCGCCTTATTTCCACGGCCTCCCTGCCCCATTCCGGGCCAGGAGGCATCACGAAGTCCCTTGTTTGCCTCCATGCCCGCGATGCCGGTATCTCCGTCGTCCTCCGCCTCTAGGTGGGTTTCCCCATCTTGGCGAAGATGGTGCTCGACCCCCGCATGTCGCCTCTCGGGAGTACTCGCACTGGATTAGGAGAAGAATGTGTGTTAGATGATTGATGTTTTACATCAGTGAGTGGGGCGACGTAGATTTCGTTCTTGGCAATCTCAGTTTTTGGGGTGAAAACCCTATTTTGAACCTTCGATGTTTCTACCTGCCATTGTCTGGAGATTGGACATTCTCCGGGGTGAAAACCCAGGATCTGACCATGCTAGTTAGATGGGACGACGACAATTTTTATGCATTGTTACCTTTCTTGAGGCGTCATTTTGAAGAACCTTTTTTCAAAGTGTAGGTGTCGTCTCCACTGGCAGTGCTCTTACTTCTACGAGTATTTGATTGCTTGGGTGGGGCCTTTTTTTGGATGTGTACATCATTGATGCCTAGACTTGTTGTAGACATTATGTTGTTGTAAAAGCTAGGCGTAATTTGTATCATCTTGATAATACTATATTCCGGTAATTTTAAAAAAGTGTGCGCCAGGACTTGCCTTCGCTACATATGGGTCTGGTTTTACTACCAGAGACAAAGCTAAAGCATCAAATCCAAACCGTTAGTATGAGTTTCCGGTAGGGGTTGAACTATCCAAGATTTTTTCGAAATGGAATTCTCCAAGATGCACGTATGAAACTAAGAAAATTTTCTTTCATTCTGATCTCTCAATTTTCTAAGACCTCTTTATTTACTTGGTGAAACTAGTGGGCTTTATTAAGTTGTTGATCTAACCACAAAGCTTACAAGTTGTGTACAAATCATAATTCTAGATGAACGGTTTGTTCGATCGATATGCTAGATGAAAGGCTACAAGGCGGAAACCCCAAACATAGCTTGAGCTACACGTAGCTTTTTTTTTTTGAAAAATTCAAAAATAATATTTGAAAGCTTCAAAAAGATCTGAAAATAACTCTAGTTACAGATAATTTTGTGTTCTACAAACGTGCAAAATTGCAGCACGAAATACTTTATATTTGAGGCTGTGCAAAACTGATAAATTCTGATATCTATAATACTGGATGGTACAAAATCTCATAATCTTAAAATCTGGCATATTTTAAATTTTTTGTGTTGCCTAAAATATATGGTATCTCGGGTTTAAATTATACACAGTGATAGATCTCGACATTGTCTACATCTAGATTTTTTTTCAGATTTTTATGAAACTTTAGAATGCTATCTTAAAAATGTAAGAAAAAGCTATGTGTAGCTCGTCCTACAAAAATCAACACCCGGCTACAAGGTGTTTTTTTAATGGATGCTTCAAGAAAGTCAACCTTCATGCCTCTATACTCCCCCCCCCGCGATATTTCCTGTTCAAAGCCCTACAAAATCATCATTCTTACTGCCTTGAGGCGGATAGCTGATTTTTTGGGTGTACATGTGCAGCTAATACACTAATCAATGCAAAATTTACCATTTGATATCTATAAACCGCCAATACAATGCTAATACCATGAGGATCACATTGTACCAACCCAATTTGGCACTTGGAAAATCCATGCATGTACACCTATCAGGACTATATGTTCGTAGGTTCTAAAACTACTAGGAACCACATGACTTTTTAGAACATAATATGAACCAATCGTACTACCTCAACATTTTTGTTATCATTTAATTTAAGGACATCTTAAAATGCTAAAGCATCTGCAACCGCTACGTATTATCTTGGAGGTAACTTATTGCATTGACCCACCAATGTTTCACATTCTTGAATAATATGCGAAGCTAGTTTGGACTTAACTTCTACCACGTGCCACTTGCACTCTTTATATACACACCATATGTCTCCAGTGGTTCATTATATTACTTCGTTTCCGACATCTCTTTTATTCGTCCGTAGCATGCTAGGCGATACACTAGCATGCACGAAGATTTTCCATAAACCTCGCTCAAACTAACACCCAGTCCGAGCTAGCATGGTCTACGAAAGCTTGAATCAGATGATAATCCATTGCACACTACGTGGAACAAGAATATTTACTTTTTTTTGAAATTGGAGGCATCAGGGAAACTATACGAACTTCTTTTGATCTCTTCACTGCTTGTTGCGTCGCCTCAGCCTTTTCTTTGGACCACCGACGAGCTTTCTTTCGTTTCTCATCTGCTTACAAAACATGGCCGGCTAGTGCCTGTTTATTTGGGCCGGGGCATCAACTTGTACTGTTTTTGGGTTTTTCAAAGAACCAGCCCAGCCGAACACCTAACTTCTGCGAATCTTCTACAGTAAGAGCTAAGCTCCTAGGGTTATGCTGTCCTGTGGTTGCTCCGCGTGCCATCTCCAATTGTACGGTGACACGAGATTGTTGGTTTCTGTGAATTTTTATTTCATTTTTCCTTGGTCGGTTTGTGTGTTTGCTACGAATGAAGACTGCTCCGCCACTCCCCTCCTCCAAGATGGTAACTATGATGCGAGATTCCCGGGCGGCTGAGTCCCTGCTCGCCGACGCAGCGGATCGTGAGATGGGTTCGCGTCGCTCGTGAGCTAGGGGCGACAGCGGAGCCCCTGCTACCGACCCAGCGACTCAGGAGATGCGATGGCGGCACGCGTAGGCTAGCAAAGATTCTGGTATCCCTTGCTCGCCGATGCGGTGGCTCGAATAGAGGGGCTGGAAGCGCGTGTGGAGTCCCTGCTCATCGAGGCGACGACTCGGGAGACGGGCTAGTGGCGGCTGCGGATCCTCTGCGCGCTGATGCGGTTGCTCGGGAGACGGGCTGGCGGCGGTGCACTGAGTCGTGCTCGTCGATGCGGTGGCTCAGGAGGGGAGTTGGCGGCGGCGAAGCCCCTGCTTGCCGATGCGGTGGCTCAGGAGGCGAGCTGACGTCGGCGGCGGGGCCCTTGCTCGCCGACGCGGTGGCTCGAGAGATAGGCTGGCGGCAGCATTGTCCTTGCTCGCCGTCGCGGACGCTCGGGAGACGGGCGTGGTGGTCGCCGGGTGCGAGCTGCAGCTGGAAATCCTGGCACACTGCAGGTGTAGCTCGATGGTGAAGCGAGCGGTAGCCTGCCGCAATGCCACGGTGGCATTGACCCGGGGCACCGCCAGTGAAGCAGCAGATCTGCGGAATATTGGGAAATAGGCAACTCTCGCTTTCTCCTCTAGCATGTTTGCGCCGCCAGCCACTTGGCCACCTCTCTCCATCGCCGCAGCAAAGGGTGGGGTCACCCCATCGCCTCCGTGTCCTCCTCCTCCGTCACCTCGCTCAATTTCTGTCCCCGTCAGGCTGAAGGTACTATTGTAAATTCTCCACTGAATAGTTTAAAGTGGTGGGTCTCTGATCTTTTCTGAACTGCAGAGGACCTAACACATATGTGATTAGTGAATAGACATAAATCAATACTTTTTGGCACTCCTTTTGTTGTCTAAAAAGGATTACATTAACCTGATCTTCTCTTTCTTAATAGATGATCCAATTTTGCTGGTCTCACAGCGAGCCACGTCACCTGATTAACTTTCACCTCCCCCATTTGGTTCCCAGCCGTATAAAAAAGGTTGAAGCCACTGAAGCTAGACCAGCTGACGGACACGCCTGAAGCCAACGATCGCCCTTTCTCGCCAGACCGACACGCATGGACCAGATGGGCCGACCGATGGCACGGGCCCATGACCCCTGTCGACCTAGGTACAGTTGCGAAAAAAAAACGCGGCCGGCCAACTCTGTTCGTCTTCCTCGCATCTCTCCCCCACCACGACTCCGCCTCCGTTTTCTTCATTCATCGCCACCGCTCGCAAGTCGCAACGACATTGCTCTCATGCCAATCTCCTCCCATTCAACACAATAAATCCGTCATTCAAGGCAATAGAAACTACTCTGAAAATTTCATCCGCTGCCGCCGTCTTAAAGGCACGCGATGGTGCTATCCGCCCCCACAACGATCCGGCCAAACTACGCCGCTGCACCCAACACGGGCAGCTGCTCGAACGCTGGTAGCTACCCCTCTCCATTCTTCTTCCTCCTGCCTTCCTGACATAGGCATCCCCAATGGGCCTGCCGAAGGTGGTACCCGGGGTTTATTGAAGGCCCAGGACTCGAAGAATAAGAAGATTCGGAAGCCCATTTAGTGTTAAGGAAAGATAGATTGTATTAGGAAATATAGAGACTTGTAATCTTACGGGATGGGTACGAAACCCTCCCGAACTCTGTAACTTGTGTATTACGAAAATCCTCGGCTCCACCTCCTATATAAGGGGGAGTCGATGGATAAAGAGAGGATCGAACCTATTGTCAACAGAACCCTAGTTTTCATAATCAGCGAGTACTTTTCGGCTGAAACCTTCGAGATCTACTTGCCCTCTACTTCCAGCAAAACCCTAGTCTACAATCTGTAGGCATTGACAAATTAATCCTTTATCAATTTGCGCCGTCTGTGGGAATTAGAGGTTGCAAGGAACTGATCTCGATGGCACGTCCAGAATCGTCGACTTCGTCGGTGGCTAGCAATGCGATGGATCGAGGTAAACGGGAAAAAACTGATCTAGTCGATTTTATTCCTCACCCGCCCTCCGTTTGGATGCATGTGCCTATCTGGAGGAGCCCATCGTCATGACGTTCGGAGAATTCCGATTTGGCGTCAACAAAGAAGGATCCTATCGTCTCGAAGTTCCGAAATTTTCAGCGATCGATTCTGGCTTTTCATCGAGTGATGAGGAGTTTTCGTCGCCACGCGCCGACACCAAGGCAAGCGGAAAGCTCGCCAAGATCTTCGAACACATATTTCGAGTCGTCTCGGACTCAGGCGCGATAACGACGGCGCGATAGCTTCAACTTCATCGACAAATCAATCGGAAAGGTCTTCACCAATCTCTATGATGGTGTCACCAATCCCGACAAAAATCAATACTCAAAATATCATCAAGTCTATGCAATTGAAGAGGCAAGCCGAGCAGAACCAGAGACGTCAGAGGCTTTCGATGATTTGGGAAACCCATACGTCGATCCCGCTGATCTCAGAAGAGGCCTAGGCACTAAATATGTCGGGTCTTCACCTCGCGAAAGAGTTCAACTCCCGCAAGCAGCGTGGGATAGGGTGATGCGCGTAGATGTACACGTCCGTTGGGAACCCCAAGAGGAAGGTATGATGCGCACAGTGACAAGTTTTCCCTCAGAAAGAAACCAAGGTTATCGAACCAGTAGGAGCCAAGAAGCACGTGAAGGTTGTTGGTGGAGGAATGTAGTGCGGCGCAACACCAGTGAAACCGGCGCCAACGTGGAACCGGCACAACACAATCAAAGTACTTTGTCCCAACGTAACAGTGAGGTTGTCAATCTCACCGGCTTGCTGAAAACAAAGGATTAAGCGTATCGAGTGGAAGATGGTGTTTGTTTGCAAAGAACAGTAAAAACAGTAGAATGTATTCAGATGTAAAAGAATGGACCGGGGTCCACAGTTCACTAGTGGTGTCTCTCCAATAAGATAACTAACATGTTGGTGAACAAATTACAGGGCAATTGACAAATAAAGATTCAATACATATCAACGATGATTACTATGTGATTTAATCAGGGCATTACGACAAAGTACATAGACCGCTATCCAGCATGCATCTATGCCTAAATAATCCACCTTCAGTTATCGTCCGAACCCCTTCCGTATTAAGTTGTAAACAATAGATAATTGCATTAAGTATGGTGCGTAATGTAATCAACACAAATATCCTTAGATAAAGCATCAATGTTTTATCCCTAGTAGCAACAGCACATCCACAACCTAAGAACTTTCTGTCACTGTCCCAGATTAAATGGAGGCATGAACCCACTATCGAGCATAATTACCCCCTCTTGGAGTTACAAGTATCAACTTGGCCAGAGCCTCTACTAGCAACGGAGAGCATGCAAGAACATAAACAACACATATATGATAGATTGATAATCAACTTAACATAATATTCTATATTCATCGGATCTCGCCAAACACAACATGTAGCATTACAAATAGATGATCTTGATCATGTTAGGCAGCTCACAAGATCTATAACAATGAAAGCACAAGCGGAGAAGACAACCATCTAGCTACGCTATGGACCCATAGTCCAAGGATGAACTACTCACGCATCAATCCGGAGGCGGGCATGATGATGTAGAGCCCTCCGGTGATGATTCCCCTCTCCGGCAGGGTGTCGGAGGCGATCTCCGAATCCCCCGAGATGGGATTCGCGACGGCGGCGTCTCTGGAAGGTTTTCCGTATCGTGGCTCTCGGTACAGGGGGTTTCGCGACGGAGGCTTTAAGTAGGCGGAAGGGTAGGTCAGGGCGGCGAGGGGCCCACAACAGGCCGCGCGGCCGGGCCCGGCCGCGCCGCCTGGTGTCCGCCACCTCGTGGCCCCACTTCTCCTTTCCGTCTCTGAAGCTTCGTGTAAAAATAGGCCCCGGGCGTTGATTTCGTCCAATTCCGAGAATATTTCCTTACTAGGATTTCTGAAACCAAAAACAGAAAACAGAACGACACTTCGGCATCTTGTTAATAGGTTAGTGCCGGAAAATGTAATAATATTGTAAAGTATGTATAAAACATTCAAGTATTGTAATAAAAGTAGCATGGAACATAAAAAATTATAGATACGTTTGAGACGTATCAAGCATCCCTTTAGTTCCTACTCGTCCTCGAGTAGGTAAACGATAACACAAATAATTTCTGAAGTGACATGCTACCAACATAATCTTGATCAACATTATTGTAAAGCATATGAGATGAATGGAGTGATCTGAACAAAAGATTGCTAACAAAGATAATGACTAAGCAAATGAATCATATAGCAAAACTTTTCATGAATAATACTTTCAAGACAAGTATTAATAAGAGTTGCATAAGAGCTAACTCATAAGCAATAAATTCAAAGTAGAATGCATTGAAGCAACACAAAGGATGATAAAGTTTCAACAATTGCTTTCAACTTGTAATATGTATATCTCATGGATATTTGTCAACATAGAGTAATATAACAGGTGCAATAAGTAAACATGTAAGAATCAATGCACACAGTTAACACAAGTGTTTGCTTCTAAGATAGAAAGAAGTGGGTAAACTGACTCAACAATAAAGTAAAAGATGGCCCTTCGCAGAGGAAGCATGGATTACTATTTTTGTGCTAGAGCTTTTGTTTTGAAAACATAGAAACAATTTTGTCAACGGTAGTAATAATTCATATGTGCTATGCATAATACTTCCTACAAGTTGCATGTCTCATGCATAGAGTACTAATAGTGCTCGCACCTTGTCCTACTTAGCTCGGAAACACGGATTCTCATCGCATAACATATGTTTCAACCAAGTGTCACAAAGGGGTACCTCTATGCCGCCTATACAAGTGTCTAAGGAGAAAAGCACGCATTGGATTTCTCGCTTTTGATTATTCTCAACTTAGACATCCATATCGGGACAACATAGACAACAGATAATGGACTCCTCTTTTAATGCTTAAGCATTCAACAATAGTTAATATTCTCATAAGAGATTGAGGTTGTATGTCCAAACTGAAACTTCCACCATGATACATGGCTTTAGTTAGCGGCCCAATGTTCTTCTCTAACATATGCATACTCAAACCATTTGATCATGAAGTCCACTTACTTCAGACAAGACGAACATGCATAGCATCTCACATGATATCCAACAAAGATAAAGTTGATGGCGTTCCCAGAAACATGGTTACCGCTCAACAAGCAACTTATAAGAATTAAGACACATAACTACATATTCATCACCATACGTAAAACGTATCTACTTTCCCGAACACTTTTGCTATTGTTTTGCCTCTAATTTGTGTATTTTGGATACAACTAACACGGACTAACGCTGTTTTCAGAACTGCTCTGGTGTCTCGTTTTTGTGCGAAATCCAACTTTCGGGAAAATCCTCGGAATTCTTGCAGAAGGCCCTATTTTACCAAAATATTGACGGAGCCAGAAGGGCAAAGGAGGTGGAGGCCCGAGGGCCCCACACCACATGGCGGCGCGGCCCGGGGGCCCGCGCGACCATGTGGTGTGGCCCCCTCGGCCGGCCGACGCCCCTTCGGACTACTTATTGGTTTCGACCTGAAACGCACGAGAGAAGTCGAAGTCGCCGAAACCCTCGAGAGCCGCCACATCGCGAAACTCGTCGCGGGAGCCGAAGTCTCCGTTCGGCACTCCGCCGGACGGGGAATTGGAGGAGATCTTCACCGCCATCACCGCCAACGCCTCTCCATCGACCAGCCATGTTTCCCCCATCCATGTGTGAGTAATTCCCCCGCAGGTGAAGGGGATGGTAGGGATTGGATGAGATTGGTCATGTAATAGTCATAAGATTGTTAGGGCATAGTGCCTAGTATCCGTAGATGTCACTTTTATGATATTGTTGCAACTTGTTATGCTTAATGCTTGTCACTAGGGCCCGAGTGTCATGATCTCAGATCTGAACATGTTATTGATTCATGAAGATATTCGTTGTTTATGATCTTACCTGCAAGTTGTATACACATGTCGCTGTCCGGAACCAATGGCCCCGAAGTGACAAATCGGGACAACCGGAGGGGATGGTAGTGATGTGAGGATCACATGTGTTCACGGAGTGTTAATGCTTTGCTCCGGTACTTTATTAAAAGGAGTACCTTAATATCCAGTAGTTTCCCTAGAGGCCCGGCTGCCACCGGCTGGTAGGACAGAAGATGTTGTGCAAGTTTCTCATTGCGAGCACGTACGACTAAATATGGAACACATGCCTATTGATTGATTAGTACTTGGATACCGTTTTATTATTATCTGCAAATGCCCATGCTTTGATTGTTACATGAGTTTCTCTCATCCATGCAACGCCCGTTAAATCCGTCCCCGTGCCTACAGTATTTTAATCCTGCTGTTTACTATAATCACTACGCTGTCTTTATTCCACCTTCGTTATTTCACTATTTCCACGCCATAAACTGTTACTGATAAACTCTTGCGAGCAAGTCTGTTTCCAGGTGCAGCTGAATTGACAACTCCGCTGTTAAGGCTTACAAGTATTCTTGTCTCCCCTTGTGTCGAATCAATAAATTGGGTAATACTTCCCTCGAAGACTGTTGCGATCCCCTATACTTGTGGGTCATCAAGACTATTTTCCGCGTTGCCGGGGAGCATAGCTTTATTTGGAAGTTCACTTGGATTGATATTGTTCGCTGCAAATTCTCCATTATGGGTAAACCTCGCGATACTAAGATCGCCATATTACCATCCACTACAAGAAAAGGTACAACTCGAGTACCTCTGCTGCTCTTGATTCACCATCTGTGATTGATAAACTTGTTTCACCGCCACATGCTTCACGTGCTGGTACTTCTGAATCTGAAAATTCTCATAATATTGATAATGTTTCTGCTGTGCTTGATGATAGTGGTTCATTGGGATCTTTTCTAGATGCTACAATTGCTAAGTCTAGACAAATTGAAAATACTGAAACTCCTAATGCTACTACACCTGTTAAATCACCTGAACTTGATTATTCTAGTGATGATCTTGATGAAGATTATGTAGAGCTTGATGATGATTTTATTGAAAAATGCAATGCTACTACTGATGCAAGAAAAATTAAAAAGTTGCTTGCAGAACATGTTGTTAGATATAAACCATCTCCTGATCCTAAATTTTCCACATCTCCTATAAACATTAGGGATAAAGATTATGATTTTTCTCTTGACCTATCTCATATAGCTATTGTTGAGAAAACACCCTTTTGTGGTACTGAAAAAGAAAGTGCTGTTGAACACTTGACTGAGTTATCTACTCTTAGTGGCGTGTTTTCTGATGATGTCAAGATGCGTACTTATTTTGTCGCTAAAATTTTTCCGTTCTCATTAAAGGATGATGCTAAAACTTGGTATAATAATTTGCCTCCTGGTTCTATTAAAAGTCCAATTGACTTGCGTGATGTTTTCTTTTGAAAATACTTTCCTGCTAGTGCTCAACACTGCTTTGCAGAGAATTTATAATTTTGACCAGGAAGATGGAGAGAAATTGCCTGAGGCTTGGGCGAGATTTTGCTCTCTTATTAGAGCTCAGCCTGACCATGATTTAGAAAAGCATGATTTACTTGATATATTTTATAGTGGACTAACTATTGAGTCTAGGGCATACCTGGATAGTTGTGCTGGTTGTGTTTTCAGGAAAAGAACCCCAGAAGACGCTGAAGAATTATTGGCTAAAATAGGCCGGAATCATGATGATTGGTCTACACCTGAACCAACCCCGACACCGATAGTGAAGAAGAGGGGTATGATTAAATTGAATGATGAAGATATGAGGGAAGCCAAGAAGTCTCTTAAGGAGAAGGGTATTAAACCTGAAGATGTGAAGAATTTACCTCCTATAGAAGATATATGTGAGACAATTCCCCCTTCATCCATGATTGAGGTACACTCGCTTCAACACTTTACTAGGGAAGATATTCCGTATTCAAAATCTCCTGCTCAATGCTTAGATGAATTTGATAATTATATTGTTAAGCAAGAAAACTTTAATATGAGAGTAGAGAATCATTTAATGGAAAATTCTCGAGCTATTAGTGAATTGCATGGTATTGTGGAGAGAACCTCCAATGATGTTAAGATACTTGTTAAACATTTTCAAATGGTTCAAACTCAAATTGATCAACTTACTAAAGTGCAAAATGACTTGTTAGGAAATAATTCTAAAGAAAAACATGCTTATGAAGTAACAACTAGAGGTGGTGTTTCTACCCAGGATCCTCTATATCCTGAAGGGCATCCCAAAAGAGTTGAACAAGATTCTCAACTAATTAAAACTAGTGCTCCATCTAAGAAAAAGAAAAAGAAACATAAGAATGTTGTAGAATCCTCTGAACCTGTTAATGATCCTAATAGTATTTCTATTTCTGATGCTGAAACTGAAAGTGGTAATGAACATGAGGAAGATAATGATAAGAATGATACTCCTGATAAAGAAGAAATTGAAAAAGAACCTGAAAATGCTAAAAATAAAAAGTACACTAAAGAAGATTTTATTACTGAGAAACATGGTAATGAAAGAGAACCTTGGGTTCAAAAGCAAATGCCTTTTCCCGCTAAGAAACTAAAATCAAAGGAGGAGGAACATTATAATAAATTTTGTGATTGGATGAAACCTTTATTTTTGCAAATCCCTTTGACTGATGCTATTAAATTGCCTCCTTATTCAAAGTATATGAAAGATATTGTTACTAACAAAAGGAAAATCCCCAATGAGGAAATTTCTACTATGCTCGCTAATTACTCCTTCAATGGTAAGATTCCAAAGAAGTTGGGCGACCCAGGTATACCGACTATTCCTTGTTCCATCAAGAATAATTATGTTAGAACTGCTCTATGTGATTTAGGAGCAGGTGTGAGTGTAATGCCTTTTTCTCTTTATAAGAGACTTGATTTAGATAAATTGATACCAACTGATATATCTTTGCAAATGGCTGATAAATCTACTGCTATTCCTGTTGGTTTATGTGAAAATGTTCCTGTTCAAGTTACTCAACATTGCTTGATATTAACTGATTTTGTTGTGTTGGAAATGCCTGAAGATGATAATATGTCCATTATTCTTGGAAGACCCTTTCTTAATACTGCAGGGGCTGTTATTGATTGCAATAAAGGCATGGTTACTTTCAATGTTGATGATAAGGAACACACTGTCTATTTTCCCAAGAGGATTGATAAAGTATGTGGAGTCAATACAATTTTTAATGTGAAAACTATCAAAGTGGGATCCATTGATTGTCCTATATATGAGCCTAAAGAAGAATATCAAACTCTTGTGATTGGATCCATATCAATTCAATATAAGGTAACATGATTGATTTGAGGTTTATTTCTTCTTATGTCATATAAAATTTATTTGATAGCAAGACTTGATCAACCTTGTTAACAAGTATATTTTATTGCATAAAAGAGCTAAACAACACTTCTTTCTTTCTTTCTCCCTTCCCCTATTTTACTTGCTGTAGCACTTTTGTTTTGCAATATGCTTTAGTCATTTAAGATTTTAGAAATCATTTTCCTGCGCAGTAATCATTAATTTAATACCCAGAAATGTGCATTTTTCGAAGTTCTCTAAAAATTACAAAAATTACACCGTTGGTCCTATTTTTCGACGAGGCACTGGGAGCACCAGAGGATGACCTGTGGGGCACCAGGGTGCCACACCATAGGCCGGCGCGACCAGCAAGGGGGCCGCGCCACCATGTGGTGTGGGCCACCCCTTGCCCCACTTCATCATCTCTTCCTCCCAGCATCTTCTCTCTCCCGAAAAAGCTCGTACCAAGTTTCTCTCACTCGCGTTTCTGCTCAAGAACTCGCGATTTTTCGATCTCCTTGCTCAGCCCAGATTTCTGTCTGAAATTTGGCACATTTACTCCTTGGTATGTGACTCCTTTGATTGTCCAATTAGAATTTCATTTGGTTGAGTATATCTTGAATATTTTGCTGCTGTAGATAACATGTTTAGTGAGCTTGCATGCTTGTTCTAAGTGGAAGAAATTAGTTTTGATGCATGTGTAGTACTCTAGCAAGTTCCTATAGTAGTTCCCTTCAATTACATACCTTGAAATCAAATTTTATAATGATTGTTGAAAATTTCAGAAGGGGAAGATGAAGAAATTCAAATTTGGAGAGTTGTTCAAGAAAGCAACAACCAGCACCGGTAGGCCCTCAAGGGCGTCTACTCAAATTAGGCGATCCTACAATGAGGATGTCATCGCGCCTAGCTTCGCGCCCGAGGAAGACCATGGGGCTCCTAATGCTTCATCCTTCCCCTGTTATGAGTTTCTGACCAATGCAGGGATATTGGATGACTTCTTCACCCTTGTCAACAGGGCAGGCCTAGCCACCTACGTGGGAGACGAGAGGGGACAATATTACAGGCTCACCAAAGTTTTCGTTGAGAGCTTCAAGTTCCACAACACGGAATATGAGCCGACAGTCGCATTCAAGATTTATGATATTCCTGTTACCATGAAATTGGAAGAATTTTGTTGTGCATTGGGTATTGCCCCTGTAGGTACAGCAAGGAGGATTGATGACAACCCCCGGGACTTGTTGGAGCTCTACCGAGGGATCACCGGGGATGATTGCCGCACCATCCAGCGAGGGAAGATAAGAAACATTCAACTCCCCGCTATTAAATATTTCGCATATTACATTGGTACTAGCATTTTGGGTAGAGAAAATACTAGCAACATCTCTAGCTACCATCTTGCTTTCTTGAATGTTGCACTTACTGGAGAGACACCTTATCATCTTGGTTCTCTTATTGCTCGCCGCCTGTCTAGCAGGGGGCCTATTTTTGGAGGAACTATTGCACTGCGCATTTTAACACATCTAGATATTCCTCTTGATTCTAATGATGTACCATTAACCCCTAGGAAGCTAGATATTGCTGCTATGAAGAGCCATCGTTTTGTTACTACTGACTCCACTATAGATAATATGGTCTATAGAATGTTGTTTGCTGATGGGAATGAGAAAGAAATCCCTCTTCCCCAGCAGGGTTTGTTTAATATTGACAGGCAATCATGGTCGCTCACAAAGGAGGTGGTGGAGGAACATATGAAGATACAAGAATTCCACCAGCAACATGACTCCGAGAACGCCGAGCCCTCCTACGACTACACCGTCACGTACCCCGACGTTTCCTCCAGCACATACATGGAACCGGGTCGTTCTTCGTCATATTACGAAGACACCACTTCATGGGGACCGTGGGAATGAACTCCACTTAGGCCAAAAGCCTAAGCTTGGGGGGAGGTATACCGGCATCACTCATTCTTTGCATATTATGGTTGCTGGATACTTGTACATACTTGTTTAGTCTCTTAGAGTGGTTTTCTAATGAGAGGGAGATGATATTTGGGGAAGTGCTGTCCAAAAACAGATTCTGGGCTGTTACCAAAAAAATTCGTACGCACAGCCAGAACGTTATTTTGAGTTGCCAATTTTTGAGCATGTTCCCCAGGTTGTTATCTAACTTTCATTAGTTGAACACTTTTTGGTCTGAGCAATGGAAGATTTTTGTTATTTTCGATTTCTGTACTGCTGTCAGGATTTGACAGATTTCTGTCATCCTGCTTTTCTGTGTTTCTGTTAGTTTGCATTCTTTTGTTTTCGCTTTGTTTCTTTCCTAAAACATAAAAAGACCAAAAATATTTCTGTTGTTTCTCTTCACCATTTGTTTATTTGGTTCCTTGCTCTTAGTTTGCTTTATTTGCTATCATTAGTTTGCTATAAGAAAACCCAAAAAGATTTTGCCTTGTTTGCTTGTTTTCCTTCGTTCTTGTTTCTAATTCGAAAACACCAAAAATATTTGCTGTTATTCTTTGGTTTGTAAAGTTCATCATGAGTTCAATGGTCTTCGGTGGCTGGAGCGTGGTTTTCATTTTATATTATCCAAGCTACACAAGTGAAAAGGCAATAATGACGATCTACGACAATCTGATTGTGGTGAGAGGCTGGTATGAACTCTATTTGCTTTCATTTTTGTACATATACTCATCCATATGAGCATGCTTAGTTGGTTCATGTGAGGTATATGTTATTTGAGAAAGTCCAGTAGTTCATGATCTCTCATGTTTAGTTCCAATTTATTAATATGAGTAGCATGTCATGGATGTTTGCTTGCATTGTTTTATTCATAAGTAAGTATGGCATTGTGGTATCCTCCTCTGAATAATTCATTTATATCGACTTGGCACATGCTCACGCATGCATATGACTGAACAAAAAGTCAATTAAGCCTCGATGATTTATATTGCTTCAGAGTTCTTGCATCACTTTTATGCCTCCGTTAATTTATTTTGCCGCAAGCATGATTATGACAGTTATTGCTCTCTTGATTTGTCGCTTCCTAGTCTTTTGCTAGCCTTCACTTGTACTGAGCGGGAACGCCGCTCGTGCTTCCAAACACCTGAAAACCAAGTTGTTCCAAAAGTGTCCACCATAAATACCTATGCATGGCATTTCAAACCATTCCAAGTAAATTCTCATGCGCTACCTTTAAAACTTTCAAAATGCTTCTCAATTTGTGTTAATGTTTCATAGCTCATGAGGAAGTATGTGGTGTTTAACTTTCAACCTTGTCATTTACTTTTGACGGACTCTCATATGGACTAGTGGCATATCCGCTTATCCAATAATTTTGCAAAAAGAGCTGGCAATGGGATTCCCAGTCCCGAATTAATTAACTTAAATAGACACTCCTCCATGGTTTGTGATTGTTGGACGGCACCCGAAGGATTCGGTTAGCCATGGCTTGTGTGAGCAAAGGTTGGGGGAGTGTCATCATCATAATAAAACTTAAATAAAAAGGCACTCCTTCATGGTATGTGATTGTTGGCAGGCACCCGAGGATTCGGTTAGCCATGGTTTGTGAAAGAAAGGTTGGAAGGAGTGCCACCCAAAAATAAATAAAATGGGAGCCGCTCTTGTGAGTCCGGTTGATGAGGTAGTTAGTGTACCCATTACCATTCGTTGACAACAACAAACACCTCTCAAAATAATTTTACTCCTGCTTTACAAATGAAAAGCTCTAGCGCATGTTAATCCCTGCTTCCCTCTGCGAAGGGTCAATCTTTTACTTTTATGTTGTGTCTCCATTCTTTCTTTGAGCACTGTCTTGAGAGCACAACTGTCATTCTTAGTATAATATGCTTGTCTCAAAATATGATTGATCGTGGTATAACTTTGATGCTTTTATCTTTGACAATCACTACTTCTAGTCTTTCTATGAACTCAAGAGGTGCCTCGGCATTTATGTTTTGCCGATCAAATACAGGCAAGCGAGATACCACTTTATCATATTCTCTTATGAACATTGCAATCCTGCTTATATACATGATTCATGGTGCTTATTATTAATTGTTGGTACCTCTCCATGATTGACATAGCTGTTGGATGATCTTATTTGCATGTATCTTATTATGAACTGCTTAAGTATTAGCCATAGCATGAGAATATATACATCATATGAGCAAATGTGTTCGTGAAAGTTCTTTTATCGCTCAGTTGTTAACTGAATTGCTTGAGGACAAGCAATAAGCTAAGCTTGGGGGAGTTGATACGTCCAAAACGTATCTACTTTCCCGAACACTTTGCTATTGTTTTGCCTCTAATTTGTGTATTTTGGATACAACTAACACGGACTAACGCTATTTTCAGCAGAACTGCTCTGGTGTCTCGTTTTTGTGCAGAAATCCAACTTTCGGGAAAATCCTCGGAATTCTTGCAGAAGGCCCTATTTTACCAAAATATTGACGGAGCCAGAAGGGCAAAGGAGGTGGAGGCCCGAGGGCCCCACACCACATGGCGGCGCGGCCCAGGGGGGGCCCGCGCGGCCATGTGGTGTGGCCCCCTCGGCCGGCCTCCGACGCCCCCCTTCGGACTACTTATTGGTTTCGACCTGAAAACGCACGGAGAGAAGTCGAAGTCGCCAGAAACCCTCCAGAGAGCCGCCACATCGCGAAACTCCGTCGCGGGAGCCAGAAGTCTCCGTTCTGGCACTCCGCCGGGACGGGGAATTGGAGGAGATCTTCACCGCCATCACCGCCAACGCCTCTCCATCGACCAGCCATGTTTCCCCCATCCATGTGTGAGTAATTCCCCCGCTGTAGGCTGAAGGGGATGGTAGGGATTGGATGAGATTGGTCATGTAATAGTCATAAGATTGTTAGGGCATAGTGCCTAGTATCCGTAGATGTCACTTTTATGATATTGTTGCAACTTGTTATGCTTAATGCTTGTCACTAGGGCCCGAGTGCCATGATCTCAGATCTGAACATGTTATTGATTCATGAAGATATTCGTTGTTTATGATCTTACCTGCAAGTTGTATACACATGTCGCTGTCCGGAACCAATGGCCCCGAAGTGACAGAAATCGGGACAACCGGAGGGGATGGTAGTGATGTGAGGATCACATGTGTTCACGGAGTGTTAATGCTTTGCTCCGGTACTTTATTAAAAGGAGTACCTTAATATCCAGTAGTTTCCCTAGAGGCCCGGCTGCCACCGGCTGGTAGGACAGAAGATGTTGTGCAAGTTTCTCATTGCGAGCACGTACGACTAAATATGGAACACATGCCTATTGATTGATTAGTACTTGGATACCGTTTTATTATTATCTGCAAATGCCCATGCTTTGATTGTTACATGAGTTTCTCTCATCCATGCAACGCCCGTTAAATCCGTCCCTGTGCCTACGTATTTTAATCCTGTGTTTACTATAATCACTACTGTCTTTATTCCACTGCTGTTATTTCACTATTTCCACCCATAAACCGTTACTGATAAACTCTTGCGAGCAAGTCTGTTTCCAGGTGTGCTGAATTGACAACTCCGTTGTTAAGGCTTACAAGTATTCTTTGTCTCCCCTTGTGTCGAATCAATAAATTGGGTAATACTTCCCTCGAAGACTGTTGCGATCCCCTATACTTGTGGGTCATCAATCACCACAATAGTTTTTAAGCTATTTGTCCCATGAGCTATATATTGTAAAGGTAGAGGAATGAAATTTTAAAGGTAGCACTCAAGTAATTTACTTTGGAATGGCAGAAAAATACCACATAGTAGGTAGATATGGTGGACACAAATGGCATGGAGTTTGGCTCAAGGTGTTTGGATGCACGAGAAGCATTTCCTCTCAGTACAAGGTTTGGGCTAGCAAGGTTGTTTGAAGCAAACACAAGTATGAACAGGTACAACAAAACTCACACAAGAACATATTGCAAGTATTATAAGGCTCTACACTGTCTTCCTTGTTGTTCAAACACTTTACCCGAAAATATCTATACTTAGAGAGAACAATCATGCAAACCAAATTAAACAAGCTCTACAGTAGTTCTTCATTAATAGATTAAACTACATGATGCAAGAGCTTAAACATGATCTATGAGAGCTCAAACAATTGCCAAATTATCAAACCATATGCAGCACTTTCCAATTCCAACCAAATAGCAATCTAACGAAGCAATTAGCTTTCGCCATGAACATTAAAGCACAATTAAGAACACAAGTGTTCCATAAGAAAAAGCGGAGCGTAATATCTCCAATATAAGAATGGCGGGATCCAACTTTATTCAAAACAAAACAAAAATAAAAACAAACCGACGCTCCAAGTAAAGAACATAAGAATGTGACGGAATAAAAATATAGTTTCACTAGAAGTAACCTGATAATGTTGTCGATGAAGAAGGGGATGCCTTGGGCATCCCCAAGCTTACATGCTTGAGTCTTCTTAAAATATGCAGGGATGAACCACCGGGGCATCCCCAAGCTTAGACCTTTCACTCTTCTTGATCATAGTATATCATCCTCTTCTCTTGACCCTTGAAAACTTCCTTCACACAAACTTCAAGCAAACTCATTAGAGGGTTAGTGCATAACCACAAATTCACATATTCAGAGGTGACACAATCATTCTTAACACTTCTGGACATTGCACAAAGCTTCTGAAAGTTAATGGAACAAAGAAACTCATTCAACATAGCAAAAGCGGCAATGCGAAATAAAAGACAGAATTTGTCAAAAACAGAACAGTCCGTAAAGATGCATCTGGAATGGGCACTTAACTTGCTCAAATGGAAAAACTCAAAACTAATGAAAGTTGCGTACATATCTGAGGATCACGCTCGTAAGTTTGCAGATTTTTTTGATTTTTTTACAGAGACTTATGCCAGAATTCGTGACAGACAGCAATGCTGTTTCTGCGCAGCGATCCCAAATATAGCATCAACTTTAGCATAGAAACTTTACTTGGCACAAAAACATGATAAGGAGAGGTTGCTACAGTAGTAAACAACTTCCAAGACTCAACAATACAGTAAATAAAATGAAACATGGGTTATCTCCCAAGAAGTGCTTTTCTTTAACGCCTTTCAGCTAGGCGCAGAAAGTGCAAATCAAGTAACATCAAGAGAAGAAGCATCAACATCATAGCTTGTTCTAATAATAGAATCAAAAGGCAACTTCATTCTCTTTCTAGGGAAGTGTTCCATACCTTTCTTGAGAGGAAATTGATATTTAATATTACCTTCCTTCATATCAATAACAGCACCAACGGTTCGAAGAAAAGGTCTTCCCAACACAATAGGACAAGATGCATTGCATTCGATATCCAAGACAATAAAATCAACGGGGACAAGGTTATTGTTAACCATAATGCGCACATTATCAACCCTCCCCAAAGGTTTCTTTTTAACATTATCGACAAGATTAACATCCAAATAACAATTCTTTAATGGTGGCAAGTCAAGCATATCATCAATCATTTTAGGCATAACAGAAATACTTGCACCAAGATCACATAAAGCATTGATGCGCGTAGATGTACACGTCCATTGGGAACCCCAAGAGGAAGGTATGATGCGCACAGTGGCAAGTTTCCCTCAGTAAGAAACCAAGGTTTAATCGGACCAGTAGGAGTCAAGAAGCACGTTGAAGGTTGATGGTGGCGAAATGTGATGCGGCGCAACAACAGGGATTCCGGCGCCAACGTGGAACCTGCACAACACAACCCAAGTACTTTGCCCCAACGAAACAGTGAGGTTGTCAATCTCACCGGCTTGTAACAAAGGATTAACCGTATTGTGTGGAAGATGATTGTTTGCAAGAAAACAGTAAAACAAGTATTGCAGTAGATTGTATGCGATGTAAAGAATAGGACCGGGGTCCACAGGTCACTAGAGGTGTCTCTCCCATAAGATAAAAGCATGTTGGGTGAAACAGTCGGGCAATTGACAAATAGAGAAGGGCATAACAATGCATATACATGATATGATAAATATAGTGAGATTTAATTGGGCATTACGACAAAGTACATAGACCGCCATCCAACTGCATCTATGCCTAAAAAGTCCACCTTCAGGTTATCATCCGAACCCCATTCAGGATTAAGTTGCAAAGCAACAGACAATTGCATTAAGTATGGTGCGTAATGTAATCGACAACTACATCCTTAGACATAGAATCAATGTTTTATCCCTAGTGGCAACAGCACATCACAACCTTAGAACTTTCTGTCACTGTCCCAGGTGTCAATGAAGGCATGAACCCACTATCGAGCATAAATACTCCCTCTTGGAGTTAAGAGCAAAAACTTGGCCAGAGCCTCTACTAATAACGGAGAGCATGCAAGATCATAAACAACACATAAACAATAGATTGATAATCACCATAACATAGTATTCTCTATCCATCGGATCCCGACAAACACAACATATAGTATTACGATAGATGATCTTGATCATGTTAGGCAGCTCACAAGATCCAACAATGAAGCACAATTAGGAGAAGACGACCATCTAGCTACTGCTATGGACCCATAGTCCGGGGTGAACTACTCACTCATCACTCCGAGGCGACCATGGCGGTGTAGAGTCCTCCGGAGATGAATCCCCTCTCCCAAGGTGCGGAGGCGATCTCCTGAATCCCCCGAGATGGGATTCGCGGCGGCGTCTCTGGAAGGTTTTCCGTATCGTGGCTCTCGCACCGGGGGCGGCGACAGGCTATTTGTAGGCGAAGGGCAACGTGGGGGCCACACGAGGGCCCCACACCACAGGTCGGCGCGGCCAAGGCCGGGCCGCGCCGCCCTATGGTGGCGGCCCTCGTGCCCCACTTCGACTCCTCTTCGGTCTTCCGGAAGCATCGTGCAAAAATAGGACCCTGGGCGTTGATTTCGTCCAATTCCGAGAATATTTCCTTACTAGGATTTCTGAAACCAAAAACAGCAGAAAACAAAGGCTCTTCGGCATCTTGTTAATAGGTTAGTTCCGAAAATGCGTAAATACGACATATAATGTGCATAAAACATGTAGGTATCATCAATAAAGTAGCATGGAACATAAGAAATTATCGATACGTTGGAGACGTATCAACATCCCCAAGCTTAGTTCTGCTCGTCCCGAGCAGGTAAAACGATAACAAAGATAATTTCTGAAGTGACATGCCATCATAATCTTGATCATACTATTTGTAAACATATGTAATGAATGCAGCGATCAAAACAATGGTAATGACATGAGTAAACAACTGAATCATAAAGCAAAGACTTTTCATGAATAGTACTTCAAGACAAGCATCAATAAGTCTTGCATAAGAGTTAACTCATAAAGCAATAAATTCAAAGTAAAGGTATTGAAGCAACACAAAGGAAGATTAAGTTTCAGCGGTTGCTTTCAACTTATAACATGTATATCTCATGGATATTGTCAACATAAAGTAATATAACAAGTGCAATATGCAAGTATGTAGGAATCAATGCACAGTTCACACAAGTGTTTGCTTCTTAAGGTGGAGGGAGATAGGTAAACTGACTCAACAATAAAAGTAAAAGAATGGTCCTTCAAAGAGGAAAGCATCGATTGCTGTATTTGTGCTAGAGCTTTTATTTTGAAAACATGAAACAATTTTGTCAACGGTAGTAATAAAGCATATGAGTTATGTAAATTATATCTTACAAGTTGCAAGCCTCATGCATAGTATACTAATAGTGCCCGCACCTTGTCCTACTTAGCTTGGACTACCGGATCTTCGCAATGCCATGTTTCAACCAAGTGTCACAAAGGGGTACCTCCATGCCGCCTGTACAAAGGTCTAAGGAGAAAGCTCGCATTTTGGATTTCTCGCTTTTGATTATTCTCAACTTAGACATCCATACCGGGACAACATGGACAACAGATAATGGACTCCTCTTAAATGCATAAGCATGTAGCAATAATTATTATTCTCATATGAGATTGAGGATATATGTCCAAAACTGAAACTTCAACCATGATTCATGGCTTTAGTTAGCGGCCCAATGTTCTTCTCTAACAATATGCATGCTCCAATCATTAAGGTGGCAGATCCTTCAGACAAGACGGACATGCATAGCAACTCACATGATATTCAATAAAGAGTAATTGATGGCGTTCCCAGAAGCATGGTTATCGCACAACAAGCAACTTAATAAGAGATAAAGTGCATAAGTACATATTCAATACTACGATAGTTTTTAAGGCTATTTTGTCCCATGAGCTATATATTGCAAAGGTGAATGATGGAATTTTAAAGGTAGCACTCAAGAAATTTACTTTGGAATGGCTGAGAAATACCATGTAGTAGGTAGGTATGGTGGACACAAATGGCATAGTGGTTGGCTCAAGGATTTGGATGCATGAGAAGTATTCCCTCTCGATACAAGGTTTAGGCTAGCAAGGTTATTTGAAGCAAACTCAAGGATGAACTGCAGCAAAACTCACATAAAAGACATATTGTAAACATTATAAGACTCTACACCGTCTTCCTTGTTGTTCAAAAACTCAATACTAGAATTTATCTAGACCTTAGAGAGACCAAATATGCAAATCAAATTTTAGCAAGCTCCATGTATTTCTTCATTAATGGGTGCAAAGTATATGATGCAAGAGCTTAAACATGAGCACAACAATTGCCAAGTATCACATTATCCAAGACATTTTAGAATTACTACATGTAGCATTTTCCAATTCCAACCATATAACAATTTAACGAAGAAGAAACTTCGCCTTGAACATTATGAGTAAAGCCTAAGGACATATTTGTCCATATGCAACAGCGGAGCGTGTCTCTCTCCCACAAAGTGAATGCTAGGATCCATTTTATTCAAACAAAAACAAAAACAAAAACAAACCGACGCTCCAAGTAAAGAACATAAGATGTGATGAATAAAAATATAGTTTCAGGGAGGAACCTGATGATGTTGTCGATGAAGAAGGGGATGCCTTGGGCATCCCCAAGCTTAGACGCTTGAGTTTTCTTAAAATATGCAGGAATGAACCACGGGGCATCCCCAAGCTTAGAGCTTTCACTCCTCTTGATCATAGTATATCATACTCCTCTCTTGACCCTTGAAAACTTCCTTCACACCAAACTTCAAGCAAACTCATTAGAGGGTTAGTGCATAATTAATAATTCACATATTCAGAGGTGACACAAACATTCTTTTCACTTCTGGACATTGCATAAAGCTACTGGACATTAATGGATCAAAGAAATTCATCCAACATAGCAAAAGAGGCAATGCGAAATAAAAGGCAGAATCTGTCAAAAACAGAACAGTTCGTAAAGACGAATTTTAAAGTGGCACCAGACTTGCTCAAATGGAAAAACTCAAAACTAATGAAAGTTGCGTACATATCTGAGGATCAAGCTCGTAAATTGGCAGATTTTTTCGAATTTTCTACAGAGACTTGTGCCCAGATTCGTGACAGACAGCAATGCTGTTTCTGCGCAGCGATCCCAAATATAACATCAACTTTGACATAGAAACTTTACTTGGCACAAAAACATGATAAGGAGAGGTTGCTACAGTAGTAAACAACTTCCAAGACTCAAATATAAAACAAAGTACTGTAGTAAAAACATGGGTTGTCTCCCATAAGCGCTTTTCTTTAACGCCTTTCAGCTAGGCGCAAAAGTGCAAATCAAGTAACATCGAGAGTTGAAGCATCAACATCATAACCAGGGGTATTTTTTCTCAACCAAGCATAGTATATTGGATACATAAGTTTTAGCGTCTCCCTTTTCATTAGTCTTGGGCTTGCTATTCTCATCGAACAAATTTTCAGGAACAAGCCAAGCATAGTTATTTTCTAGTGCATCATTCATAGCTAGGAGTTTACATGGTATTGGTGCTTTGATCTCCCCACCATCATTAATATTATTAGTGTACCTTATTCTATCCATGTCCATTTTTTCAAGGAGACCAACAAAATTAGTATGAGAACCTAGCATATTAAATTTAGCAAAGACCTTTCTAGCCTCTCTTGCTAGACCACCAAATTCTCTAAGAAGAGTTTCTAAAACAAAATCTTTCTTTTCCCCTTCTTCCATATCACCAAGTGTAAGAAACATGTGTTGGATTATAGGATTGAGATTAACAAATTTAGTTTCCAACATACGAACTAAAGCAGCAGCAGCAATTTCATAGGTAGGTGCAAGTTCTACCAAGTGTCTATCTTCAAAATCTTCAGTAATACTAACATGATTGAAAAATTCTTCTATATTATTTCTCCCAACTATAGACCCACGTCCTACCGGTATGTCTTTTGTGGTAAAATTAAAAGGAAACATGATGCAATAAGCAAAAAGTAAACTAGGCAAACAAAGTAAAGACAAGTAACTAATTTTTTGTGTTTTTGATATAGAGAGCAAGACAGTAAATAAAGTAAAACTAGCAACTAATTTTTTTGTGTTTTGTTTAGGTGCAGCAAACAAAGTAGTAAATAAAATAAAGCAAGACAAAAACAAAGTAAAGAGATTGAGAAGTGGAGACTCCCCTTGCAGCGTGTCTTGATCTCCCCGGCAACGGCGCCAGAAATTTGCTTGATGCGCGTAGATGTACACGTCCGTTGGGAACCCCAAGAGGAAGGTATGATGCGCACAGGCAAGTTTCCCTCAGAAGAAACCAAGGTTTAATCGGACCAGTAGGAGTCAAGAAGCACGTTGAAGGTTGATGGTGGCGAAATGTGATGCGGCGCAACAACAGGGATTCCGGCGCCAACGTGGAACCTGCACAACACAACCCAAGTACTTTGCCCCAACGAAATAGTGAGGTTGTCAATCTCACCGGCTTGCTGTAACAAAGGATTAACCGTATTGTGTGGAAGATGATTGTTTGCAAGAAAACAGTAAAACAAGTATTGCAGTAGATTGTATGCGATGTAAAGAATAGGACCGGGGTCCACAGTTCACTAGAGGTGTCTCTCCCATAAGATAAAAGCATGTTGGGTGAACAAATTACAGTCGGGCAATTGACAAATAGAGAAGGGCATAACAATGCATATACATGATATGATAAATATAGTGAGATTTAATTGGGCATTACGACAAAGTACATAGACCGCCATCCAACTGCATCTATGCCTAAAAAGTCCACCTTCAGGTTATCATCCGAACCCCATTCGTATTAAGTTGCAAAGCAACAGACAATTGCATTAAGTATGGTGCGTAATGTAATCGACAACTACATCCTTAGACATAGAATCAATGTTTTATCCCTAGTGGCAACAACACATCACAACCTTAGAACTTTCTGTCACTGTCCCAGGTGTCAATGAAGGCATGAACCCACTATCGAGCATAAATACTCCCTCTTGGAGTTAAGAGCAAAAACTTGGCCAGAGCCTCTACTAATAACAGAGAGCATGCAAGATCATAAACAACACATAAACAATAGATTGATAATCACCATAACATAGTATTCTATCCATCGGATCCCGACAAACACAACATATAGTATTACGATAGATGATCTTGATCATGTTAGGCAGCTCACAAGATCCAACAATGAAGCACAATTAGGAGAAGACGACCATCTAGCTACTGCTATGGACCCATAGTCCAGGGGTGAACTACTCACTCATCACTCCGGAGGCGACCATGGCGGTGTAGAGTCCTCCGGAGATGAATCCCCTCTCCGGCAGGGTGGAGGCGATCTCCTGAATCCCCCGAGATGGGATTCGCGGCGGCGGCGTCTGGAAGGTTTTCCGTATCGTGGCTCTCGATGGGGGTTTCGCGACGGAGGCTATTTGTAGCGGAAGGGCAACGTGGGGCCACACGAGGCCCCACACCACAGTCGGCGCGGCCAAGGCCTGGCCGCGCCGCCTATGGTGGCGGCCTCGTGGCCCCACTTCGACTCCGGCTTCGGAAGCTTCGGGCAAAAATAGGACCCTGGGCGTTGATTTCGTCCAATTCCGAGAATATTTCCTTACTAGGATTTCTGAAACCAAAAAGCAGAAAACACAAGGCTCTTCGGCATCTTGTTAATAGGTTAGTTCCAGAAAATGCGTAAATACGGCATATAATGTGCATAAAATATGTAGGTATCATCAATAAAGTAGCATGGAACATAAGAAATTATCGATACGTTGGAGACGTATCAAGCATTACACTCAAAGTCATTGAATTTCATTTTAATGATGGGATCCCAACCATCTTCTAACTTCCTAGGAATAGAAGCTTCAAGTTTTAATTTCTCTTCCCTAGCTTTAATGAGAGCATTTGTAATGTGTTTTGTAAAGGCTAAATTTATAGCACTAGCATTGGGACTTCTAGCAAGTTTTTGTAAGAACTTTATAACTTCAGTAATATGACAATCATCAAAATCTAAACCATTATGTTCTACAGCAATGGAATCATTGTCACCAATATTTTGAAAAATTTCAGCAGTTTTATCACAAACAACAGTTTCAGCAGTTTCAGGCAATTTTGTGCGCTTTGCACTAGGAGTAGAAACATTGCCAACACCAATTATTTTACCATTGATAGTAGGAGGTGCAGCAACATGTGAAGAATCAACATTACTAGTGGTGGTAATAGTCCATACTTTAGCTACATTATTTTCTTTAGCAAGTTTTTCTTTTTCTTCTCTATCCCACCTAGCATGCAATTCAGCCAACAAATATTATCATTAATTCTAACTTGGATGACATTTGTTTTAGCAAACCTAGCATCTTCAACTTTCTCAGGCAAAACTTTTAATTTTAAAAGATCAACATAAAGAGCAAGACTATCAACCTTGGAAGCAAGAATATCAATTTTACCCAGCTTTTCTTCAATGGTTTTATTGAAAGCAGTTTGTGTATTAATAAATTATTTAAGCATCACTTCAAGACCAGAGGGTACACTCTTATTATTATTGTAAGAATTACCATAACCATTACTATTATTAGAAGGATATGGCCTAAAGTTGTTGTTACCATAATTATTTCTATAAGCATTGTTGTTGAAATTATTGTTCTTAATGAAATTCACATCAACATTTTCTTCTTGAGCAACCAATGAAGCTAAAGGAACATTATTAGGATCAATATGAGATCTACCATTTGCAAGCATAGATATAATAGCATCAATCTTATCACCCAAAGAAGAGGTTTCTTCAACAGAATTTACCTTCTTACCTTGAGGAGTTCTTTCAGTGTGCCATTCAGAGTAATTGATCATCATATCATCAAGTAATTTAGTCGCGGCGCCCAAGGTGATGGACATAAAAGTACCTCCAGCAGCTGAATCCAATAGGTTCCTTGAGGAAAAATTCAATCCTGCATAAAAGATTTGGATGATCATCCAAGTAGTCAGTCCATGGGTTGGGCAATTCTTTACCAAAGATTTCATTCTCTCCCATGCTTGAGCAACATGTTCATTATCAAATTGTTTAAAATTCATTATGCTACTTCTCAAAGATATAATCTTAGCAGGAGGATAATATTTACTAATAAAAGCATCTTTACATTTAGTCCATGAATCAATACTATTTTTAGGCAAAGATAGCAACCAATCTTTAGCTCTTCCTCTTAGTGAGAAAGGAAACAATTTCAGTTTTATAATATCACCATGTATATCCTTATACTTTTGCATTTCACAAAGTTCAACAAAATTATTAAGATGGGCAGCAGCATCATCAGTACTAACACCAGAAAATTGCTCTCTCATAACAAGATTCAGAAAGCAGGTTTAATTTCATAGAATTCTGTTGTAGTAGGGGGGGAGTGGATACGTCCAATTTGCATCACTATTTTGTATCATAATTTGCCGTTATTCATTGATATATTTCATATTGGGACACAATACTTATGTTATTTCATCTATTTTGCATGTTTCATCATTATTGGAGGATCAAGCACCGGAGCCAGGATTCTGCTGGAAAAAGCACCGTCAGAACGCAATATATCGGAAGATCAACTGTGGAAGGAAATTACACGTAAATTCCTATTTTTCCAGATGACGAAGGAAGCCAGAAGGGGGAGTCAGCTGGACCCAAGGTGGGCCCAGACAACATGGCGGCGCGGCCCATGGCCTGGCCGCGCCACCATGGTGTGTGGGGGCCCCACAGCCCCTCTCACCTCCTTTTCTTCGCGTACTCCTTCGTCTCGAAGACCTAAGCCACAGGGGGTACCTCACGAAGAGTTACAGCCGCCTCTGTGGGGCGGAGAACACCAGAGAGAAAAGAGCTCTCCGGCGGGCAGGAATCCGCCGGGGAAATTCCCTCCCGAAGGGGAAATCGACGCCATCGCCATCGTCATCGAGCTGGACATCATCTCCATCATCATCATCATCATCTCCACCATCTACACCGCCATCACCACCGCTGCACCTCGTCACCGCTGTAACAATTTGGGTTGGATCTTGATTGTTTGATAGGGGAAACTCTCCCGGTGTTAATCTCTACTTGTTATTGATGCTATTGAGTGAAACCTTTGAACCAAGGTTTATGTTCAGATTGTTATTCATCATCATATCACCTCTGATTGTATTCCATATGATGTCTCGTGAGTAGTTCGTTTAGTTCTTGAGGACATGGGTGAAGTCTAAATGCTAGTAGTGAATTATGGTTGAGTAATATTCAATGTTATGATATTTAAGTTGTGGTGTCATTCTTCTAGTGGTGTCGTGTGAACGTCGACTACACGATACTTCACCATTTATGGGCCTAGGGGAGTGCATCTTGTATTCGGTTGCTAATTGCGGGGTTGCCGGAGTGACAGAAACCTAAGCCCCCGTTAGTATATCGATGCAAGAGGGATCGCAGGATCTCAGAGTTTAAGGCTGTGGTTAGATTTATCTTAATTACTTTCTTGTAGTTGCGGATGCTTGCAAGGGGTATAATCACAAGTATGTATTAGTCCTAGGAAGGGCGGTGCATTAGCATAGGTTCACCCACACAACACTTATCAAAACAATGAAGATTATTTAGCTACATGAAGCGAAAGCACTAGACTAAAATCCCCGTGTGTCCTCAAGAACGTTTGGTCATTATAAGTAAACAAACCGGCTTGTCCTTTGTGCTAAAAAGGATTGGGCCACTCGCTGCAATTATTTCTCTCACATTTTACTTACTCGTACTTTATTTATCTCCTATATCAAAACCCCCGAATACTTGTCCGTGAGCATTTACAGTGAATCCTTCATCAAAACTGCTTGTCAACACCTTCTGCTCCTCGTTGGGTTCGACACTCTTATTTATCGAAGATACTACAATACACCCCCTATACTTGTGGGTCATCAAGACTATTTTCTAGCGCCGTTGCCGGGGAGTGAAGCGCTATTGGTAAGTGGAATTGGTAAGGAAAACCTTTACTGTTTGTGCTGATTTTATTTCTGCCTGCTGCTATAAGTCATTATGGAGAGATCTTCTCTTCAATTTCTATTTGGGAAATCTACTACTACTGCAACGGTAGTGGATGAAGCGCCAGGTGAGGAAGTAGTACCATATAAAATACCTATGAAAATTATTGAACGTGTTATGGATAACCGCTATGAAGGGGATGGAACTGTTCATCCTGGTGATCATTTACTGTTTTTGCATGAATTATGCGGGTTATTCAAATGTGCAGGTATTGCTATGAATGAAGTTAGAAAGAAACTATTCACTATATCGCTGTCTGGTAAAGCGGCGCATTGGTATAAATTGCTGAAGAATGGTGATTCTCTTGATTGGGAGGACATTGTGCCTTTATTCTATTCCAAATTCTATCCTCCAAGTGAAATTCACAAGGATCGGAATCGCATATATAATTTCTGGCCTCATGATGGAGAAAGTATTGCCCAAGCTTGGGGGAGATTGAAGTCTTTAATGCTCAAATGCCCCATTCATGAGCTTCCTGGTAATGTTATTATTGATAATTTCTATGCAAGACTTTCTTTTCAAGACAAGACCTTGCTGGATACTTCTTGTTCTGGATCATTTACACGCAAGAAAGAAGAGTTTAAAAGGGACCTTCTTGATCGGATCCAAGAAAATACTGAAGGATGGGAGAACGACAAAGATAGAGAATCAGGTATAATTTATGATTATAAATGCATTGAAGCTTTTATGGATACTGATAAATTTCGTAATATGAGTGCTACATATGGTCTTGATTCTCAAGTTGCTGCAAATCTTTATAAAGCTTTTGCCTCTCATTATGAATTGCCTAAGAAGAATTTTGATAAGTATCATGAACCGTATAAAGATAAAGTTGATTCATCTGTAAACAAATGTGTAGTGATTGAAACTGTTGATCATGTTATTCCTGAAGCTTATATTGAAAAAACTCCTTTCCCTGCTAAAATGAAGGAGTACTCTGTCATATCTAGTGCGGTTCATAAAAGTGAAAAGAAACCTATAGAACCCGAAGAACAAATTAAAATTGAACCTGCTGTTGCAATAGTTAAAGATCTTGTGACTGAAAATTTGGAGGATGGTCATATTATTTTCTGTGAAGATGCTTCTAATATTGTTTCACATCCTAATAAACCCAAACAAGTTAGTGTTCCTATGTTATCTGTTAGAATTGGTGATCATTGCTATTATGGTTTATGTGATATTGGTGCAAGTGTTAGTGCTATTCCTTATGAGCTTTACACGGAGATTATGCATGAAATTGGTTCTTGTGAACTTGAAGATATTGATGTGGTTATTCAGCTGGCTAATAGAGAAACTATTTCTCCAATTGGTATTGTTCGAGATGTGGAAGTTCTATGTGGTAAGATTAAATATCCTGCTGACTTTTTGGTACTTGGTTCTGCTGCTAGTGATCATTGTCCTATCATTTTTGGTAGACCTTTTCTAAATACTTGTGGAGCTATTATAGATTGTAAGAAAGAGAAAATTTTGACTAAATTTGCTGGTGAACCTTATGAATTTAACTTTTCTAAATTTACCAAAACTCCTTATAAAGCTGACTTGCCTAGTAATGATTTTAAAATGGAGCAGTGTGCATCTATTGTTCTTGTTCCTAATAATCCCTTGCAGCAACATTTGGAGAATAGCGAAAGTGAAGCTTTTAGGAAAGAAAGAGATGAGCTTGAGGAAATTTTTCTTCGCCAACCTATTCTCAAGCATGATTTACCGGTGGAAGATTTGGGTACAACACCGCCACCAAAGGAAGATCCTGTTTTTGATTTAAAGCCTTTACCTGATAATCTTAAATATGCTCATATTGATGATAAGAAAATATATCCTGTTATTATTAGTTCTAAGCTTTCAGAGATTGAGGAAGAAAGGTTATTGGAAATATTGAAGAAACACCGAGGAGCTATTGGCTATACTCTTGATGATTTAAAAGGGATTTCTCCTTCTATTTGCCAACATGCTATTAATATGGAAGATGATGCAAAGCCTGTTGTTGAACATCAGCGTCGTCTAATTCCGAAGATGAAGGAGGTGGTAAGGAATGAGGTATTAAAACTTCTTGAAGCTGGTATTATATATCCTATTGCTGATAGTAGATGGGTTAGTCATGTGCATTGTGTTCCTAAGAAAGGAGGAATGACTGTTGTGCCTAATGATAATGATGAGCTCATCCCTCAAAGAGTAGTTGTAGGGTATAGAATGTGTATTGATTTTCGAAAAGTTAATAAAGTTACTAAGAAAGATCATTACCCTTTACCATTTATTGATCAAATGCTAGAAAGGTTGTCTAAAAATACTCATTTTTGTTTTCTTGATGGTTATTCTGGGTTTTCACAAATTGCTGTTAAAGCTAAAGATCAAGAGAAAACCACGTTTACTTGTCCTTATGGAACTTACTTTTGGTTTATGTAATGCTCCTGCTACTTTTCAAATATGCATGTCTGCTATTTTTCATGGTTTTTGTGAAAGTATTGTAGAGGTGTTCATGGATGATTTTTCTGTCTATGGGAATTCTTTTGATAATTGCTTGCGAAACCTCGATAAAGTTTTGCAGAGATGTGAAGAAACTAACCTTGTTCTTAATTGGGAGAAATGCCACTTTATGGTTAATGAAGGAATTGTATTGGGACATAAAATTTCCGAGAGAGGTATTGAAGTTGATAGAGCTAAAGTTGAAGCAATTGAGAAGATGCCCTATCCGAGGGATGTTAAAGGTATTCGTAGTGTTCTTGGTCATGCTGGGTTTTATAGGAGATTTATTAAAGATTTCTCTAAAATTTCAAAGCCTCTTACTAATCTTCTTCAAAAAGATGTACCTTTTGTTTTTGATGATGATTGTAAGGAAGCTTTTGAAACTCTAAAGAAAGCCTTAACAACTGCTCCTGTAGTTGAACCTCCTGATTGGAATTTGCCTTTTGAAATTATGTGTGATGCTAGTGATTTTGCTGTAGGCGCTGTTCTTGGACAGCGAGTAGATAAAAAATTAAATGTTATTCATTATGCTAGTAAGACTCTTGATGCTGCTCAAAGAAATTATGCTACAACTGAAAAGGAATTGTTAGCTGTAGTCTTTGCTTGTGACAAGTTTAGACCCTATATTGTTGATTCAAAAGTCACAATTCATACTGATCATGCTGCAATTAGATACCTTATGACAAAGAAAGATGCTAAGCCAAGGCTTATTAGATGGGTACTTCTTTTGCAAGAATTTGATTTACATATTATAGATAGGAAAGGTGTTGATAATCCTGTTGCTGATAATTTGTCTAGATTGGAAAATATTGCTTATGATCCTGTTCCTGTTAATGATAGTTTTCCAAATGAACAATTGGCTGTAATAAAGGTGAGCTCGCGAGAGAGCCCTTGGTATGCGATTATGCTAACTTTATTGTTTCGAAGTATTTGCCTCCAACCTTTTCAGCTCAGCAAAGGAGGAAATTCTTTTATGACTTGAGGCATTATTTTTGGGATGACCCACATTTATATAAAGAAGGAGTGGATGGTATTATGCGAAGATGTGTTCCTGAATATGAACAACAAGAGATATTGAGTAAATGTCATGGTAGTGTTTATGGAGGACATCACGCTGGAGATAGAACCGCGCAAAAGGTTCTACAATCAGGTTTTTATTGGCCAACTCTCTTCAAAGATGCAAGGAAGTTTATTTTATCTTGTGATGAATGTCAAAGAGTTGGTAATATCTCTAGACGCAATGAAATGCCTATGAATTATACTCTTGTTATTGAACCATTCGATTGTTGGGGATTCGACTTCATGGGTCCTTTCCCTTCTTCAGAAGGTAACACTCATATACTTGTCGCTGTTGATTATGTTACTAAATGGGTAGAAGCTATACCTACAAAGAGTGCTGATGGTGAGACCTCTATAAAAATGCTTGTAGATGTTATATTTCCTAGATTTGGAGTACCTAGATATATTATGACTGATGGAGGTTCTCATTTTATTCATGGAGGTTTTAGAAAAACTCTTGCTAAGTATGGTATTAATCATAGAATTGCTTCCGCTTATCACCCTCAAACTAGTGGTCAAGTAGAATTATCAAATAGAGAGATTAAATCCATTTTGGGAAAGACCGTTAATAAATCTAGAAAGAATTGGGCTAGCAAATTGAAGGAAGCACTATGGGCTTATAGAACTGCTTATAAAAATCCCATGGGAATGTCACCTTATAAAATGGTTTATGGAAAAGCTTGTCATTTACCTCTAGAACTAGAGCACAAAGCTTATTGGGCTGTTAGAGAACTAAATAAAGATCCGAAACTAGCCGGTAATAAGAGGTTGCTGCAATTAAGTTCTCTAGATGAATGGAGAAGTGAAGCTTATGAAAATGCTAAACTCTTTAAAGAAAAAGTTAAGAAGTGGCATGATAGAAGAATTATTAAAAGAGAGTTTAATATTGGGGATAAAGTCCTATTGTATCGGTCTCGTCTCAGATTCTTTGCAGGGAAATTACTCTCGAAATGGGAAGGACCATATGTTGTTGAGGAGGTGTATCGTTCAGGAGCAATTAAAATTAGCTCTCTCCAAGGCAATGCCACGCAAGTGGTGAATGGACAAAGACTCAAGCATTATATCTCGGGTGATTCTTATAATGTTGATGTTGATATTATTCAAGTGGAAACACCGGAGGCTTTCATCAAAGGACAAATTGACAGTCCGCCAGAACTCGACTTTGAATAGGTAACAGTACAGGTAATAAAAAGTCCGCGATTTACTTTCCGAACAATATTTCTGCTGTTTTTGGAAAATATGAAAAATTACGGAATCGAAACGGAGTGGAAAAGACGCGCGAGGGCCCGTCACCATAGGCCGGCGCGGGCCCCACCCTGGCCGCGCCGACCTATGGGGACAGCCCCTCGTCCCGTTTCCACTCGTTTTCGGCCTGGAACCTTCCTTTTATCGTAAAAATATTTGCTATATAATCCCCCGGACCCCTGGAGGTCCGTATATCGTTTTCTCGTCGTGTTTTGTTTCGAGCTGTTTTCAGATTTGTTTTGATCTAGAAGCACCATGGTCTCCAACAACAAGGACAAGGGACCTTTGGAGGAAGATATTCAAGACCCGGAACTGAAGGAAGAAGACGCAAGTGAGGATGAGGAAGAAGTGGAGGAAGTTCCGCGAGTACACCAGCGTGCCACCATTGCAAGCATTGGCGTGATATCAAATCCATCCAACACCAAGAGGAGTGCACGAATCGCTACCGGAGGAGCAGTTCCACGTCATTACTTGGCTCCAAGGACATCTTCTCCGGGCAATTACAGCCCTTTCCGCAACCTAATCTACGATCGTCAAACTGAAAGAACCCCCAAGGTAGTGTTGCCAAGTGGTTGGGATATAGATCGTTCTAACATTGCAGGAGAGATGAAATCTGAAGCTGAAGGATGGGGAAACAACTCTAGGAGTTGGGATTCACCACCTGACATGATTATGAGCCGCGTTGAGCACAACTCGGAACTGATTCGCAACCTCACCTATGAGATTGAAGATTTAAAGGAGCTTGTTAAGAAGCTTGTCGAGAAGAATCCATCACCATCACCACCGAAGGAGTAATTCATCATCGGTATTGGCATCCCCTTGGTTTGTTCCAAGCTTGGGGGAGTGCCGCGGTATCACATTATCACTACCTTTATCTTTTATTATCAAGTAGTGTCATATCATGAGTAGGGAAGTTATTATATGGAATAGTATGCAATGTGGAAGTATCTCTCTTAGTTGGTTATCTATGTATCCGTTGGTGTGAGTTATCGTTATGGAATATTAATGAGAAGTCTTATCATTTACTTTTTGCACACCTTATTTTAGTTTGCAATCTCCATTATATGATTACTCTTGACATTAGTATTGATATCACTTTGGGAGCATCAAGTAAATCTATTTGGTTTTGGCAAACTTAGCATTGGTCAATAGCAACAACATTTTGATGTTTAAATAGAAGAGAGAAATACACTTAGATATATTACTCTATTATCTCTATGCTAATGAGTTTAGTATTCTGAAGTTAAAATTGCTTGTGCTTATGAGAAAGATGCATGATTGTTTCTATCATATGTATATTTGTTTGTTTCCTTCAACCTTTATGCTTGCTATCAAACCTTGCTAGCCAAAGACCTGTATTGAGAGGGAATGCTTCTCATACATCCATAACCTTAGACCAAACCCATGCCAATTGTGTCCACCATACCTACCTACTACATGGTATTTTCTGCCATTCCAAGTAAATACTTCATGTGCTACCTTTAAATAATTCAAACTATATTACTCCTTATTTGTGTCAATGTTTTATAGCTCATGAGGAAGTATGTGGTGTTTTATCTTTCAATCTTGTTGGGCGGACTTTCACCAATGGACTAGTGGCACATCCGCTTATCCAATAATTTTGCAATAAGAGCTGGCAACGGGGTTCCCAGCCCCAATTAATAACTTTCATTAATAATTCTCTTCACATGTTTTGCCCTGATTTATCAGTAAGCAACTTAATTTTGCAATAGACACTCCTCCATGGTATGTGAATGTTGGAAGGCACCCGAGGATTCGGTTAGCCATGGATTGAGAAAGCCAAGGTTGGGGGGAGTGTCATCCTTAATAAAACTAAAATACATGTGTAAACAAAAGAGAAGGGGGATGATCTACCTTGCTGGTAGAGATGCCGTCCCTCATGGGAGCCGCTCTTGAAGGTTCGTCTGGCAAGGGGGTTAGAGTGCCCGCTACCATTCGTTGACAACAACAAACACCGCTCAAAATCTTACTTTTATGCTCTTTATATGATTTCAAAACTTGAAAAGCTCTAGCACATGATTTAATCCCTGCTTCCCTCTGCGAAGGGCCTATCTTTTACTTTTATGTTGAGTCAGTAAACCTATTTCCCTCTATCTCAAGCAAGCAATTGAGTTGTTGTGAACCAACCATTTATGCTATGATTCAGTTAATCATGTCTTTTATACTTTCTTGTTTAGTACAAATTTTATCTGAATGAATATGACTTTGAAGTTATCAATGATTATGAAGAGATTGTTATGATTGAATATGAAAGCCCAGCTATATAAATTCTAATATGAAAGCTTTGCTTAGAAGAGCAATCCGTTAGTAGTTCTCTGACCAAGAACAAAGTTTGCCATAACCATTTATGATTTCCTATGCACCTTTATTTGTGATCTCTCTTTACTTATTTCAAGTTGAGTTATATGAGGAAGTTGTTTACTAGAATGTCTTGTGTGAATGAATATGATGCTTCTTGTCCGTATTTTATTTATCGACTCTTCACTCCATAAACATGTGGTCTTGTTTATCGAGCTCAGTTTCGCTTGGGGACAAGCGAGGTCTAAGCTTGGGGGAGTTGATACGTCCAATTTGCATCACTATTTTGTATCATAATTTGCTATTATTCATTGATATATTTCATATTGGGACACAATACTTATGTTATTTCATCTATTTTGCATGTTTCATCATTATTGGAGGATCAAGCACCGGAGCCAGGATTCTGCTGGAAAAAGCACCGTCAGAACGCAATATTTCGGAAGATCAACTGTGGGAAGGAAATTACACGTAAATTCCTATTTTTCCAGATGACGAAGGAAGCCAGAAGGGGGAGCCAGCTGGACCTCCCACAACATGGCGGCGCGGCCCATGGCCTGGCCGCGCCACCATGGTGTGTGGGGGCCCACAGCCCCTCTCGCCTCCTTTTCTTCGCGTACTCCTTCGTCCCGAAGACCTAAGCCAGAGAGGGTCCTCAAGAGCCGCCTCTGCGGGGCGGAGAACACCAGAGAGAAAAGAGCTCTCCGGTGGGCAGGAATCCGCCGGGAAATTCCCTCCCGGAGGGGGAAATCGACGCCATCGCCATCTTCATCGAGCTGGACATCATCTCCATCATCATCATCATCATCTCCACCATCTACACCGCCATCACCACCGCTGCACCTCGTCACCGCTGTAACAATTTGGGTTGGATCTTGATTGTTTGATAGGGGAAACTCTCCCGGTGTTAATCTCTACTTGTTATTGATGCTATTGAGTGAAACCTTTGAACCAAGGTTTATGTTCAGATTGTTATTCATCATCATATCACCTCTGATTGTATTCCATATGATGTCTCGTGAGTAGTTCGTTTAGTTCTTGAGGACATGGGTGAAGTCTAAATGCTAGTAGTGAATTATGGTTGAGTAATATTCAATGTTATGATATTTAAGTTGTGGTGTCATTCTTCTAGTGGTGTCGTGTGAACGTCGACTACACGATACTTCACCATTTATGGGCCTAGGGGAGTGCATCTTGTATTCGGTTGCTAATTGCGGGGTTGCCGGAGTGACAGAAACCTAAGCCCCCGTTAGTATATCGATGCAAGAGGGATCGCAGGATCTCAGAGTTTAAGGCTGTGGTTAGATTTATCTTAATTACTTTCTTGTAGTTGCGGATGCTTGCAAGGGGTATAATCACAAGTATGTATTAGTCCTAGGAAGGGCGGTGCATTAGCATAGGTTCACCCACACAACACTTATCAAAACAATGAAGATTATTTAGCTACATGAAGCGAAAGCACTAGACTAAAATCCCCGTGTGTCCTCAAGAACGTTTGGTCATTATAAGTAAACAAACCGGCTTGTCCTTTGTGCTAAAAAGGATTGGGCCACTCGCTGCAATTATTTCTCTCACATTTTACTTACTCGTACTTTATTTATCTGCTATATCAAAACCCCCTGAATACTTGTCTGTGAGCATTTACAGTGAATCCTTCATCAAAACTGCTTGTCAACACCTTCTGCTCCTCGTTGGGTTCGACACTCTTATTTATCGAAGATACTACGATACACCCCCTATACTTGTGGGTCATCAAGGAGTACATATAAAATCATTATTATTTGTGCTAGTGAAGTCACACAACTTAGTATTTTCAGGAGTACCCATTATAACAGTAATAAAGTAAACTAGGCAAATAAAGTAAAGACAAGTAACTAATTTTTTGTGTTTTTGATATAGAGAACAAGATAGTAAATAAAGTAAAGCTAGCAACTAATTTTTTTGTGTTTTGTTTAAGTGCAGCAAACAAAGTAGTAAATAAAATAAAGCAAGACAAAAACAAAGTAAAGAGATTGGAAGTGGAGACTCCCCTTGCAGCGTGTCTTGATCTCCCCAACGGCGCCAGAAAAAGAGCTTGATGCGCGTAGATGTACACGTCCGTTGGGAACCCCAAGAGGAAGGTATGATGCGCACAGCTGCAAGTTTTCCCTCAGAAAGAAACCAAGGTTATCGAACCAGTAGGAGCCAAGAAGCACGTGAAGGTTGTTGGTGGAGGAATGTAGTGCGGCGCAACACCAGTGAAACCGGCGCCAACGTGGAACCTGCACAACACAATCAAAGTACTTTGTCCCAACGTAACAGTGAGGTTGTCAATATCACCGGCTTGCTGAAAACAAAGGATTAAGCGTATCGAGTGGAAGATGGTGTTTGTTTGCAAAGAACAGTAAAAACAGTAGAATGTATTCAGATGTAAAAGAATGGACCGGGGTCCACAGTTCACTAGTGGTGTCTCTCCAATAAGATAACTAACATGCTGGGTGAACAAATTACAGGAGCAATTGACAAATAAAGATTCAATACATATCAACGATGATTACTATGTGATTTAATCAGGGCATTACGACAAAGTACATAGACCGCTATCCAACATGCATCTATGCCTAAATAATCCACCTTCAGGTTATCATCCGAACCCTTCCTATTAAGTTGTAAACAACAGATAATTGCATTAAGTATGGTGCGTAATGTAATCAACACAAATATCCTTAGATAAAGCATCAATGTTTTATCCCTAGTAGCAACATCACATCCACAACCTTAGAACTTTTGTCACTGTCCCAGATTAAATGGAGGCATGAACCCACTATCGAGCATAATTACCCCCTCTTGGAGTTACAAGTATCAACTTGGCCAGAGCCTCTACTAGCAACGGAGAGCATGCAAGAACATAAACAACACATATATGATAGATTGATAATCAACTTAACATAATATTCTATATTCATCGGATCTCGCCAAACACAACATGTAGCATTACAAATAGATGATCTTGATCATGTTAGGCAGCTCACAAGATCTATAACAATGAAAGCACAAGCGGAGAAGACAACCATCTAGCTACTGCTATGGACCCATAGTCCAAGGATGAACTACTCACGCATCAATCCGAGGCGGGCATGATGATGTAGAGCCCCTCCGGTGATGATTCCCCTCTCCGGCAGGGTGCCGGAGGCGATCTCCTGAATCCCCGAGATGGGATTCGCGACGGTGGCCTCTGGAAGGTTTTCCGTATCGTGGCTCTCGTACAGGGGGTTTCGCGACGGAGGCTTTAAGTAGGCGGAAGGGTAGGTCGGGAGCGACGCGAGGCTCGACAACAGGCCGCGCCGCCGGTGTCCGGCCACCTCGTGGCCCCACTTCGTCTCCCTTTCGGTCTTGGAAGCTTCGTGTAAAAATAGGCCCCGGGCGTTGATTTCGTCCAATTCCGAGAATATTTCCTTACTAGGATTTCTGAAACCAAAAACAGCAAAAAAGAACTGGCACTTCGGCATCTTGTTAATAGGTTAGTGCCGGAAAATGTGTAATAATGCTGTAAAGTATGTATAAAACATTCAAGTATTGTAATAAAAGTAGCATGGAACATTAGAAATTATAGATACGTTTGAGACGTATCATAGGGCCGCAAGAGCCATGGATGGTTCAGAACCAATGACCACCACTGCTACTGCAGAAGAATTACAAGCCTATCAATATAGACTTGCTCGTGTGAGTAGGGAGCTGGAAAAACAGACAGCATCCCTGAATAGAAGAAAAGAGGCAGCCTCCATCAAGCAGGCGTCGAGCAGAGCTCAGTCGACAATCAGGAACTTCGGGAGATAGTCACAGAGAAGCTCGGAGGAGGGCAAGATCTCGGCTGCAAAATATACCCGAAGCAGAGAGAGGCAACATAATTCAAAATCTCGACATGTCCTTCATGACAATTGATACAAGGGGAAATATCATCCCAAAAACACCAGAAGCTGGATACATGGCAACGCAAGCTTATATCCTTGCGTCCAGACCACCCCCTGGGGACCCGAGAGAAGCATTGTTTAATATGGCAATGGCTGGAGTTGGAGTCATGGGAACAGCGTTTGCAGCTACACCTCCCGAAGGAACTCCAAGACAAAATAGTCCACGACCCACGACAGCAGTGGAAGATCCACCAAGGACAAGTGGAGCAAGAGATACGACGGCACAAGCAAGGGTGGATAGAGCGCGACAAGAAAGAAGAGAACATCGGCAGTCACCAGAAGTCGCCGATGAAGATATGTGCGGGTTACCGTGCTTTACGAGACGAGTTCGAAAAACTCGAGTCCCGAAAGGGTTTAAGTTACCCGAAAATTTCAAGAAATTCAACGGCCTACAAGATCCCGAGGATTGGCTCGTTGATTACCTCGAGATGGTGAAGTTGGTAGGAGGAACCAGAGCAACAGCCATGCAAAGCATCCAAGTACATTTGAGCGGTGTCGCGCGATCTTGGATAAAGAAGCTTCCCCCAGTTCCATCGACAGCTGGGATAGTTTCGAGGATATCTTCGTGAAGAACTTCCGATCCACCTGCAAGAAACCCGCTGATGGCGTGTAACTCACACGTTCGTTGGGAACCCCAAGAGGAAGGTATGATGCGCACATCAGCAAGTTTTCCCTCAGAAAGAAACCAAGGTTTAATCGAACCAGGAGGAGCCAAGAAGCACGTTGAAGGTTGATGGTGGCGAAATGTGATGCGGCACAACACCAGGGATTCCGGCGCCAACGTGGAACCTGCACAACACAACAAAGTACTTTGCCCCAACGAAATGCTGAGGTTGTCAATCTCACCGGCTTGTCGTAATAAAGGATTAACCGTATTGTGTGGAAGATGATTGTTTGCAAGAAAACAGTAAAACAAGTATTGCAGTAGATTGTATGCGATGTAAAGAATAGGACCGGGGTCCACAGTTCACTAGAGGTGTCTCTCCCATAAGATAAAAGCATGTTGGGTGAACAAATTACAGTCGGGCAATTGACAAATAGAGAAGGGCATAACAATGCATATACATGATATGATAAATATAGTGAGATTTAATCCGGCATTACGACAAAGTACATAGACCGCCATCCAACTGCATCTATGCCTAAAAAGTCCACCTTCAGGTTATCATCCGAACCCCATTCAGTATTAAGTTGCAAAGCAACAGACAATTGCATTAAGTATGGTGCGTAATGTAATCAACAACTACATCCTTAGACATAGAATCAATGTTTTATCCCTAGTGGCAACAGACATCACAACCTTAGAACTTTCTGTCACGTCCCAGTGTCAATGAAGGCATGAACCCACTATCGAGCATAAATACTCCCTCTTGGAGTTAAGAGCAAAAACTTGGCCAGAGCCTCTACTAATAACGGAGAGCATGCAAGATCATAAACAACACATAAACAATAGATTGATAATCACCATAACATAGTATTCTCTCCATCGGATCCCGACAAACACAACATATAGTATTACAGATAGATGATCTTGATCATGTTAGGCAGCTCACAAGATCCAACAATGAAGCACATGAGGAAGACGACCATCTAGCTACTGCTATGGACCCATAGTCCAGGGGTGAACTACTCACTCATCACTCCGGAGGAGATCATGGCGATGAAGAGTCCTCCGGAGATGATTCCCTCTCCGGGTGCCGGAGGCGATCTCCTGAATCCCCGAGATGGGATTACGCGGCGGCGGCGTCTCTGGAAGGTTTTCCGTATCGTGGCTCTCGACTGGGGGTTTCGCGACGGAGGCTATTTGTAGGCGGAAGGGCAGGTCAAGAGGCGCACGAGGGCCACACCATAGGTCGGCGCGGCCGGGCCCGGCGCGCCGCCCGTGTGTCGCCACCTCGTGGCCCCACTTCGACTCCCTTCGGTCTTCTGGAAGCTTCGTGCAAAAATAGGGGCGTTGATTTCGTCCAATTCCGAGAATATTTCGTTACTAGGATTTCGAAACCAAAAACAGCAAAAAACAGCAACTAGCTCTTCGGCATCTTGTTAATAGGTTAGTTCCAGAAAATGCGTAAATACGACATATAATGTGCATAAAACATGTAGGTATCATCAATAAAGTAGCATGGAACATAAGAAATTATCGATACGTTGGAGACGTATCAGCATCCCCAAGCTTAGTTCTGCTCGTCCGAGCAGGTAAAACGATAACAAAGATAATTTCTGAAGTGACATGCCATCATAATCTTGATCATACTATTTGTAAACATATGTAATGAATGCAGCGATCAAAACAATGGTAATGACATGAGTAAACAACTGAATCATAAAGCAAAGACTTTTCATGAATAGTACTTCAAGACAAGCATAAATAAGTCTTGCATAAGAGTTAACTCATAAAGCAATAAATCAAAGTAAAGGTGTTGAAGCAACACAAAGGAAGATTAAGTTTCAGCGGTTGCTTTCAACTTATAACATGTATATCTCATGGATAGTGTCAACATAGAGTAATATAACAAGTGCAATATGCAAGTATGTAGGAATCAATGCACAGTTCACACAAGTGTTTGCTTCTTAAGGTGGAGGGAGATAGGTAAACTGACTCAACAAAAAAGTAAAAGAATGGTCCTTCAAAGAGGAAAGCATCGATTGCTATATTTGTGCTAGAGCTTTTATTTTGAAAACATGAAACAATTTTGTCAACGGTAGTAATAAAGCATATGAGTTATGTAAATTATATCTTACAAGTTGCAAGCCTCATGCATAGTGTACCAATAGTGCCCGCACCTTGTCCTACTTAGCTTGGACTACCGGATCTTCGCAATGCTATGTTTCAACCAAGTGTCACAAAGGGGTACCTCCATGCCGCCTGTACAAAGGTCTAAGGAGAAAGCTCGCATTTTGGATTTCTCGCTTTTGATTATTCTCAACTTAGACATCCATACCGGACAACAGATAATGGACTCCTCTTTAATGCATAAGCATGTAGCAACAATTATTATTCTCATATGAGATTGAGGATATATGTCCAAAACTGAAACTTCAACCATGATTCATGGCTTTAGTTAGCGGCCCAATGTTCTTCTCTAACAATATGCATGCTCCAATCATTAAGGTGGTAGATCCTTCAGACAAGACGGACATGCATAGCAACTCACATGATATTCAACAAAGAATAGTTGATGGCGTTCCCCAGAAGCATGTTATCTCACAACTAGCAACTTAATAAGAGATAAAGTGCATAAGTACATATTCAATACTACGATAGTTTTTAAGGCTATTTTGTCCGATAAGCTATATATTGCGAAGGTGAATGATGGAATTTTAAAGGTAACACTCAAGCAATTTACTTTGGAATGGCGGAGAAATACCATGTAGTAGGTTGGTATGGTGGACACAAATGGCATAGTGGTTGGCTCAAGGATTTTGGATGCATGAGAAATATTCCCTCTCGATACAAGGTTTAGGCTAGCAAGGTTATTTGAAGCAAACTCAAGGATGAACCGGTGCAGCAAAACTCACATAAAAGACATATTGTAAACATTATAAGACTCTACACCGTCTTCCTTGTTGTTCAAAACTCAATACTAGAATTATCTAGACCTTAGAGAGACCAAATATGCAAACCAAATTTTAGCAAGCTCTATGTATTTCTTCATTAATGGGTGCAAAGCATATGATGCAAGAGCTTAAACATGAGCACAACAATTGCCAAGTATCACATTATCCAAGACATTTTAGAATTACTACATGTAGCATTTTCCAATTCCAACCATATAACAATTTAACGAAGAAGAAACTTCGCCAAGAACATTATGAGTAAAGCCTAAGGACATATTTGTCCATATGCAACAGCGGAGCGTGTCTCTCTCCCACAAAGTGAATGCTAGGATCCATTTTATTCAAACAAAAACAAAAACAAAAACAAACCGACGCTCCAAGTAAAGAACACAAGATGTGATTGAATAAAAATATAGTTTCAGGGGAGGAACCTGATGATGTTGTCGATGAAGAAGGGGATGCCTTGGGCATCCCCAAGCTTAGACGCTTGAGTCTTCTTAAAATATGCAGGGATGAACCACGGGGGCATCCCCAAGCTTAGAGCTTTCACTCCTCTTGATCATAGTATATCATACTCCTCTCTTGACCCTTGAAAACTTCCTTCACACCAAACTTCAAGCAAACTCATTAGAGGGTTAGTGCACAATTAATAATTCACATATTCAGAGGTGACACAAACATTTTTTTCACTTCTGGACATTGCATAAAGCTACTGGACATTAATGGATCAAAGAAATTCATCCAACATAGCAAATACGGCAATGCGAAATAAAAGGCAGAATCTGTCAAAAACAGAACAGTTCGTAAAGACGAATGTAAAGTGGCACCAGACTTGCTCAAATGGAAAAACTCAAAACTAATGAAAGTTGCGTACATATCTGAGGATCACGCTCATAAATTGGAAGATTTTTTTTTTCTACAGAGACTTGTGCCCAGATTCGTGACAAACAGCAATGTTGTTTCTGCGCAGCGATCCCAAATATAACATCAACTTTAACATAGAAACTTTACTTGGCACAAAAACATGATAAGGAGAGGTTGCTACAGTAGTAAACAACTTCCAAGACTCAAATATAAAACAAAGTACTGTAGTAAAAACATGGGTTGTCTCCCATAAGCGCTTTTTTTAACGCCTTCAGCTAGGCGCAGAAAGTGCAAATCAAGTATTATCAAGAGATGAAACATTGACATTACCTTGGGCTTTACCCTTACCTTTCTTGTCCTCTTTCTTAATCTTTGGCTTAGGGAATATATGGCTACCCCCGGGTGTAGAGGTGAATTTTAAGGTGCCTTCTCTCACGTCTATGACTGCTCCCAACAGTTTCAGCAGGGATCTTCCGAGTGTGATTTGTCCTGTTCCTGCGCATTCAATGACAAGGTAATCAATGGATATTGTTATCCCAAGAATGGTTGTATGCACACCCGCAGCTATCCCTTTGGGAATTATAACAGAGTTATCAATAAGAGTTATTCCTTCTCCCCCTTCAGAGAATTCCCAAAGTTTCAATGATTTATGAATACTCTCAGGCATTAGGCAAAATTCAGTCATAATATCACAATTAGCATGAAGAGTTTGATTACCTATGACAATTTTAATAGTAGGATTCCACAATGAAGGTTCAGAGTTCACTAAAACTTGATCAAGACGGTTACGAATATATCCATAATTTTCATTTAGGCGAGATGCACTTGTTTCAAGAGTGTTTAATCTATTATAAATGCTAATAAGGGCTGAATCAAAGTTATTAGCTGAATCATGTGATGCAACCAATTTTTTTATGGCATTAAAAGCTTGATCCCCATTACAATGAAGGAAATCTCCTCCCACTAGAGCATCCAAGGCATATCTATAGCGAATCATAAGACCAAAATAAAAATTACTAAGGAGCAAACTTAGAGTCATTTGAGGTTCAGTTTTACGATAAGAAGTAAAAATCCTAGACCAAGCATCTTTAAAACTTTCCTCATCCCCTTGTTTAAAAGTAAAAACTAATTTCTCAGGTGAAGAAGTAACAAGTACAGAACTAGACATGATAACAAAAGTAAACTAAATGCAAGTAACTAATTTTTTTGTGTTTTTGATATAGAGAGCAAGACAGTAAATAAAGTAAAACTAGCAACTAATTTTTTTGTGTTTTGTTTAGGTGCAGCAAACAAAGTAGTAAATAAAATAAAGCAAGACAAAAACAAAGTAGAGAGATTGAGAAGTGGAGACTCCCTTGCAGCGTGTCTTGATCTCCCAGCGGCGCAGAAAAAGAGCTTGATGGCGTGTAACTCACACGTTCGTTGGGAACCCCAAGAGGAAGGTATGATGCGCACAACAGCAAGTTTTCCCTCAGAAAGAAACCAAGGTTTAATCGAACCAGGAGGAGCCAAGAAGCACGTTGAAGGTTGATGGTGGCGAAATGTGATGCGGCGCAACACCAGGGATTCCGGCCAACGTGGAACCTACACAACACAACCAAAGTACTTTGCCCCAACGAAATGTGTGAGGTTGTCAATCTCACCGGCTTGCTGTAACAAAGGATTAACCGTATTGTGTGGAAGATGATTGTTTGCAAGAAAACAAAAACAAGTATTGCAGTAGATTGTATGCGATGTAAAGAATAGGACCGGGGTCCACAGTTCACTAGAGGTGTCTCTCCCATAAGATAAAAGCATGTTGGGTGAACAAATTACAGTCGGGCAATTGACAAATAGAGAAGGGCATAAGAATGCATATACATGATATGATAAATATAGTGAGATTTAATCCGGGCATTACGACAAAGTACATAGACCGCCATCCAACTGCATCTATGCCTAAAAAGTCCACCTTCAGGTTATCATCCGAACCCCATTCAGTATTAAGTTGCAAAGCAACAGACAATTGCATTAAGTATGGTGCGTAATGTAATCGACAACTACATCCTTAGACATAGAATCAATGTTTTATCCCTAGTGGCAACAGCACATCACAACCTTAGAACTTTCTGTCACTGTCCCAGTGTCAATGAAGGCATGAACCCACTATCGAGCATAACCCTCTTGGAGTTAAGAGCAAAAACTTGGCCAGAGCCTCTACTAATAACGGAGAGCATGCAAGATCATAAACAACACATAAACAATAGATTGATAATCACCATAACATAGTATTCTCTATCCATCGGATCCCAACAAACACAACATATAGTATTACAGATAGATGATCTTGATCATGTTAGGCAGCTCACAAGATCCAACAATGAAGCACATGAGGAGAAGACGACCATCTAGCTACTCGCTATGGACCCATAGTCCAGGGGTGAACTACTCACTCATCACTCCGGAGGCGATCATGGCGATGAAGAGTCCTCCGGAGATGATTCCCCTCTCCGGGGTGCCGGAGGCGATCTCCTGAATCCCGAGATGGGATTCGCGGCGCGTCTCTGGAAGGTTTTCCGTATCGTGGCTCTCGGTGGGGGCGACGGAGGCTATTTGTAGGCGGAGGGCAGGTCAAGAGGCGCGACGAGGGCCCACACCATAGTCGGCGCGCTGGCCCGGCGCCGCCCTGTGGTGTCGCCACCTCGTGGCCCCACTTCGACTCCCTTCGGTCCTTCGGGAAGCTTCAAATATAGGACCCTTGGTGTTGATTTCGTCCAATTCCGAGAATATTTCGTTACTAGGATTTCTGAAACCAAAAACAGCAGAAAACAAAGAATGGCTCTTCGGCATCTTGTTAATAGGTTAGTTCCGGAAATGCGTAAATACGACATATAATGTGCATAAAACATGTAGGTATCATCAATAAAGTAGCATGGAACATAAGAAATTATCGATACGTTGGAGACGTATCACCGCGTCATTGGAAGAGCTGAGGGCGTGCAGGCAGAAACACGACGAATCGATGAGAAAATATATACAGAGGTGAAACATTATTAAAAACTCGGCAGAGGATATATCTGACGAGAGAGCAATAGACGCGTTCGTGGCAGGAATTCGACGAGGAGACTTCGTCGAGGACTTAGGGAGAACCAACCCTAAGACAATATCAGCATTGATGGAGATAGCAAACAAGTGGGCAGATGGAGAAGACGCGATATACAACAAGCGACATAGGTCACCAGAGGAGGATCGCGGTCGAAATTTTCAAAATAGAAGGCGATTTTCTCGCCAGTTTTACAATAATGATGCTCCTGGCCACATATCGGCTGGTTTCCGAGGAAATCCTGGAGGGAATAGTCGAGATGATTACCAAAGGAGTAATGAGCAGCAAAGCGACTCGAGAGGTGATTTCCGTGGTAACAGGCAAAATAGTGGACCAAGGTTCCAAAGACCTTATGTGTCTCCCGAAGAAATGATGAACGGGCCCTGTCAGATGCACTTCTATCTCGACAATAATGGAAAGAGGCAGTCAGGTCATCTCCAGAAAGATTGTCGCAATTTCCAAGCAATGATGCGAGCCGCAGGGATCGCCAATGCCCAAGCGATGAATAGAAACCCCCAGGGGCCAAGGAGTGAGATTCACCTCCCACATCCTCCCGCAATTACGGACGAAAATCGGCACCAGCTTAGAATAGCGGCAGCACCACATCCACCTCCATATGTTGACCCCAACTCCAATGGTGCGGTCTCGATGATTCAGAAAGCTAGGCCATCTAACAGGGCGCAGAAAGTAATCTCGCGGCAAGTGTTCATGGCAGAGAAGATGCCTCCACCAACGATTGAGTACCTAAATTGGTCGGGCAAGACATTGGCTTCACAATTGCGGATCATCCGCAGCAAGTTCCTCGACCAGGGCAATCAGCACTTATCTTACCCGCAGTAATCGCTGGTTTTGATGTGTCGAGAGTTTTTATAGATGGTGGCAGCAGCTTAAACCTTATGTATGCAGATACATTGAGGAAGATGAACATATCCCTGGCAAATCTAAAACCAACGATACACGTTTCCATGGGATCACGCGAGAAGCCAAGTTATCCGTCGGCAAGATCAATCTCGACGTTCAGTTTGGGACCCGAGAGAACTACAAGATAGAGAATCTGGAATTTGAAGTTGTGGATTTCCCGTCGCAATATCACGCCTTGTTGGGACGACCAGCATATGCCAGGTTTATGGCGGTACCTCATTACACGTACTTGTTATGGAGGTTGCCTGGACCTAAGGGACCAATCACAATTAAGGGAAGTTTCGCGCTAGCTGATAAGTGCGACAAGGATTTTCATCGACTGTCAGAAACCTTCGGGATGCAAGCAGAATATATGGCGCCAAGGCTCACTGATTATGATGTGCTGCCGATATGGGAGGCCACTCAGGGAACCAACCTTCAATACTGCCAAGGATTCAAAAGAGGTGCAGATCCACCCGACAGACCCAAAGAAAACGACATCCATTGTAGCAAACATGGATCTCGCATAGGAAAGCGCGCTCATCGAGTTCCTCCGTGAGCACTGGAAAATCTTCGCATGGTGTCCAGCTGACATGCCAGAGTACCCAGGGAACTTGCCGAGCACCACCTCAACTTGGATCCTCTCGCGAGACCAATCAAACAACCTTTGCGGCGTTTTTCGGAACCAAACCGCAAAGCTATGCTATCAGAAATAGATCGACTCAAAGATGCTGGTTTTATTAAAGAGATATCTACAGAAGCCACGTGGGTAGCTAACCCAGTGATGGTGCCGAAGAAAAACACGAAAGTCCTTCGCATGTGTGTCGACTTTACGTGTCTCAATAAACACTGTCCTAAGGATCACTTTCCCCTCCCAAGGATCGATCAAATCATCGAATCCACGGAAGGATGTGAACGTCTTTCCTTCTTGGACGCGTACTCTGGTTATAACCAGATCAGATTAATAGAAGATGATGAAGCGAAGACAGCGTTCATAACACCTTACGGCGTGTTCTGCTATAGAACAATGCCCTTTGGGTTGAAAAACGCGGGAGCAACATATCAGAGATGAGAAGTGCCTTGCGACACAGATTGGAAAAAATGTACAAGTCTATATTGACGATATCGTGATAACATCAAAAAAGGGGACAACACTGATCGAAGATTTGAAAGAAACCTTCGACAACCTTGACAAGTTCAGCCTCAAGCTGAACCCGACAAAGTGCTCTTTTGGTGTTCCTGCGGGAGAACTTCTCGGGTTCTTAGTATCAGCAAGAGGGATTGAAGCCAATCCAGAGAAAATACAGGCCATCGTAACTATGAGGAAGCCGACAAAGTTGAAAGAAATACAACATGACAGGGCGAGTCGCAGCTTTAAGCAGATCTGTCGCTTGTCGAGAAAAAGCGCTTCTATGCATTGATCAAACAAGGAGAGAAATTTCAATGGAACGAGGAAGCAGATAGAGCTTTCGAAAATCTTAAGCGCACAATTTCGACACCACCAATCTTGGTGGCGCCTAAAGAGAAGGAACCTCTCCTGCTATACATCGCAGCCACACCTCAAGTGGTCAGCACGGCTCTGGTAGTCGAAAGAGAGGAAGAAGGAAAGCTCCATGGAGTACAGAGGCCAGTATATTTCATCAGCGAAGTACTGTCACCTTCAAAACAGCGGTACCCGCAGTACCAGAAGTTGGCGTATGGAGTATTTACGACAGCAAGAAAATTGCGACACTATTTTTCGGCGCACCCGATAATAGTGGTTAATGAGGCTCCTCTGTCAAATATATTAAACAACCCAGAAGCTACGGGTCGTGTCTCCCTTTGGGGAATAGAGCTTTCCCCTCGGGACATCACGTATGAAAAAAGAAAAGCAATAAAATCGCAAATCCTACCAGATTTCATCGCAGAGTGGATGGAGCTACAAAACACAGGACCTCCAGATTTATCGAGAACCTGGACTATGAACTTTGATGGGTCCAAAAGGTTAGAAGGCGCTGGAGCAGGCGTGATACTAGTATCACCTGAAAGCGACAAATTGAAGTATGTCTTACGGATGACGTTCCCAAACGCGTCTAACAATGAAGCAGAATATGAGGCTCTCATACACGGGATGAAGATGGTGAAAGCCTGCGGTGCAACCCGACTGAAAATCTTTGGCGACTCACAGTTGGTAGCACAACAGGTTATGAATCAATGTGATGCAGTCAACGAGAGTATGATAGCATACAAGGAGATGTATAATGAGCTAGAAAAGCTGTTTGATGGATGCGAGGTAAACCACATCAGCAGGTTGAGCAATGATGAAGCCGATGTTCTTGCAAACATCGGGTCGCAATGTCTCGCTATCCCTCCAGGCGTGTTTTGGGAAGAAATAAGCGAGAGATCAACGAAGCCAATGAAAACAAAGAAGAAGGAGAAGGAAGAAAAACCTTCGAGTGTCACCAAACAATCATTGGAAGAAGAAGAAGAGGAACAAGAGCTAGTCATGATGGTACAAATTCTATGGATGCAGGCGTACATATCATACATCTTAAGGAAAATAATACCCGACGATCCAGTTGAAGCAAGGCGAGTAATCAGACGATCTAAAGCTTTTACTGTGATAAAGGGGAGTTGTACAAGCGAAGTATTTCGGGTGTGCTACAGAGGTGTGTCACACCCGAAGAAGGAAGGATCATCCTGAAAGATGTACACGAAGGAATATGTGGGCATCACGCAAGCAGTCGAGCTATCGCGGCCAAAGTCTTCAGGGCAGGATTTTATTGGTTAACAGCAACTGAGGACGCGAAGGAAATAGTGCAAACTTGCGATGCGTGCCAGAGATTCGCCGCAAAACTCTCCGGCAGCAGAATTGATGCCAATCCCATTGTCTTGGCCCTTTGCTCAATGGGGCCTCGACATGGTGGGAAAATTACACAAAGCTTCGCCAGGAGGATATGAGTATATGCTCGTTGTTGTCGACAAATTCACCAAGTGGATAGAAGCAAAGCCGATAAATTCACCGGACGGCGCGTCGGCAATCAAGTTTGTGAAAAGCATTGTTTTTCGATTTGGAGTCCCTCATAGCATCGTCACAGACAATGGCAGTAATTTCACATCCAAGGAGTTCAAAGCATATTGCGCAGAAGTGGGCATTAAATTGAGCTTTGCGTCTGTCGCACATCCACAGACCAACGGTCAAGTCGAGAAAGCCAATGGCATCATCTGTAATGGTATCAAGAAGCGCCTGTTAGGGCCATTGGAAAAAGCTCGGCATACTTGGCCAGAGGAGTTGCCAAGTGTGTTGTGGAGCATCCGAACAACACCAAATACAGCGACACAGAGACGCCATTTTTCCTGGTCCATGGAGCTGAAGCAGTACTGCCGATAGAAATAGAGCACGATTCTCCAAGAGTTACAGAATATGATGAAGAAACTTCCAGAAGAGCTCTGGAGGATGATGTCGACGCACTTGATGAGGCTCGAGATGAAGTATTATCACGAGTCGCCAAATACCAACAGGACCTGAAAAACTACCACAGTCGACGATTGCGACCAAGATCTTTTCAAGTTGGGGACTTGGTTTTACGACTCAATCAAAAAAGCCATGAAAAACTCGAGTCACCGTGGCTTGGACCTTACATCGTCACAGAAGTAATTGAAGGAGGAGCATACAGAATCAAGGACAAGAAGACGGGGATTGCTGAGCCAAATCCTTGGAACGTGGCGCAGCTCAGGCGTTTTTACGCTTAGACGCCGAAATATAGTCTCCTTTGTAAACATACAATGTACTGAAACGCCCGCGAGTTTTCAGATGCACTCTTTTCCTTTTTCGGGGCACCGAGTGGGGCCGGGAAAGGTTTTTAATGAGGCGGGCTCGCGGTGCTGCAATATAATAAAGATAGTGGAATTATATATCTTTTCGACAGGCTCGGGGGCTTCTACCCAGAAGATACAACATATATATACACGATGCCGACAAATACAACCTGCAAAATATCTCGCCTTGGTATAAAGTACCTCGCCAAAATAAAAAGGTGTCGCCAAATAGCGGTCAACATAAAGCTCGGGGGCTCGCGCCCGCAAAAATAGTACACAAATATAATTTATCTTGCCTTGGGACAACCTCGCATTATAAAAAGAAAACATCGCCATCAAAACGCCCGGGGGCTTGGCATTGAAAAACAAAAATATAGTGACCTTACAATATAGATTATGTTTACTACATACAAGACACAATCCTTGGAGCAACAAAACTTCAAGGGTTGCCAAGTATATTATCTATCGTCAACCGTTCATTATTTATAGCACGAGTGCTATGTTCAGCATAGCTGCCCTTCACGAAGAATTCGGCGTCCATCCGAAGAAGTTCATCCATCATATCTTCGGCAACAGGGGTCACAACGTCGTCATATTTGCTGAAGTTCTTCCTCCTCTTCGCCATCTTGGCCAGGCACCTTGGAACAACTTGACCCACGTCTAACTTTGGGTAGCAAATTTTTATCATGATCATAGCAAACCTTGCGCCAGCAGCTAATTGGGCCCGCACAAAGCCGTGGATTCGAGGAGCATCCCGAAACTTATCCATTAAAGCAGGGAGAGTCTCTGGCATCTTATTACGAGGAAACATGGTGCCATAGACCAGAGACAAGGTCCTTGTACAAAAGTCGAGATAATCGCGAACCTGGAGCGCGCGATCTTGAAACCTGACGATCTGGCGAGTCCGTTCAGGCGTGCCCCAAAAATTTGAACCATGATCACGCGCAAGCTTGAGAAGCGCATTGGATCGAGCTTCAACACGTTCATCTTCAGTAGTAGCATCCAAGAAGGAACCTATTTATGAAGGAATCAGCAGGAAACGAGGAGACAAGCAAAAAAGAAAAATAAAGCATGACAAAGTTAATGAAGCATACCTGCCATATCCAAGCTAGCATCCGTCAGCAGCTGAAGCATAAAATTCTCTCGAGAAGAAGCTGCAGCAGCCTCAGCAATCGCGGTATCCCTTTCAGCTATGGCATCTTGAGCCTGTTGGAGCGCACCTTTTCCCTCTCAGAGGATTTTCGAGATTGTTCCATGAGCATAAGTGACTGCTTCTTCGTGGATTGGAGCTGCTGGCGAAGTTCTTCCAAATCTTGTGCTGAGTTTTTACTCGAAGAATCCTCAATAAATTCGACAGCGACAGGTTTTCTTCAAACGGGATGAAGGAAAAACTTCGGAAGGACCAGGAGTTGCAGTATAGTTGTCAAAAATCAACTGAAAACAAAATTTTCAACATCAATCATTAAACAAAGATAGATTTCCATTAATTCTCAAGATATGTACATGTCTATTACAAAAGAAGGATCTCTATACAACTACTGAAGCAACCACAGCCAAGAACACTACGGCGACAGTGCCAAAAAAGAGAGAAAACTAAAAGAAAAAGCAAGGTGGTCTACTTGACCTCCGGCTTTGAAGAACTTGGAGCAGGAGCTGGCTTATATCCAAGGGTGGCAAGGATTTTCTTCGAACTGGGCTTCGCCGCTTTAATTAGCGACTGCCACTTCTTCGTCTCGATCTCCTCCGTGTTGCCAACCCTCGACCAGTCGACGTGTTGTTGGCTCTCCGCAATCAAGGCAATCGTACCTTCGACACCAACTTTTAGTCCCTCTTGACGAAGTTGGAGTCCAAGGTCTTCTTGGGAAGTGAAGCACTTGGCGAGAGCAACAAAAGTTGCGGGTTCCTCCTTTTTCTTGAAGAAATATGGGAAAAGCCGCGACAAGCCAATCTTAGCTTCAGAAAGGCCGTCGCGGGCCTCATCGCCATGAATTTCAAGAAGAGAAAGAGCGTCGAGGAGTTGGTCACCCTCAGGGCTCTCCAGCTCATACTCTTGATTTGTTCTCCCTGAGTAAAATAAAAGAGAGTTGGTCAAGCAAAAAGGGGGAACAAAGACGACTCAAAGAAGCAATGAAGGTCTGGATACTTACTAACAAATCGTCGACTCTGCGACTCCAGTCGACTAAGGATTTCCTCTTCGCGAGCAGAATGTTGAGCTACATTTTCGCTCAGAGCATTTTTTGGATCGTCGAGTCTTTTCTGAAAGATCTTCGACGGCCGCAGCATCTGCTTCAGCTTTCAAGCGAGCTGTTTCGCTTTGCTCCAATTCAGCAGCAAGAGCATCAGCGCGTTTGCTTCCGCAAGTTTTTCGCCATCACAAGACAGACAAGTAAAGTAATGCAGCACAAAAAAGTGACAGAACATACTTGATAAAGAAAGACAGACAAGGAAAAAGAGGGTACCTTCAAGTTTGGCGGCATAATCGCGGTACCCGATAAATTGGGTACCGAAGCGGATGAGCTCTTTCATAAAAGGCTGAAGAAATCATCATGCAAAAGATCAATATAGGAAGAAGAAAAACTTGACATCAAGAAGCAAAAAGAGAGGGAAATTCAAAGCAGTAAAATCAATACAGAACAAAAGAAAACAACTTACCTCTTCCATCAAAGGAGTCGAGGAACAACCAGCTAGTGTGGTTGGTTCCTTGGTTGATTCCACCCTGGCTCTCTTCGGGGAAGAGGCCCGGGGGCTCACAGCTGGAGTTGGATGCTCCAGGTTTTGTTGAGGAGGCGAAGTTTCATCGCCATCAGGATGAGCTTCCGAAACAACCAAAGTACGGGACGTGCTCGTTCGAGCAGTCGCGTCAATGGGTGCATCTTCCTCTTCATCGCCACTACAACAAATATAGCGACAAGATAAGAAAGCAATTTGGAAAAGTATCGAGAAGGGACAAATGTAGTGCATTAAAAACTTACGAGCTGATAAGAGCAGCTTCGTAAAGATCCAAAGCTTTCTTCCCGGCATCAGGTGCAGTCTTTTCGGCACGGGAAGTATCGGCTTTGGAGGCGCCAGAGTCAATAGTTTCATCCCTTTTCCTCTTGCCTTTTGGAGAAGCAGCAGGGAGAGACGAGCGTGTCGACGAAGTAACCTCTGTTTCATTCTCTTTTTCAAGAGAAGCCGCGGATTTTTGGGAACCCGCGACTCCACTTTCAGGGCGAGAAGTACCCTGGTTGTCATCGGTGACAACGGCCCGTTCTTCGACTTCCCTTCGGGAAGGGGAGGAAGAGAAGATAAAACAAGGTGACCCTGTGGAATATAAGAAATATCGACAAAGCAGTTATATTTCGCGTTATCAATAAAGTGGTCGACAGAAATAATTCGGGAAGACAGCATAATAGCCACGAAGAACAATTACCTCGGGAAGAGGATTGGCGCTACAAAATGGCTTAACTTTGCAAGAAGATGGAACGGTGTCCTTCTTGTTAAGCTTGGAGATTCTTCGAATCAGCTTCTCCAAGTCCTTCACAGGAAGATCTATGGAGAGCCTCTCGACGTCTTCATCACCAGCATACGTCCAAAGGGGATTTTTTCGAGCTTGCAAAGGCTGCACTCTAATCCTAAGGAAGTAGGCTGTGATTTGGATACCCGATAGCTCCTTGCCACGGGTACTCTGAAGCTCACGGATGCGAGTCATCAGCGCCTCTGTCGCCAATTTCTCTTCTTCGGTAGCTTCAGCATCCCAGGAGCGGCGGCGAAGAATTTTGGTTTTTCCGTCGAAAGGGGCGATGTTGTACTCTACTGAATCAGAGCTTTCTTCGTGCACATTGATGTCTACGGGTGCTTCTATTCTTGTAGACAGTGTTGGGCCTCCAAGAGCAGAGGTTTGTAGAACAGCAGCAAGTTTCCCTTAAGTGGATCACCCAAGGTTTATCGAACTCAGGGAGGAAGAGGTCAAAGATATCCCTCTCAACCCCGCAACCACAAAGCAAGAAGTCTCTTGTGTCCCCAACACACCAAATACACTTGTCGATGTATAGGTGCACTAGTTCGGCGAAGAGATAGTGAAATACAAGTAATATGGATGTATATGAGTGGTAATAGCAATCTGAATAAAATATGGCAGCGAGTAAACATGCAGTAGAACAGTAAATAAACGGTGTTTGTAGTATTGGAAACAAGGCCTAGGGATCATACTTTCACTAGTGGACACTCTCAACATTGATCGCATAATAAATACTTCTTCTCATATGTGCTACATACACTCTTGTTTGATAATGAACATCATTCGTTGCGTAGGATTACACGAACCCTCAATGCCGGAGTTAACAAGCTCCACAACATTCGATATTCATGTTTAAGTAACCTTAGAGCATAATAGATCATTGCAAAATAAACCAAGAACTAACATAGCGCACACACTGTCCACATTACACTATGAAGGAGGAATAGATCACATCAATACTATCATAATGATAATTAACTCCACAATCTACAAGAGATCATGATCATAGCCTACGACAAGAACCACACGGTGCACACACTAGTCACCTTTACACCATGCAGGAGGAATAGACTACTTTAATAACATCACATGAGTAGCACACAACTAGTACGACGATACAAAGCTCATCATATGGATCTCAATCATGTAAGCAGCTCATGAGATCATTGTATTGAAGTACATAGGAGAGATTAACCACATAGCTACCGGTACAGCCCCGAGCCTCGATGGAGAACTACTCCCTCCTCATGGGAGCAGCATCGTTGATGAAGATGGCGGTGGAGATGGCAGCGGTGTCGATGGAGAAGCCTTCCGGGGCACTTCCCCGCTCCGGCAGGGTGCGGAACGAGACTCCTGTCCCCCAGATCTTGGCTTCGCGATGGCGGCGGCTCGGAAGGTTTCGTGGGTTTCGTCCTCCGTAATAGGGTTTTCGCGACGGAGGCTTTAAATAGGCGGAAGGGCAGCCTCGGAGGGGGCCAGGGCCACCACACCATAGGCGGCGCGGCCCCCTCTGGCCGCGCCAGGGTGTGTGGGGCCCCAGGGCTTCCTCGGGCGGCTCTCGGGTGTTCTGGATGATTCCGGGAAAAATAGGAACCGGACGTTGATTTCGTCCGATTCGAGAATATTTCGTTACTAGGATTTCGAAACCAAAAACAGCAGAAACAGGAACTGGCACTTCGGCATCTTGTTAATAGGTTAGTTCCAGAAAATGCACGAATATGACATAAAGTGTGCATAAAACATGTAGATATCATCAATAATGTGGCATGGAACATAAGAAATTATCGATACGTTGGAGACGTATCAGCATCCCCAAGCTTAGTTCTGCTCGTCCCGAGCAGGTAAAACGATAACAAAGATAATTTCTGAAGTGACATGCCGTCATAAACTTGATCATATTGTAAACATATGTAATGAATGCAGCGATCAAAACAATGGTAATGACATGAGTAAACAAGTGAATCATAAAGCAATGACTTTTCATGAATAGTACTTCAAGACAAGCATCAATAAGTCTTGCATAAGAGTTAACTCATAAAGCAATAAATCAAAGTAAAGGTATTGAAGCAACACAAAGGAAGATTAAGTTTCAGCGGTTGCTTTCAACTTATAACATGTATATCTCATGGATAATTGTCAATGCAAAGCAATATAACAAATGCAATATGCAAATATGTAAGAATCAATGCAAAGTTCACACAAGTGTTTGCTTCTTGGGATGGAGAGAAATAGGTGAACTGACTCAACATAAAGGTAAAAGAATGGTCCTTCAAAGAGGAAAGCATCGATTGCTATATTTGTGCTAGAGCTTTGATTTTGAAAACATCAAGAGAGCATAAAGTTTTGAGAGGTGTTTGTTGTTGTCAACGAATGGTAGCGGGTACTCTAACCCCTTGCCAGACAAACCTTCAAAGAGCGGCTCCCATTTTATTTTATTTTTGGTGGCACTCCTTCCAACCTTTCTTTCACAAACCATGGCTAACCGAATCCCTGCCTGCCAACAATCTCATACCATGAAGGAGTGCCTTTTTATTTTAGTTTTATTATGATGACACTCCTCCCCACCTTTGCTTTCTCAAGCCATGGCTAACCGAATCCTTCGGGTGCCGTCCAACAATCACATACCATGGAGGAGTGTCTATTTTTGTTAATTAATTTGGGACTGGGAATCCCATTGCCAGCTCTTTTTGCAAAATTATTGGATAAGCGGATGAAGCCACTAGTCCATTGGTGAAAGTTGCCCAACAAGATTGAAAGATAAACACCACATACTTCCTCATGAGCTATAAAACATTGACACAAATAAGAGGTAATAACTTTTGAATTGTTTAAAGGTAGCACTCAAGCAATTTACTTCGGAATGGCGGAAAAATACCATGTAGTAGGTAGGTATGGTGGACACAAATGGCATAGTGGTTGGCTCAAGGATTTTGGATGCATGAGAAGTATTCCCTCTCGATACAAGGTTTAAGCTAGCAAGGTTATTTGAAGCAAACTCAAGGATGAACCGGTGCAGTAAAACTCACATAAAAGACATATTGTAAACATTATAAGACTTTACACCGTCTTCCTTGTTGTTCAAAACTCAATACTAGAAATTATCTAGACCTTAGAGAGACCAATTATGCAAACCAAATTTTAGCATGCTCTATGTATTTCTTCATTAATGGGTGCAAAGTATATGATGCAAGAGCTTAAACATGAGCACAACAATTGCCAAGTATCACATTATCCAAGACACTTTACCAATTACTACATGTAGCATTTTTCAATTCCAACCATATAACAATTTAACGAAGAGGAAACTTCGCCATGAATATTATGAGCTAAGAACACATGTGTTCATACGAACGGAGCGTGTCTCTCTCCCACACAAGGATGAACTTATTCAGAGAACTAAGATAACAAAACAAAAATAAAAGCACACACAGACGCTCCAAGTAAAGTACATAAGATGTGACCGAATAAAAATATAGTTTCAAGAGAAGGAACCTGATAATTTGTCGATGAAGAAGGGGATGCCTTGGGCATCCCCAAGCTTAGACGCTTGAGTCTTCTTAAAATATGCAGGGATGAACCACGGGGCATCCCCAAGCTTAGAGCTTTCACTCCTCTTGATCATAATATATCATACTCCTCTCTTGACCCTTGAAAACTTCCTTCACACCAAACTTCAAGCAAACTCATTAGAGGGTTAGTGCATAATCAAAAATTCACATGTTCAGAGGTGACACAATCATTCTTAACACTTCTGGACATTGCACAAACTTCTGAAAGTTAATGGAACAAAGAAACTCATTCAACTTAACAAAAGCGGCAATGCGAAATAAAAGGCAGAATCTGTCAAAAACAGAACAGTCTGTAAAGACGAATTTTAAAATGGCACCAGACTTGCTCAAACGGAAAAACTCAAAACTAATGAAAGTTGCGTAAATATCTGAGGATCACGCTCGTAAATTGGCAGATTTTTTCGAATTTTCTACAGAGACTTAGGCCCAGATTCGTGACAGACAGCAATGCTGTTTCTGCGCAGCGATCCCAAATATAACATCAACTTTAACATAGAAACTTTACTTGGCACAAAAACATGATAAGGAGAGGTTGCTACAGTAGTAAACAACTTCCAAGACTCAACAAAACAAAAATTGCTGTATTAAAATAAACACATGGGTTATCTCCCAAGAAGTTCTTTCTTTATAGCATTTAAGGTGGGCTCAGCAGTTTTAATGATGCAATCGTAAGAAATAAGAGTTGAAGAAAAAGAGAGCATCAAGAGGCAATTCAAAACACATTTAAGTCTAACATGCTTCCTATGCATAGGAATCTTGTAAATAAACAAGTTCATGAAGAGCAAAGTAACAAGCATAGGAAGATAAAACAAGTGTAGCTTCAAAAATTTCAGCATATAGAGAGGCATTTTAGTAACATGAAAATTTCTACAACCATATTTTCCTCTCTCATAATAACTTTCAGTAGCATCATGAGCAAACTCAACAATATAACTATCACATAAAGCATTCTTATCATGAGTCTCATGCATAAAATAATTACTACTCCCAACATAAGCATAATCAATTTTATTAGTTGTAGTGCGAGCAAATTCAACAAAGTAGCTATCATTATTATTCTCATCATCAAATATAGGAGGCAAAGTATCATCAAAGTAAATTTTCTCCTCAATGCTTGGGGGACTAAAAATATCATGCTCATCAAAGCCAGCTTCCCCAAGCTTAGAATTTTCCATAACATTAGCAACAATAGTGTTCAAAGCATTCATATTAATATGTTCCATGGGTTTTTTAATTTTCGCATCAAACCATCCATGTCTTAAATCAGGAAATAGAATAAGAAGCTCATTGTTGTCCATTATGCCTAACTAGTGTAAACAAGAAACCAAATGTCACAATTGAGTCTAAAGGAAATAGCTTCGAGTACTTACAACGGCGCCGGAGAATAGCTTAGTAGCCGAGATCGAGTGTGAGTACCTTTTACCTTTCCTCCCCGGCAACGAAGAAAAGTGCTTGATGTCGCTGGCTTCTATTCTTGTAGACAATGTTGGGCCTCCAAGAGCAGAGGTTTGTAGAAAGCAGCAAGTTTCCTTAAGTGGATCACCCAAGGTTTATCGAACTCGGGGAGGAAGAGGTCAAAGATATCCCTCTCAAGCAACCCTGCAACCACAAAGCAAGAAGTCTCTTGTGTCCCCAACACACCAAATACACTTGTCGGATGTATAGGTGCACTAGTTCGCGAAGAGATAGTGAAATACAAGTAATATGGATATATATGAGTGGTAATAGCAATCTGAATAAAATATGGCAGCGAGTAAACATGCAGTAGAACAGTAAATAAACGGTGTTTGTAGTATTGGAAACAAGGCCTAGGGATCATACTTTCACTAGTGGACACTCTCAACATTGATCGCATAATAAATACTTCTTCTCATATGTGCCACATACACTCTTGTTTGATAATGAACATCATTCGTTGCGTAGGATTACACGAACCCTCAATGCCGGAGTTAACAAGCTCCACAACATTCGATATTCATGTTTAAGTAACCTTAGAGCATAATAGATCATTGCAAAATAAACCAAGAACTAACATAGCGCACACACTGTCCACATTACACTATGAAGGAGGAATAGATCACATCAATACTATCATAATGATAATTAACTCCACAATCTACAAGAGATCATGATCATAGCCTACGACAAGAACCACACGGTGCACACACTAGTCACCTTTACACCATGCAGGAGGAATATACTACTTTAATAACATCACATGAGTAGCACACAACTAGTAGCGATACAAAGCTCATCATATGGATCTCAATCATGTAAGCAGCTCATGAGATCATTGTATTGAAGTACATAGGAGAGATTAACCACATAGCTACCGGTACAGCCCCGAGCCTCGATGGAGAACTACTCCTCCTCATGGGAGCAGCAGCGTTGATGAAGACGGCGGTGGAGATGGCAGCGGTGTCGATGGAGAAGCCTTCCGGGGCACTTCCCCGTCCCGGCAGGGTGCGGAACAGAGACTCGTCCCCCGCATCTTGGCTTCGCGATGGCGGCGGCTCTGGAAGGTTTCTGTTCGTGCTCTCCGTAATAGGGTTTTCGCGACGGAGGCTTTAAATAGGCGAAGGGCAGCCTCGGAGGGGGCCTGGGGCCACCACACCATAGGGCGGCGCGGCCCCCTCCCGGCCGCCAGGGTGTGGGGCCCCAGCTTCCTCGGCGGCTCTCGGTGTTCTAGATGGTTCCGGGAAAATAGGAACCTGGACATTGATTTCGTCCGATTCCGAGAATATTTCGTTACTAGGATTTCTGAAACCAAAACAGAGAAACAGAGACACTTCGGCATCTTGTTAATAGGTTAGTTCCAGAAAATGCACGAATATGACATAAAGTGTGCATAAAACATGTAGATATCATCAATAATGTGGCATGGAACATAAGAAATTATCGATACGTTGGAGACGTATCACACATACAGCCACTTCTTGCGCCACCCTTGGACGGAATCGGGGAATTTGACGTTGAAGTAATCGACGTCAGAGCGAACACAGATAACGACGCCGCCGATATTATAGGCGACATCGTGGAAGCCATTACGGCGGAGGCAGAAGATGCGCTTCCACAAAGCCCAATTAGGTTGGACTCCGAGAAAGCATTCGCACAATGTGATAAAAATCGAAACGTGCAAGATACAATTGGGCGTCAACTGATGAAGCTGAAGCCCATAAACAAAGATAAGACCTCGAAGAAACTCATGGATAGGAGGGGAAAGACCGCGGATGAGATGATCAACGAAACTAACCCGGTACTCCATTGGAGGAGATGGGTAGCTCTCCTCGTGGGGGAAGCGCAGCGCGTCCTTCTTCTTGGCGAACCCCGCAGGTTCATGTCCTGGCTGGAGATCTTGGATCTCTCCCACTCCAAATCTTCGGTGGCCATTGGGGATTTTGGAGTGCTGTGCTTAGTGTGTCGCGAGGGTGATGGCTACCACTAGAATGGAGCAGAACAACACGAGCTTGGAGGAGCGCCAAAGCAATGAGCGTAATGGAGGATTTTTTGCAGAGGAACAGAAGTGCGGCGCGAGTGGAAATGTTGATTGAGGAAGACGACGACCTTATATGCAGGTGCGGTGAAACGACGCACCGTCGGATGAAGAAATTGTGGAGTAGATGCTGTACACGTAGTCAAGGGGTAAAAGGTAATTTCATTATGACGAGAAATTACAGAACCTGCAGTACATGTGCCAGTAAAAGCGGGAGACGTGTGTCCCCCACTTGCACGACGTGTCCATCGGAGAGGGAATCTGGACCCACGAGGCAGTGAGAGGAGCGGTTTTCGCATGTTTCCAATACAGCAATCGTGGCTATCATCAGCAATGACATCACTCGACTAAGAAGCATAGTGAGAATGTCGACAACATAAGATTATTTCGAGAGCCTTTGATCAAATACAAGTTTTTGCCCAAATGCTCGGGGGATACTTTGGAAAAAGAGAAAACTTCGAGTATGAAAATAGAACTGACGAGAGCCTATGGCCAAATGCAAGCATTTGTTCATAGCCTCGGGGCTACTCCCATCGGGAGCGCTGGTCGCGCACCCGATAGATATGAAAAGCTCGAGAAGGATTACCAATATAGTGGCAGCAGATATTAATCTGTGGAGCCTACAACCAAGCACAAGTCCTTGGCTGTAGCCTCGGGGGCTACTCCCATCGGGAACGCTGTTCGCGTGCCCGATGAATTTAGACAAAAAGAAAGAAAAAGAAGTGAGTATATTTCGAGTTATACAGATAACTTTACATATACTCCCATCGGGAAGACAAAATAAGTCATCAAATATGACTCAATAAAATGTGCTATTCCAACAGCCGAAAAGCACTCGACAATATATTCTCGGAGCGCTAGAAGTCGCGAATAAATCTCTGAATGCCGCAAAACTTTGCGAAGGTAAGACCCCGATCCGTTACGAGCGGCGTGGCAACGTCTCGACGGCGGATTGCTACTTTCCGTATCAACAGATACAAAGAAAATCCTAACGGACGCGTTAGGTACCCGATAAAATATGACTGGGACTCGACAGAATGGTAAGACCTTAAGCGGCACCTGTCGAAGTTTACACCAGTATCCCGAGATCATGTCCAGGGACGTGATCTTGAAGTAGGTTTTTGCGGATTGCCACTAGAGCAGTTAACTAGTACCTGATCCGTCAGATGAACTAGCCCCAATTACCGTTATCCCTGTACAAAATAATATTTGCATATCGAAAAGTTATGCATTAAATTCGACAAGATTATTGAATGATTAAAGTTGGAGATTTTCCCTGATTCTTTGATTCAAGAAAAATCTCGGGGGCTACTAACATAGGCATCCCCAATGGGCCTGCCGAAGGTGGTACCCGGGGTTTATTGAAGGCCCAGGACTCGAAGAATAAGAAGATTCGGAACCCCATTTAGTGTTAAGAAAAGATAGATTGTATTAGGAAATATAGAGACTTGTAATCTTACGGAATGGATACGAAACCCTCCCGAACTCTATAACTTGTGTATTACGAAACCCTCGGCTCCACCTCCTATATAAGGGGGAGTCGAGGGACAAAGAGAGGATCGAACCTATTGTCAACAGAACCCTAGTTTTCATAATCAGCGAGTACTTTTCGGCTGAAACCTTCGAGATCTACTTGCCCTCTACTTCCAGCAAAACCCTAGTCTACAATCTGTAGGCATTGACAAATTAATCTTTTGTCACTTCCTCTCTCCATTCTTCTTCCTCCTTCCTTTTCTAGAATCCCTATTGGAACTGTCGATGAGCTTCCGTTCCACTGGTATTTCTGATTTAGCAGATTTGCGCTCGATGGAAAGGATTCGCTGGCCTGTATCATCCACTGTCACGGCAGTACGTGCGCGCTGGACTGAACTAATCTCGAGCTCTTGCCGGTGTCGGTGATCCAGCCTGCTCTCTAGATCGGGTCAGTAAAGATTTCTCCCAAACTCCTGTCGCCATGTACTGAGTTTCCTATTTGATTGTTTCTGTCCTATCTTCGTTTAGTAAAAGGTGATTTTCTATGATTTTGTATGCCACAGTTTGGTTCGATCTCTGAATCATAAGTAGACATGAAGAAGGAAGTAGGAAACAGATAGAACAGAAAACTTTTTTTTTTCGAGAGTACGCAATTGCGTACCATATTTTTATAGAAGGCAGAAAAAAGGTTTTACAAGACTGACACACCGTTGCGAACAACAGTTGTCACACAACACACACCCACCCACATCAAACCCTAATGGACTACTCTCGCAAAAGTATTACACCCAAAACCCGCCTTGGTCCAGAGATCCCACTCAGCCAACCTTGTTCGACCAAACCAACAACCTGACCCCTAACATTAGCAAAAGCCCTAGCATTACGCTGTTTCCACAGACGCCAGCAGATTGGTTCGCCAGAGAATCAAACGCTCTTCTCTCCTTCCTTCTGAACCTCCTCCGGGCTCGAAGCCACCACTCTGTCCATTCTTCATGCGGGCTTCCAGGCTTTGTCAGCCATCGCTGCGTAACTCGCTATGGCAAAATTTACACTGAAAAATTGAGTCATTATCTCATCAAAAAAAATCTATTATACATAAAGAATTAGGACACAAGATGAAGCCTTCGAACCGGGGCTCTCTAAGTTTATAACTGAATGAGCTTGCAGCTGGTATTGACATTGAGCATATAAGCAAAGAGACTTCATAGTTCACTTTGGCACTTAGCGTGGATACCTACTGTTTATCTTGGTTTCTTCCTCTTCAGTACAAGCATATGTTCCGTGCTCTTTCTGCTGTGCTGTACATTTTCAGATTTCCAAAGTAGTTCATCACTTCTTAGGCCCATGACTGTCTAATCTTTTTTTTTGTGAACCAACGTCTGCAACAATGCTTTTCATTTGTACAATTATATCACATGCTTACTCCTGTTATGGATGCAGATATGCTGTGGCAGTTGATCCTGTTCTTGGCGTTTGTTTGGTTAAATTAACTAATTAAGTGCATGATCATATGAGTATATTTTAGTATGTGCAGTACTAAATCTAAGCCTGTCGAGTTCCAAAAAGGTTTCCCTTTGTTAATTGGCCGTGCAATTTTTTATTTCTCTTTTTACATTTTTAATGCCGTGGATATTCCAAGCATTCTTTTTTTGCTTTCCTTTATCTGACAATGCAATGAATTAAACTCGAGGATTCAATTGTGGATATGCACAAGCAGACATGTTCTGTTTGTCCATTAATCTATGATCTTCTTTCTCCTATTTGCTTCATGCATTAGCAGATCATGAAGGGCGGTTATCAATAGACTCACTGCTTTCTTTCTTATCCAGAAGGAATTTTATCCAAGAAGGTGAGGCAATGCTTTGAACTTCAATTATTTGTTTCTTGATTCCACATCTTCCAATCACTTTATGTGGTTACAGTTTAAGATTATTTTGGTATCTAGAAGTTGATAGGCACTGTTCTTGGCAAGCTAGCTGGTGAGTGTTTTTAAAAAGAAGATGGTGAACTCTTGCTGCCTCTATTTTCTTCTCACGTTTTCTCTTTTGCCATCTATATGATTTGACACTATCCTACCTGTTATCATATTTTTTTTGACACTATCCTACCTGTTATTATATTATGTGGATTAAACTATGATAGGGATTAACTATATATTGATTGTAACTGCTACAAAATTCTGACATTGTTACTTTTCTATTACTCCTAGTATAGGTTAGTTATTTGTTGCTGCCTACTGATTATAAATTTAATACGCATTTGTGTTCTTTTGCAGCTAGCAAGAACATCAATATTGATGAACATCTTCTTTTTGAGAGCATGCAAAACGTGTGCCATATTTTTATAGAAGGAAGCAAAATTATATCTGTTCAAGTGTCTCACTGGTAGAAAAAAGGCGGCCGTCTGAGAACAACACCACTGAGCGGCAGCCGTCTGAGAACAACATCAAGAGGAATAACCTCCGGAAGACGCTTAGTCCAGAAGCTCGCTTCCGACCACTTCAAGAGGAACTAGCTGGATGGTTCGCGAGGGAAGTCATCGATCCTAGAGGAGAACACTATGTAGAGGACGTAGAACTTTATATGCACTAAATTATGTATGGAAACTTGTTCTAAATTGTATATGGTCATCCGATATTGAATATATATTGTATATTCCTCTTGAATTCTTTTGGTTCTAATTTCAAATTTGTTTGAAATTGTACATTCATATGCATGTATGTAGTACCGTAGAGTATGTGAAACTCCTTCAAAATTAAAATAAAACACAAAAGAAAATAAAACAATACAAATTAAAAAGAAACCAGGTTTAGGGGGGAAAACCCTAAACCTGCGGCGGCCTTTAGTCGCGGTTGGCCAGAGAACCGCGACTAAAGGTCCTCCGCCCCGAAGGACTGCTGGCGGCCACGTGGAGGCGCCTTTAGTCGCGGTTCGTAAGGAACCGCGACTAAAGGGGAGGGGGGCCCTTAGTCGCGCTTAGTTGGTCGCGGTTGCGCAACCGCGACCAATGGCAGTTGCGAACCGCGACCGATGGCAGTAACAGTATTTGTACCGTTGACTCAAGTAGGACCTTGGTTCTGCAAGTTTTAGTATTGTCCACTGTCTGTTTGTACTCATACTCTCCTATCATATTATCATATATGAAATTCGTTGCTGAATGAACAAGGTAACCAGGTGAATAATTTTCTCTACTTATCTACTGGAAACCTTGGCGTTGATTTTATTTCTATAAATATTTGTTGAGTGTATACTTATATGTTCCCGCAGCAACGCGCGGGGTGTTATCTAGTTCCTTTAACGGAAAAGTACCACATATCAGTTCCTAGCTACCACTACCTTGATTCTGTAAATACTTTGAGTGAATAATTTTCTATAAGTATTTCTCAACAAATATTTACAGAAATTGTCAAAGTATTGAAGTGTTCTCCAACCACATGATCGATTATGTGTATTTTTTTTCCTAAACATATGTTTGTCCCTCCTGTAGTCATTCGGTCACTCCCCCCACCGAGCTCGAAGGCTTGGGCGCGTTTGGTGGCCTGCATGCCGCTTCGCTCGCATCGGCCAGCAATTTTCGCCCGTTTGGATGTCTGGACCGACTCGCGTTGTTGCATCGCACGGTTCTCAAAGCACCACTGGGACAGGCCTGGAGGAACGCCCGGAATGGCAGTTTCTCCGGGGCCAGGCCCGTTGCGGCCAAAAGGCTGCACGCGTGGGGAAGGGAGGCGAAAACGCCGCGTCCCTTCGGGAACACGCGCCATAATTAGCCTCGCCGCTCTCCTCTCCTTCCTCTCACTCGCGACCGCACTCTCCCCTCCCCCAAACTGTCACATCACCCGGCGGTTCCCCTCCCGCCGATCAACCCGCCGGACCGCCGCACAGAGGAGCACCGGTACCAAAGGAGGAGACGTCGGCAAGCAGCACCGCAACATCGGCCGGAACCTGCTCCGCAATCTTCATCGGCATCTCGAGTTCGCCCGCGACCTCGAGCTCGTGTGCTTCTACAAGCGCTTGTTTGTTTTTCCATGGGATCCGCCCGATTCGTGGCGCACAGCCCGGCCACCAACCACCACTCCCAGGCGCCGGCGAGGCCGAGCCAGAGAGGAGAGAGACGGGAGGGAGGAGCTCCTCGGGCGGCGGCCATCCCCCACCACCCGGCCGCCTTCCTCCCTTCAGCCGCGCGTGGGGGCCAGAGCTCAAGCTGTGTTTCTTTTCATTCTTGTATGCTTGTTGTTTTTTCGTCTCCTGTTAGCTGTTTTTCAGCACCATGTTACATCTTGCCGACAATGGCCTTATTAATTTAAGGTTGGGCTACGGCCTTCTGTTTAAAACAAGCATCTCCTAGAGAGGTACTTCCAGCAGCTTCCCATAACTTTTTGACTTGAAATCGAAACCGTATATGACATTGCCACGGTTGTTTAGAGTACTTGCGGAGGATTACCGCCGAGCAGTTTCGTACAAGTCACTCTGCTCTCACTCCATTTTCTCATTTCCCCAACCTGCATGGGATGAGAGAGACGAGTGGATCCTCTAGCATCGCCACCAGCCGAAGCTGGCCCTATCACCACGCGCATGGCGGATCCTGTGCCGCCCACAACCATGCGCCTACCCTAAAGAAGCTGCTGTCCAATCCAATGCAGCCCATTTTTATTCTTTTTGACCTCCTCTATTTTTAAATATAAGAAATTTTAGATACTTCAAAATGAACTAGTACACATTAGTGAATCTACACATTAAAAGTAGACTAGATCCGTACCAAAATAGCTGAATCTACTAAAAGGTAAAATATCGTATATTAGTGTACGGATGGAGTAATTTAGATCCAATGGCTATTGCTACTAGCCTGTTAGATTTACTCCCACCAGCAAGGTTTTGGCTCCCGGTCAGATTTTGTTCCTGAGGGCGCTTGGGATTCCCGGTTACGGCAGGAACTAAGATATCCCGACCGGTTACCAATCAAATTTAAAATCAAAAAATTGAATTCAAATGGTCTTAGAAAGGGTTATTTAGGCTCGACCTACACAGAACAATTGTACTAGCGTAACGGACTAACGGTATGCCCCATTCATGTCGTCTATGCAACATAAGGACCCCGTTCAAACCTTAGTTTTTACATTTTTTTTTTGCATAATTCCGTAGATTCGAACGTCTAGAGAATAATTGTTAAAAAATGAACGATAGGGAACTCGAACCCTGGATCTCGAGGAGATAAATACTTGGAATATCAAGACAGGGAACTGGCTACACCGTGCTACCTCATCGTGCTACTTAGAATATCAAGACTACATACTATTTATACATATTTTTTGGTGTTTAAATTTAAAATTTCAAATAAAATCAGGGTTTTTTTTTACCGCTATGGCCATTTCCAGTGGGAGCTCGGGAAACTCGGTTACCGGCCGGTAACCAGATTCACCGACCGATAACCAAAACCTTGCCCACCAGTACTAAAATTTAGTAATAGTACTTAAAATTAATAGTGGTTGGGGTGCACTCCTCGTCAGTACTGTGTGACCGAATCTCATTGCAGGTGTGATGTCCTATGTAGACCGTTGTGCTATATCATTTTTCTTTTCTTTTTGCTGCCAAAACTTGGTTATTACTCTTCAAATAAGCCTTGCAAGTCTAGTCTTTATTCGTGAATCAATTTAACAGACATTTCCTCGACCACCAGATTGCAGTGTGGACATGCATAAAATGAGAACAACCATTGTAGCATTTTAAGGCATCCTAATCACTGGTACTAAGTAAAGAGAAGAAATCAAATTATTCTGGACCATCATATTTTATTTCTGATTTTAGCCCAACCCTAGAAAAATATAACATATGTACATACATCTAGAAATTGTTGGCACTAAAGTAGTTCCTACTTCCTGGCAATATTATGGCAACTAGATGACCGGTTGCGCTATCGCGCAAACGGCGGAATTAGGTCAGGATTAAAATCATAAGTTTTAGCTTATTTTTATATTAAGAATTAGCCAAAAAAATCACTGGTTTAGTATATCACAGAAACACTATTCCATCGAGGTGTTGAAGGAAGATATGACAATTTATTACGCTATCACACTATTTTTTTCAGCTATTATGCTTTTGTATAAGCTGCTCCACCATATTATGATTATTGTACCAAAAAAGGTAGCATCACAAAAGAAGCATAAAAGGATAATTACTATTGCAACAGCATAAAAGGATAAAAACTATTACAAATGTTTGCCTCACATAAAAAATTTCTATCACTATTCTCAGCTGATACCCCTCACCTCCATCGTGATTTGCGTTAAAACGATTCTTCCTCTTAGCCTATCTCTCGACCACCTCCCTCCATTCCCTCCACCCATCCACGACATCCGTTGCTCGCCACAAGGCTTACCTAACACTTGATAGAGGACAAACCATATTGAACATTTAAGAATCCTAAGATAACAGTAGGAAATTTTAAAGAAATGTATTTCAGATCATCCTCTTCGAGATCATCCTCTTAGAGGAGCCGCTTGACACGAGGGCGGCGACGCATCAGGCGGTGGTCAGCCGTTCCATGAAGACACGCAGCTACAGGGAGATGTTGTGGAGGGAGACGCCATGGTGGCGACATGCAGGAGGATGGCAAAGCTTCTAAAGTCAATGGTGAATGCAAATATAAATTGCTTTTAGTATAACTAAAGCTGATGTTTGTTTACTTCAAGTTTTCTCACTTTCAAACTGAGGCGATGGCATCGGCAGCGTATCCCGCGCACTTTCGAACGGATTGACCTCACTTTCAAACTGAGGCGATGGCATCGACAGCATGTCCCACTCACTTTCGAATGATTGACCGCCACAGATTGACCATATCTTTTAAGATTAATCGGTTTATTAGAAAATCTGTTTTAAAATATATAATCCACCAATAATTTAGTGGCCACGGAGAACTGAACACGGTGAATTTAAATGGTTCCCACGATGACAATGAAAGTTCCTTTAAACTGGGGCAAGCTTTGCAACCATGAACATCTAAAAGCAAAATCTTTAACATCATCGTGCTCTTGTACTCCTACGTGCCTAATCTGCTAAAGAAAAAATGGTAACAAAGCTTATGTTAAAGAAGATAAAACAAAACAATAAATTCAGCTCGTGTGTGAATCTTCTGCATTTCATAAAGCTGACAAAATCAAATCCTTGACAACATAGAGCCTAACTGATTTGTCAAAATCTAACATTTCATAGCTGCAAATTACAATCTATTACTATATAAGTGAGTGATTTTGTTAATTCAACAGAAAATGGAATAGAACTCAAGGAGATATTAAGCACAAATTATAGCAGAGTGCAGTCTAAACACAATATCTTTTAAAAAAACTTTAGAAAGGCCATAAGTCGAGTAAAAAAGTTTAACAACAGGCTAACGGTGCATAATCAAGCAGGCCCCAAACAGTATAATCATGAGCTATGAATAATAAATTACGCAGTTCACCACACCTCTTGTATCTTTGGAGAGTGAGACTCAGCCGCTTCTAAGCTCCATCAGGGTAACCCCTGAGGCGAATGTGTTGACCTAGACGTACACGACGCCGTCGAGAGGCCCTATGTCGACGACAACATCGACAACATTAGAGTTGTAATCAGAGCATTCTTTGTTGTAACAGATTTACAGATGCTGTCAGGTTATTAGGCATTTTGATGTAAGCATCATATGCTCACAATGAGTCTAAAGCAATCAGGATAGTTGTTTAAATTGGTAAGCACAAACAATGAAAACAGATAATGCGATGAGCAATCAGGATAGTTGTTTAAATTGGTAAGCACAAACAATGAAAACAAATAATGCGATGTCCCTAGCTTGATTCCATCCTTTGTCACTTTATTTGCAAATTTACAATATTGTCTAAAAATTGTGAAGCACATGCATACATAGCACTGATTAGAAAAATATACAATATCAAGTCCACTCAAATAGAAAATCAGCCGCTGATAATTAATATTGCACATGAACCCGTTCCATTAGTGTACATAAAGATTGAAAATACAAGCGGAGGAAGAGCAAACTGACTCTGTACATCGGTACATGATTTGGCCGTTGTTGTGGAAGGATGCTCCCTTGGCTGATCCAGGTAAGAGAAGGGTGGACCGATCTCATTGTGCGCCTTCTTCAATCCATAAAACGATGGAAGGATGCTTGCCTCACAGATTTGGGTAAGAGAAGGCTGGGATGCGCCTGTTCTACTCCTTGATCCATCCATACCACGTCCTACGGTCATGAAAAAACCAAGCTGAGTATGGTTCTTAGAATTATAAGAGAAACAGAATAGTTACACATTATTTTCTATGTAATTCCTGGTGCATATGTTACCCATCAAAGTATGTCAAATCTTCATTAGGTTATTGCATAGTTTATCGTGAAAGAAGAAATGTTTCTACGGGGTAAAGACTTAAGGAAACAAAGGAAAACATTTAATACCTTAAGAAAGGTCTATTAATAACAAAATAATCATCCCGGGAGTCTCCATCATTTGCGACAAAGAGACAAAATAATCATCCCAGATCCCACACTGGTTTTGAGTACTGTCAGATCCCAAGAACTCACTGTCCAAACTGACAGAATTATCTGCGCGATACAAAATTGGGAACAAAACATATGGGTAGACACCATGCTTTCCACCTAAGGAGACAAAATAAACCTAAAGGAAACAGTACTTTGGATAACAGAATAACATTACTAACCTGGTAAGCAGTACAGACTTTTTAATTGCATATAGACCTGGTAAGCCAATCATCTTAGTTAGTGAAGAGTGACTTCCATTCCCTAATGCAAAAATAAGTGATGTTTTTTTTAGAAAATTAGTAGAAAATTATTCGCGTATATACTGAATCTGACTATAAAAAAAGCAAAATATTTGAAATAGTTTCAACGAAACTACTTTACAACTATGGTGTTAAAAGTTAAAACTAAGCTAAAAAGAAAAAGTAGATTTATCTTATTGATGTTTTTTATTATCACCGAAAAAAAAGAAACTTGCACTGAGTTTGGTGTCGTAGTCCTATCTGAATTATTTCAAGGTAAATGTCTTCCTAAAAAGTGTCAGTGTAACGGGAGAACCAATATTTACACTGAGTTTGGTCGATAAATTCTTGTAGCACCTTCTGTGGTAGTTTGCTATGTTCAAAAAACAAAGGGAATAAATCTCTGGGATAGAAGTTTGAAAGCAATAGCATATTTATTATGGACATAGACACACTGCAAAACCTGGCATGATGGAAATATATCTTGGGAATGGGATTTTGTGCCTAACTAATGTATTTGCTTTTTTAACTGGCTGGTGTACTTGTTATGTCTTATAACACACGATCAGAGGTATCAATCTCTGCAAGTGAGCAGGGCTGCGTCGGACATGGATTGATGTTCGACACATCTAGTAAAATTTCACTTAAATTAGATTTTGCTAAAACATACAATCTAAATAGTAAAGAACCTTGACAAATTACCATATTCAACCGATCAGAATACACAACCAGGATGATCCCAAAACGCAATCCTGGTCTCTTGGATGGATAAGCTCTTCAGCTGGTGCCAGCGAGTTAAGCTCGTAATAGGAACCATACATGAAGATAAGGCCCTACAGAGAACAACCTGGTAGACAGAGATAAGAAAGGGAACAAATCAGTATAACACAGTGATATTGAAGAAAACCATCTCACTATATCAGAAAACAACTCATAGCTGCGCAATTTCATTAGCACCACACAGCTGTACAAGCAACAGTGCTTTCATTCAAGGTATCGGCTCTAGGCAATACCAAACTGAAAGAGAAAGTTTCTTAAGCTTCGAATGCCTCCCATCTCTAGAAACTAATCAGGTATTACAGGTTGAGTACTTGCGATGTATTAGATACAAAGCAAGAACAATCAATCAATCGTCATAGAGAAAACATACCCTAAATGGAATATGCATTCCTAGTAAGGAGAAGAAAGAGACCAACCTCAACACAGTAGAAGAGCACAGAACCAGTGACCGGTACAAGAAGAGACAAGAAGCAACCTACTAAATCCTAGAACCTGCAAAGTGAAAAGAGCCAGGTAAAAAGAAAAAACCAGACAAAACCAGGTCATAAAGCAGTGCAACACCGCGTGAAAGCATATCGTAAAAGTATGTACATCAAGAACGGCATACCAGGAGATGTATATAGCAAAGAATGGAGCCACTGGAAGCACTACATGGATCTGCACAAAAAATACAGTAACAGCCGCCACCTTAGTAATGGAAAGCAACCAGCAAATACTACCATGCCATGTAAAGGAGGAGGTAAATTACCTTGATTAAGGCCATACATGGCACAACTAAAGCGATGAAGAATGTAGTTCATCTCGGTTGTTGCGAGATAATATACCAGCTGAAAAGGGAATCACAATTTTCAGTGGCACCCAAATGAAAGGACAGGCAAGTATTATGACTCATCTGTTGTGAATCTAAAATATACACACCAAAAAATTGGTATGAGGAAGAGGAAAAAACCCAAATGAAGAAATGGAAGCTATAAAACATATATGCAAGATTTACTGTTCTGTAAAGAACTAAATATATAAACCATGATATCCATAATATGCATTTCCTTTAGGTAGCATAAATGCACAAAAATACAACTAACTGCAAAAGAAAGTTCATCTTCGGAGACAAATAATTAAAAATAACAGAAAACAAAGTTGTGACCTACCTACACACATCTTATATCACTGGAAAACTGAAGTGGACTTAAAAAGGCATATCCATCTATCAAGGTCCCCGGTTCACAGAATTCCTCTGAGCTTGCTTACCAGTGTGATATGGCTAGGTGCGAAATAAGAATATTCATCTACTCAGGTCTCACTTTTGGCCCCATGAAGGTCAACTGAGCTTGCTTATTAGGTAGGTGCGAAATAGGAATATTTCTTGCGGAAAGGGTCATAATATAAATTTGAAATCCTTTTTGTAAACATGCCTCATAAAAGTCAACTTTCAGTATAAGAGACCAACCTCAACACTGTAGAAGAGCACAGAACCAGTGACCGGTACAAGAAGAGACAAGAAGCAACCTACTAAATCCTAGAACCTGCAAAGTGAAAAGAGCCAGGTAAAAAGAAAAAACCAGACAAAACCAGGTCATAAAGCAGTGCAACACCGCGTGAAAGCATATCGTAAAATTATGTACATCAAGAACGGCATACCAGGAGATGTATATAGCAAAGAATGGAGCCACTGGAAAGCACTACATGGATCTGCACAAAAAATACAGTAACAGCCGCCACCTTAGTAATGGAAAGCAACCAGCAAATACTAACATGCCATGTAAAGGAGGAGGTAAATTACCTTGATTAAGGCCATACATGGCACAACTAAAGCGATGAAGAATGTAGTTCATCTCGGTTGTTGCGAGATAATATACCAGATGAAAAGGGAATCACAATTTTCAGTGGCACCAAATGAAAGGACAGGTGATGACCCACAAGTATAGGGGATCGCAACAGTCTTCGAGGGAAGTATTACCCAATTTATTGATTCGACACAAGGGGAGACAAAGAATACTTGTAAGCCTGGAAGTTGTCAATTCAGCTGCACCTGAAACTTTGCTCGCAAGAGTTTATCAAAGTAACAGTTTTATAGCAGAGAATAGTGAAATAACAGCACAGTGTAATAAAGACAGTAGATGAAAAAGGCAGGATTAAAATACTGTAGGCACAGGGACGGATGAACGGGCGTTGCATGGATGAGAGAATTCATGTAACAATCATGGTAGGGCATTTGCAGGTAATAATAAAGCGGTATCCATATATAGTCGTACGTGCTCGCAATGAGAAACTTGCACAACATCTTTTGTCCTACCAGCCGGTGGCAGCCGGGCCTCTAGGGAAACTACTGGAAATTAAGGTACTCCTTTTAATAGAGTACCGAGCAAAGCATTAACACTCCGTGAACACATGTGATCCTCACATCACCGCCTTCCCCTCCGGTTGTCCCAATTTCTGTCACTTTGGGGCCTCGGTTCCGGGACAAAGAACGTGTATACAACTTGCAGGTAAGATCATAAAACAATGCATATCATGATGAAACAATAACATGTTCAGATCTGAGATCATGGCACTGGGCCCTAGTGACAAGCATTAAGCATAACAAGTTGCAACAATATCATAAAAGTAACATCTACGGATACTAGGCACCATGCCCTAACAATCTTGTGACTATTACATGATCAATCTCATCCAATCCCTACCATCCCCTTCAGCCTACAGCGGGGGAATTACTCACACATGGATGGGTCCCGAGGCGGAGTTTCACGATGGCGGCGGCGTACTGGTGTTACCTGCCAAAACCCACCGGCGGGCAATGGTTAAGCAACACGAAGAGCCGGGAGGCTCCCAAGGCCGCTTAGTGGACCCTGGCACCTCGCGTCGTCCCGCAAGTCTTCCAGCCCACGTCCTGGCAGCTAGGGCGTGCCACCTGACCTAGACCCGACCAGGAAGGTGTTAGATTGCTTCGATTGTTCTGCATGGTAGACACGTAAACATTAAATACGAGCCCTATCGGCTCAGGTTGCCCCGTGGATCGGCTCAAAGAGCCGATCGCCCCATGGTTCACGTTGGATTTGCAATGACATGGGGATCCCGCTTGATCAAAACAAAGCTAAACCGATCTACGACGCAGTTTAGGGTTTTCACCGCATAACCGGAACGTCCTTGCGTAGTCGGGCCTAGCAGATACGGAAGATGATGCAAACTACCCCTACAAGAGGCCTAAAAACCAACATAACGTTAATTCCCGGAACATCCCTTGTAGGAACGGTAAACAACACCTAACGCACTACCGGATCGTCCGACCCCAACATAAGGCCTAACTATGCAGAAACTAATCCTTGTGAGCAAGGAGCAACTATAACAGATCGGATGTACTAAGTAACGAACAAGCAAGATGCTGCCCTTACACCAGATAGGTGTGGGCAGCTAGGTGTCGAGGGACGGCATTGCCACGCAGATATGCACGAAAAGCATCAATGCAAGCCCCTAAACACCTAATGATAAGTAGTGCTGCTCGCCATCAACAACGCTTCAGCACGAGCAGCACAAGGTAGACGAATAACGTATACTGCCTAGATCGCGAGATGCGATCTAGGCAGCATGATGCTTACCCGGAAGAAACCCTCGAAGGAAGGGGTGGCGATGCGCCTGATTTGTGTTTGTTGTGAACGTGATTGTCCTCCTTTTCCGATAACCCTAGATACATATTTATAGTCCAAGGGACTTTCTAATTGAGGCGTGCACCTAACCGTGCACGGGCCAGACTCTATCTGTTAATTCTAAATACGATACGATCTACTATATTACAGATACACGGACAATTCAGCCCAAACTCTTAGCGCAAGGCCGCTAAAGATGCTCCACGTGTAATCTTCAAAGCCCATCTTCACTTACGGCCCATCTCCGATTTGGCCAAAATCTGGTGATAACACATGCCCCCTGGTTTTGGTAATGATAATTTCAAAACCATCTGTTTTTTCTTCGAGGGGTCATGTCGTGGCAGAGCAGAACCGTCGCAGTATTTTCTCATCATGACGACTTGCCTTCCCAACTCCTCTGCACGATTTGACAGTTTGGCACCACGTCCTCGAAACTTCGACAATTAAATTTCCATCTCCTTTCATTTAACCGCATCGAACAGTTCTCCTCTTCATCCCCTTCGCATCAGCACTTCCAAAAGCCCTCCTTTGCCACCATGTCTTCTTCTTCTTCCTCCTCATCGGGTCTTTCGCGCGTCCTCCCTTCCGAGCCGACGCCGGAGTGGAACCCGAAGAGGCCCATGCGGCCAACATCCGCCGCCATCGAGGCCGGGGACGAGCCGAGCCACAACTTCTCCATCTGGTCAGAGGACGACCAGTCCACGACCGAAGAGCGTCCTCCGTTGCCTCGCCAATGGGGCAGCGGAGGAGGAGAGCGACGACGACGACTTTCCTGGGAGGGTCACCTCCTCCGAGGAGGTGGAGGAGGAGGAGGAGGAGGAGGAGGATTCCTCCGACGAGCCGCGGCCAAGCGCCACCGCCCCTGGCCCGGGAACTGGCGACAGCGCGACGATGACGACGACGCTGACGAGGAGGACGAGGACAACGAGGGTCCTGTTGGCGGCCGCTACAGCAGCGATGACGAGCCGGCCGGGAGCAGCGCCGACGATGGCGACGACGACGACGACGACGAGGGCAGCAACGGCCCCTAGATAGGATCTCAGCCTAGGGCAGTAGATGGGCAATGTATCCCCTAGGACATCCTTTTGAGAGCAATCAGCTCTTCATGTAAGAAATCTCGTTCATCAATGAAGAATTTTCCCAATTTGATTTTGCCGATTTCCTTTATGATAATTTAGCCGATTGTCCTTCGTACTGAGTCTGCCGATTGTCAACTCGGTCAATGCTCAACGAGCCGATTTCCATGCATCGGTCCCCCATAATCCGCTTTTCCTCTCTTTGACGTCGGAGTGATCGTGAACTTGTTCAATGCTCAACCAATCAATGTCAACGTATCGATCCCCCACGATCTATCCTTCACCTTTTCGACCGACGACCTGGAGCCCTGATGGACAATGAGGCAGGCCAATGCCTTCAAAAGAGTCCTAAAACTGCCTCTAAAACAACTTGCCGTTGAAACCGAGACCCCTGTAGTACAGATATCCCCTGCTCTGTTCCTTTACAGCAACCAGATAGCCCAGAGTCCATTCTCCATCGGTGATGATGGATCCTTCTTTTGCAAGAACTCATCGCCTTTGAGAGGAATTGCGTTGCAGGACCAACCGACGACTCTCCAATCGGCTTCTAAAAAACAGAGCATCCACGAGGCCAGCTGCCCCCAAGCCTCAGCCGAGGTGAAAACAGTGATGGGGACACGTAATTCAAACAACCAGACCCAGGCTCAATCGCTCGAGAGAGCTATCATGCAGGGCCAACCAGCCGATCGCCTTTCTTCCGTTGACAGCCGATACGTAGCTGATTACCCACAGTGCAATGAGCAAAAGGCTGCCTTATATGCCAACATTCCCCTGTTAGCACTGCCGAACCGGCAAGCTGGCATCCTTGCGCACTTGTACTAGAGTTGATGGCTGTGCATCGGCTTTGCATCATGAGACTCCTCAAAAGGGATCATAAAACCTGACTACGAATCTTACCACCAATCCAGCAGGCTGGTAACCTGGTTGTGGGCAGGTGTCTTCGATAGAGCTCGGGCTTGTCGCTGAATCGTCTTGCACTTTGGAACTGATAATTTTGCAGCATCGCACCATTCCTCGTACAAGTTGTGACGCAGAGCCAGCCGATTCCGACAAGAATCGGCTTCCTATAGCAAAGGATCATTCAGGGCAAACTGCCCCCCGAGCCTTCAGGGTGAGGACCACAGTGGGCCAGCCAAATGGGCTTCCATCGGCCTCCAAGTTGTAGGGCAAAATCAGCCGATCCAACCAAATCGGCTCTCCAGAGCGAAAGAAATTTCAGGGCGCGCTGCCCCCCGAGCTTTTTCAGTTCAGTTCTTGCGCCTTGCTGATCAGATCGGCTCATCCTCTTGGGAGGCTAACGCAACTGCTAGTGGGGATGTTTGATGAAGTCCTGACGCCCTTCCCAACTCTGGACGTAACATCCTCTGAAGATAATATCTACCAAGTTGCCACCTTGACCAAGCCCTCAGGCAGAAATGCTACAGCCGATTGCTTCATCATCGGCCGTCCTCACGGTCCTAGAGGAGGTATGTTCCCTTCGTTGGGCCCATCCTTAACCTAACTTGTATGTTTATGCTGCTCTTGTTGTTAGTCAGGGTTACAATCCTCAATCTTGCAGAAAAACATCAGCGGCTTTAAATGGGCCAAGGCAGTGTTGGACGCCACAACTGATGCTCCTGCTAGCACTGTTGCACCTGATGGATCGCCAAGGAGGTTGGAGGTCCTTGCAGAGAGGATCCAAGTCATCGACCCATTCCATTGAGGAGTCCCTCCATGTAATTTGATAACTGCTCCATTGGGCTTCTTGATTCGATGACCATGCACCGGCTTTTTATCCTTGAGTCGATGTCTGCGCATCGGCTGCTCTTAAAGTTTTTTGAAATTTGAATTTTCTACGGCCGATTTACTCATGTAACGGCCCCCACTTTATCAGAGAATACATCCTGAATTGCTTCAAACTCCGTATCCTCGTGTTCTATCCTTCTATGTGCCCCGAGCCGATTCTTCAAGTATTTGATGGTATCAGCTCTTCAGACATCTGTTGGATCAATGTTGAACACAGACAAAACGCCTGTCGAGGATAATTTTGGCCGATTGCTGGAATCGGCCTCCCTTTTCATTGCAGTGCTTCATGACGGTTTAGCCCTTCTTGGTTTCCCACTGTAGCTACGTGACATGCTGGAGATAAGACCCTTTGCTTTTCGTTTTTTTTTGAGGGCCGATCGCAGGGATCGGCCTTGCCACGTACGTCCATGGCCTTGGGCGTTGCTACTCCGTCAGGCCGGTGGATAAAACCAGCCTTACCCCATTTCTCGAAGCTTCGATGCGCTCACAGCCTTCTAAACTAATTCCAGAGAGCGGCTCTTGGTCATCTGCTTCCCAAACACTCATGGCAGCTAACGATATCTCGATTGAGTCGTCTGCCTGAACGACTTCAACTTCATCTCCATCCCACTGTATGATGCATTGGTGCATTGTAGATGGAATGCAACAGTTAGCATGAATCCAATCCCTTCCTAATAGGACGGCGTAATTGCTTTTGCTGTCGACGATGAAGAATGCGGTAGGTATGGTTTTCCGCCTACAATAAGTTCTACATTCAGAACACCTTTCGCTTCGATGCTTGGCCGTTGAAATCACTTAATGTGACGTTGGTCTTGATCATCATCACTGGAGTGCCCCAAACGTCGTAGCATGGAATACGGCATTATGTTGACTGCCGCTCCGTGTCAACCAACATTTGCGACAGGTTGCCCATTGATGTAACCCCTCGTATAGGGCTTTCAAATGCCTGTAGCTTCTATCTCGTGGCTTCTCAAAGATAACTGGCCGTGGACCGCAGTCAAATTGAGCCACTGATACCTCCTCGTCGTTTGGAGCGCGAAACTCCGACGGGAGTATGAATACCATGTTTGTGTCAGCCGATGCCCGTGCATCGGCATCAGCCGATGCCTGTGCATCGGCTTTCGTCTGTTTGGGGCGCCATACTTTCTTTGGCGGGCGCGCCTTCGTCTCCAATGTTTGCTGAATTTTCGCGGCCAGATCGGGCCGCGCTTCCTCAACGAGTACAGGTACGTGCCTCGGCTTCTTCCAGTTTTCACACTGCACTCTACGCTTCGAGAATGGCTGAGTCCATCGGGGCACCACCTTGGTCGGTGATACCTATCTTCTTCTCCATCCGACTCCTCAAAGTCTTCTTCTTGAGATGACTCGGCTCGTTTGTTGAGGTGGAGAGGCCCTAGACGCTCGAACACTGAAACTTCATTTGTCCTCCTCCTTTGTTGTTTGCATTCTGGGCAGTTCTCGATTGTTGGCAATCGGCTCATTCCTGAGTCCCAGCAATGTTTGAAGAAAGGACAACTCCAGTGCTTATCCATGTTGTCTTGCTCCCTTGACCTCCCTCTAGCGTGACGTTCGTACCCGTCGTTGTTTCTATCATACTGACGATACCTCCTGTCGCATCGACCGACGATATCTTTCATCGTCTTCGTCGTAGCGCCGACGTCGGTCATACCGCTGCTCATATTTGTTGAGGAGATGCACGGAGAGTGGGCGTTGATACCGTGTGCTTCTCACCTCCTCCTCGGTTAGGTACCGTCTATCATCATCTTGGGGCCGGTCGCGTGGAACGGCCTCCTCTTTATCTTTGCCACGAGAGTGGCTGCTCTCTGCTTTGTCCGTGCTATGGCGGCTCACAAGCCCTGCCATGTTGACACCCAAGGAGAACCCTGGCTCCCTTATAGAGTGGCTGAGATCCACCATATTGACGCCAGGAGACGAACGTGTGCCTCCTTTGACCTTGATGCCGTGCGAACGGGTTTTCGCAAAGGAGCCGATGAGTTCGGCTTCAACGATGGCCTTCAGCTCATCGTACTTCTTCTTGTGTTCCGCAGGGAGATCCTCGTATGTGATCTGTTCTCCGCCATCTCGGATGTCGGTGTTGACGTGGATGTTGCAGAAGAGGTCCCACCGGGCGTGCCGAATGTGTTACCCGCCAAAACCCACCGGCGGGCAATGGTTAAGCAACACGAAGAGCCGAGAGGCTCCCAAGGCCGCTTAGTGGACCCTGGCACCTCGCGTCGTCCCGCAAGTCTTCCAGCCACGTCCCGGCGGTTGCTAGGGCGTGCCACCCGACCTAGACCCGATCAGAAGGTGTTAGATTGCTTCGATTGTTCCCGCATGGTAGACACGTAAACATTAAATACGAGCCCTATCGGCTCTCAGGTTGCCTGGATCGGCTCAAAGAGCCGATCGCCCCCATGGTTCACGTTGGATTTGCAATGACATGGGGATCCCGCTTGATCAAAACAAAGCTAAACCGATCTACGACGGTTAGGGTTTTCACCGCATAACCGGAACGTCCTACGCGTAGTCGGGCCTAGCAGATACGGAAGATGATGCAATCTACCCCTACAAGAGGCCTAAAAACCAACATAACGTTAATTCCGAACATCCCTTGTAGGAACGGTAAACAACACCTAACACACTACCGGATCGTCCGACCCCAGCATAAGGCCTAACTATGCGTAGATACCAACCTGCGGAGCAAGGAGCAACTATAACAGATCGGATCTACTAAGTAACGAACAAGCAAGATGCTGCCCTTACACCCAGATAGGTGTAAGGGCAGCTAGGTGTCGAGGACGGCATTGCCAGATATGCACGAGAAAGCATCAATGCAAGCCCCTAAACACCTAATGATAAGTAGTGCTGCTCGCCATCAACAACGCTTCAGCACGAGCAGCACAAGGTAGACGAATAAACGTATACTGCCTAGATCGCGAGATGCGATCTAGGCAGCATGATGCTTACCCGGAAGAAACCCTCGAAGGAAGGGGTGGCGATGCGCCTGATTTGTGTTTGTTGTGAACGTGATTGTCCTCCTTTTCCGATAACCCTAGATACATATTTATAGTCCAAGGGACTTTCTAATTGAGGCGCACCTAACCGTGCACGGACTCTATCTGTTAATTCTAAATACGATACGATCTACTATATTACAGATACACGGGCAACAGCCCAAACTCTTAGCGCAAGGCCGCTTCAAAGATGCTCCACGTGTAATCTTCAAAGCCCATCTTCACTTACGGCCCATCTCCTGATTTGGCCAAAATCTGGTGATAACAACTGGATGGTCTCTGGAAATATCGTCGAACCCCCTGGCATTTTTAGGTCGAAAGACATATGTAGTCCAAAGGAGAGCGTCGGGGGGCCGCCGAGGCGCCCACACAACAAGGCGGCGCGCCCTCCCGGGCCGCGGTGGCCTAGTGTGTGGCGGCCTCGGCCCCCACCGGCTTGCCCTTCTCCGTCAATATTCTGGGAAAATAGGGCCTTTCGCATAAATTTCGAGGATTTTCCTGAAAGTTGGATTTCTGCACAAAAACGAGACACCAGAGCAATTCTGCTGAAAACACCGTTAGTCCGTGTTAGTTGTATCCAAAATACACAAATTAGAGGCAAAACAATAGCAAAAGTGTTCGGGAAAGTAGATACGTTTTGGACGTATCAACTCCCCCAAGCTTAGCTTATTGCTTGTCCTCAAGCAATTCAGTTAACAACTGAGTGCGATAAAAGAACTTTCACGAACACATTTGTTCATATGATGTAAATATTCTCATGATATGGCAAGTGCTTAAGCAATTCATAATAAGGTATATGCAAATAAAGTCATCTAGTAACTGTGTCAATCATAAAAGAGCTACCAACAAACTAATAACAAGCATCATGAAACACTTCAATAAGCAGGATTGCAATGTTCATAGAAGGATATGATAAAGTGGTATCTCGCTTGCCTGTATTTGTAGCAAAACATAAATGCCCAGGCACCTCTGAAGTTCATAGAAAGACTATAAGTAAATTTGTCAAAGATAAAAGCATCAAAGTTATACCACAACTGATCATATTTTGGGACAAGCATATTATACTAAGAATGACAGTTATGCTCTCAAGAAAGTGCTCAAAGAAAGGATGGTGACTCAACATAAAAGTAAAAGATTGACCCTTCGCAGAGGGAAGCAGGGATTAACATGTGCTAGAGCTTTTCATTTTCAAAAACAGAAGTAAAATTATTTTGAGAGGTGTTTGTTGTTGTCAACGAATGATAGTGGGTACTCTAACCACCTCGCCAACCAGACTCTCAAGAGCGGCTCCCATGAAGGACGTTATCTCTACCAACAAGGTAGATCATCCTCTTCTCTTTTGTTTACATATGTATTTTAGTTTCATTATGGATGACACTCCCCAACCTTTGCTTACACAAGCCATGGCTAACCGAATCCTCGGGTGCCTTCCAACATTCACATACCATGGGGAAGTATCTATTTGCAGGTTAAGTTGCTTACTGATGAATCAGAGCAAAACACGTGAAGAGAATTATTAATGAAGGTTGATTAATTGGGGCTGGGAACCCCGTTGCCAGCTCTTTTTGCAAATTTATTGGATAAGCGGATGTGCCACTAGTCCATTAGTGAAAGTCTGTCCGGAGTAAATGACAAGGTTGAAAGATAAAACACCACATATTTCCTCATGAGCTATAAAACATTAACACAAATTGAGAAGTAGTTTGAAGGTTTAAAGGTAGCACACGAGAATTTACTTGGAATGGTTTGAAATGCCATGCATAGGTATTTATGGTGGACACTTTGGAACAACTTGGTTTTCAGGTGTTTGGAAGCACGAGCACGTTCCCGCTCAGTACAAGTGAAGGCTAGCAATAAACTGGAAGCGACAATCAAGAGAGCAATAACTGTCATAATCATGCTTGCGACAAAATAAAATTAACGGAGGCATAAAAGTGATACAAGAACTCTGAAGCAAAGTAAATCATCGAGGCTTAATTGACTTTTGTTTAGTCATATGCATGCGTGAGCATGTGCCAAGTCGATTCAAGTGAATTATTCAGAGGAGGATACCACAATGTCATACCGATTTATGAATAAAACAATGCAAGCAAATATCCATGACATGCTACTCATTATTAATAAATTGGAACTAATAATGAGAGATCATAAACTACTAGACTTTCATTAAATGACATATACCTCACATGAACCAACTAAGCATGCTCACATGGATGAGTATATGTACAAAAATGAAAACAAATAGAGTTCATACCAGCCTCTCACCGCAGTCAAGTTGCCGTAGATCGTCATTATTTCCTTTCACTTGTGCAACTTGAATAATAACATGAAATGAAACCAAGCTCCAACCACCGGAGACATCTGAACTCCCTAATGAACTTTACAAAACCAAAGAAGAACAACAAATATTTTTTTTGGTTTTTTCGGGTTAGAAACAAGAACAAAAGGAAACAAGAAAACAAAGCAAAATCTTTTTGGGTTTTCTCATAGCAAACCAACGATAGCAAGCAAAGTTAAATAAGAGCAAAGAACCAAATAAACAAATGGTGAAGAGAAACAACAGAAATATTTTTGGTCTTTTTGTGTTTTAGGAAACAAACAAAGCGAAAACAAGAGAATGCAAACTAACAGAAACACAGAAAAGCACGAAAATCTGCCAAAACCTGACAGCAGTACAGAAATAGAAATTAACAAAAATCTTCCATTGCTCAGCTCAAAAAGTGTTCAACTAATGAAAGTTAGATAACAACCTGGGGCACATGCTCAAAAATTTGCAACTCAAAATAACGTTCTGGCTGTGCGTACGAATTTTTTTGGTAACAGCACAGAATCTGTTTTTGGACAGCACTTCCCCAAATATCATCTCCCTCTCATTAGAAAACCACTCTAAGAACTAAACAAGTATGTACAAGTATCCAGCAACCATAATATGCAAAGAATGAGTGATGCCGGTATACCTCCCCCAAGCTTAGGCTTTTGGCCTAAGTGGAGTTCATTCCCATGGTCCCCATGAAGTGGTGTCTCCGTAATACGACGAAGAACGACCCGGTTCCAGGTATGTGCTGGAGGAAGCAACATGGTATGTGACGATGTAGTCGTAGGAGGGCTTAGCGTCCTCGGAGTCATGTTGCTGGTGGAAGCCTTGTATCTTCAGTTGCTCATCCACCTCCTCCTTAGAGCGCGACCATGGTTTCCTGCCAATACTGAACAAATCTGTTTGGGGCAAGAGGACTTCCCTCTCATCCCCGTCAGCAAATAACATTCTATAAACAATATTATCCATACTAGAGTCAACTGTAACAAATTGGTGACTCTTCATAGCAGCAATATCTAACCTAACAAGTGGTATTTCTACATCAGTAGGGTCAAGAGGGAGATCTAGACGTGCCAAAATACGCGATGCAATTATTCCCCCATAAATAGGCCCCTTGTTAGACAAACGGCGAGCAATAACAGAACCAAGATGATAAGGTGTCTCCCCAGTGAGTGCAGCAATTAAGAAAGCAAGATGATAACTAGAAATATTACTAGTGTTCTCCCTACCAAGAATGCTAGTAGCAAGGTAATAAGCAAAATACTTAATGGCGGGGAGTTGAATGTTTCTTATCTTGCCACGCTGAATGGTGCGGCAATCATCATTTGTAATTTCTCGATAGAGCTCCAGCAAAACCCTGGGGTTGTCCTCAATCTTCCTCGCTGTACCTGCAGGGGCAATATCCAATGCAACACAAAAATCCTTCAACTTCATAGTGACAGGATTACCATAGACCTTGAATGCAACCGATGGGTGGAAGTGCTTGTTGTTGAACTTGAAGCTCCCCACAAAGATTTTAGTAAGCATGTAGTATTGCTTCCTCTCATCCTCCATATAGGCGGTTAAACCCGCCTTTCTGACGAGAGTCAAGAAATCATCCAGCAACCCTGCATTGCTCAAAAATTCATAACATGGAAAAGATGAAGCGTTAGGGTCTCCATTGTCCTCATCGAAGCTTGGTGCAATCATGTCCTCATTATAGGATCGTCTAATCCGAGTGGATGCCCTCGAGGGCCTCCCCGTGCTCGTCGTCTCTCCTTCGAACTCCTCTCCAAAGTTGTAGTTGTTCATTTTCCTTTTCTGAAATTTTTCAACAATCATTATAAAATTTGATTTCAAGGTATATAATTGAGGGAACTACTATAGGAACTTGCTAGAGTACTAAACATGCATCAAAACTAGTTTCTACCACTTAGAACAAGCATGCAAGCTCACTAAACATGTTACCTACAGCAGCAAAATATTCAAGATATACTCAACCAAACAAAATTCTAATTGGATAATCAAAGGAGCCACATACCGGAGAGCAAATGTGCCAAATTTCAGACAGAAATCTGGGCTGAGCAAAGAGATCGAGAAATCTCGAGTTCTTGAGCAGAAACGCGAGTGAGAGAAAGTGAGTACGAGTTTTTTCGGGAGAGAGAAGAGAATGAGTGAAAGGGATGATGAAGTGGGGCAAGGAGGGGCCCACACACCAGGGTGGCGCGCCTTCTCGCGCCACGTATGCCACAATCTTGGTCATCCCCAGGTGCTCCCAAGTGCCCCTTCGAAAAATAAGACTCAACGGTATAATTTTTGTAAATTTTTGAGAACTTCGAAAAATGCACATTTCTGGGTGTTAAAGTAATTATTACTGCGCAGGAAAATGATTTCCAAAATCTTAAACAACTAAAGCATATTGCAAAACAAAAAGTGCTACAGCAAGTAAAACAAGTGGAGGGAGAAAGAAAGAAATGTTGTTTAGCTCTCTTATGCATTAAAATATACTTGTTAACAAGGTTGATCAAGTCTTGCTACCAAATAAATTTTATATGACATAAGAAGAAATAAACCTCAAATCAATCATGTTAACTTATATTGAATTGATATAGATCCAATCACAAGAGTTTGATATTCTTCTTTAGGCTCATATATAGGACAATCAATGGATCCCACCTTGATAGTTTTCACATTAAAAATTGTATTAACTCCATATACTTTATCAATCCTCTTGGGAAAATAGACAGTATGTTCCTTGTCATCAACATTGAAAGTAACATTGCCTTTATTGCAATCAATAACAGCCCCTGCAGTATTAAGAAAGGGTCTTCCAAGAATAATGGACATATTATCATCTTCAGGCATTTCCAACACAAATCAGTTAATATCAAGCAATGTTGAGTAACTTGAACAGGAACATTTTCACGTACACCAACAGGAATAGCAGTAGATTTATCAGCCATTTGCAAAGATATATCAGTTGGTATCAACTTATCTAAATCAAGTCTCTTGTAAAGAGAAAAAGGCATTACACTAACTCCTGCTCCCAAATCACATAGAGCAGTTCTAACATAATTATTCTTGATGGAACAAGGAATAGTCGGTATACCTGGGTCTCCCAGCTTCTTTGGAACCTTACCATTGAAGAAGTAATTAGCGAGCATAGTGGAAATCTCCTCATTGGGAATTTTCCTTTTGTTAGAGACAATATCTTTCATATACTTTGAATAAGGAGGCAATTTAATAGCATCAGTCAAAGGGATTTGCAAAAATAAAGGTTTCATCCAATCACAAAATTTATTATAATTTTCCTCCTCCTTTGATTTCAGCTTAGGGAAAAGGCATTGGCTTTTGAACCCAAGGTTCTCTTTCATTACCATGTTTCTTTGTAATAAAATCTTCTTTAGTGTACTTTTTATTTTTATCATGCTTTTCAGGTTCTTTTTCAATTTCTTCTTTATCAGGAGTATCATTCTTATCATTATCTTCATCATGTTCATTACCACTTTCAGTTTCAGCATCAGAAATAGAAATACTATTAGGATCATTAACAGGTTTTCTACAACAGTTTATGTTTCTTCTTCTTTTTCTTAGAAGGACTACTAATTTCTTTAGTTCGTTGAGAATCTTGTTCAATTCTTTTGGGTGCCTTTCAGGATATAGAGGATCCTGGGTAGAAACACCGCCTCTAGTTGTTACTTCATAAACATGTTTCTCTTCATGATTATTTTTTAACAAGTCATTTTGCACTTTAGTAAGTTGATCAATTTGAGTTTGAATCATATTAAAATGTTTAACAAGCATCTTAACATCATTGGAGGTTCTCTCCACAATATCATGCAATTTACTAATAGCTTGAGAATTTTCCATTAGATGATTCTCTACTCTCATATTAAAATTACTTTGCTTAACAATATAATTATCAAATTCATCTAAACATTGATCGGGAGGTTTTGAATATGGAATATCTCCTCTATCAAAGCGTTGAAGAGAATGTACCTCGATTGTGGATGAAGGGGGAATTATCTTACATAGGTCTTCTATTGGAGGTAAATTCTTCACATCTTCAGATTTAATACCCTTCTCCATAAGAGATTTCTTGGCTTCCCTCATATCTTCATCATTTAATTCAATCATACCCTCTTCTTCAATATTGGTGTGGAGTTGGTTCAGGTGTAGACCAATCATCATGATTTTTGCTTATTTTAGCCAATAATTTTTCAGCTTCGTCCGGAGTTCTCTTCCTGAAAACACAATCAGCACAACTATCCAGGTATGCCCTAGACTCAATGGTTAGTCCGCTATAAAATATATCAAGTAAATCATGATTTTCCAAATCATGTCCAGGCCGAGCTCTAATAAGAGAGCAAAATCTTGCCCAAGCTTCAGGCAATTTCTCTCCATCTTCTTGATCAAAACTATAAATTCTCTGCAGAGCCATATGTTGAGCACTAGCGGGAAAGTATTTCCGAAAGAAAACATCAAGCAAACAACTTGGACTATCAATAGAATCAGGAGGCAAATTATTATACCAAATCTTAGCATCATCCTTTAATGAGAATGGGAAAATCTTAGCAACAAAATATGTACGCATCTTAACATCATCAGAAAACAAGCTACTTAAAGTAGAAAGCTCATTCATGTGCTCTACAACACTCTCTTTTTCAGTACCACAGAAAGGTGTTTTCTCAACAATAGATATATGAGATAAATCAAGAGAAAAGTCATAATCCTTATCCTTAATGTTTATAGGAGATGTGGCAAATTTAGGATCAGGAGACAGTTTATATCTAACAGCATGTTGTGCAATAAGCTTTTTAAGGTTACTTGTACTAGTAGTAGCATTGCATTTATCAATAAAATCATCATCAAGTTCCACATAATCTTCATCAAGATCATCAATCTCAGGTGAATTAACAGGTGTAACAGTATTTTCATTAGGAGTTTCAGTATTTTCAATTTGTCTAGACCTAGCAATTGTAGCATCTAGAAAAGGACCTAATGAACCATTATCATCAAGCACGGTAGAAGCATCATCAAAATTATCAGAGGAATTTTCAGATTCAGCAGAAATACCAACACATGAAGTTTGTGGTGGTGAAACAAGTTGACTTATCACAGATGGTGAATCAAGAGCAGCAGAGGTACTCAGAGTTGTACCTTTTCTTGTAGTGGATGGTAATATGGCGACTTTAGTATCGCGAGGTTTACCCATGATGGAGAATTTGCAGCGAACAATATCAATCCAAGTGAACTTGTCCCCGGCAACGGCGCCAGAAAATAGTCTTGATGACCCACAAGTATAGGGGATCGCAACAGTCTTCGAGGGAAGTATTACCCAATTTATTGATTCGACACAAGGGAGACAAAGAATACTTGTAAGCCTTAACAGCGGAGTTGTCAATTCAGCTGCTCCCGGAAACAGACTTGCTCGCAAGAGTTTATCAATAGCAACAGTTTTATAGCAGTAGGAATAGTGAAATAACAAAGCAATGGTGAAATAAAGACAGCAGTAGGCGATTATAGTAAACAGCAGGATTAAAATACCGTAGGCACAGGGACGGATGAACGGCGTTGCATGGATGAGAGAATTCATGTAACAATCATGGTAGGGCATTTGCAGGTAATAATAAAGCGGTATCCAAGTACTAATCAATCAATAGGCATGTGTTCCATATATAGTCGTACGTGCTCGCAATGAGAAACTTGCACAACATCTTTTGTCCTACCAGCCGGTGGCAGCCGGGCCTCTAGGGAAACTACTGAAAATTAAGGTACTCCTTTTAATAGACCGGAGCAAAGCATTAACACTCCGTGAACACATGTGATCCTCACATCACCGCCTTCCCTCCGGTTGTCCCAATTTCTGTCACTTTGGGGCCTCGGGTTCCGGACAACAACGTGTGTATACAACTTGCAGGTAAGATCATAAAACAATGCATATCATGATGAAACAATAACATGTTCAGATCTGAGATCATGGCACTCGGGCCCTAGTGACAAGCATTAAGCATAAAAAGTTGCAACAATATCATAAAAGTAACATCTACGGATACTAGGCACCATGCCCTAACAATCTTGTGACTATTACATGATCAATCTCATCCAATCCCTGCCATCCCCTTCAGCCTACAGCGGGGAATTACTCACACATGGATGGGGGAAACATGGCTGGTCGATGGAGAGGCGTCGGTGGTGATGGCGGTGAAGATCCCCTCCAATTCCCCGTCCCGGCGGAGTGCCAGAACGGAGTTTCTAGTCCCGAGGCGGAGTTTCGCGATGGCGGCGGTGTACTGGATGGTCTCTGGAAATATCGTCGAACCCCCTGGCGTTTTTAGGTCGAAAGACATATGTAGTCCAAAGGAGAGCGTCGGGGGGTGATGCGCGTAGATGTACACGTCCGTTGGGAACCCCAAGAGGAAGGTATGATGCGCACAGCAGCAAGTTTTCCCTCAGAAAGAAACCAAGGTTATCGAACCAGTAGGAGCCAAGAAGCACGTGAAGGTTGTTGGTGGAGGAATGTAGTGCGGCGCAACACCAGTGAAACCGGCGCCAACGTGGAACCTGCACAACACAATCAAAGTACTTTGCCCCAACGTAACTGTGAGGTTGTCAATCTCACCGGCTTGCTGAAAACAAAGGATTAAACGTATCGAGTGGAAGATGGTGTTTGTTTGCAAAGAACAGTAAAACAGATTGCAGAGATGTATTCAGATGTAAAAGAATGGACCGGGGTCCACAGTTCACTAGAGGTGTCTCTCCAATAAGATAACTAACATGTCGGGTGAACAAATTACAGGCGGGCAATTGACAAATAAAGATTCAATACATATCAACGATGATTACTATGTGATTTAATCAGGCATTACGACAAAGTACATAGACCGCTATCCAGCATGCATCTATGCCTAAATAATCCACCTTCAGGTTATCATCCGAACCCCTTCCAGTATTAAGTTGTAAACAACAGATAATTGCATTAAGTATGGTGCGTAATGTAATCAACACAAATATCCTTAGACAAAACATCAATGTTTTATCCCTAGTAGCAACAGCACATCCACAACTTTAGAACTTTCTGTCACTGTCCCAGATTCAATGGAGGCATGAACCCACTAGCGAGCATAAATACTCCCTCTTAGAGTTAAAAGTATCAACTTGGCCAGAGCCTCTACTAGCAACGGAGAGCATGCAAGAACATAAACAACACATATATGATATATTGATAATCAACTTAACATAATATTCTATATTCATCGGATCCCACCAAACACAACATGTAGCATTACAAATAGATGATCTTGATCATGTTAGGCAGCTCACAAGATCTATAACAATGATAGCACAAGCGGAGAAGACTACCATCTAGCTACTGCTATGGACCCATAGTCCAAGGATGAACTACTCACGCATCAATCCGGAGGCGGGCATGATGATGTAGAGCCCTCCGGTGATGATTCCCCTCTCCGGCAGGGTGCCGGAGGCGATCTCCTGAATCCCCCGAGATGAGATTCGCGACGGCGGCGTCTCTGGAAGGTTATCCGTATCGTGGCTCTCGGTAAAGGGGGTTTCGCGTCGAAGGCTATTTGTAGGCGGAAGGGTAGGTCAGGGGACGTCACGAGGGGCCCACACACTAGGGCCGCGCAGCCAGGGCCCAGGCCACGCCGCCCTGGTGTCTGGCCACCTCGTGGCCCCACTTCGTCTCCCTTTCGGTCTTCCGAAGCTTCGTGTAAAAATAGGCCCCGGGCGTTGATTTCGTCCAATTCCAAGAATATTTCCTTACTAGGATTTCGAAACCAAAAACAAAACAAGAATGGCGCTTCGGCATCTTGTTAATAGGTTAGTGCCGGAAAATGTATAATAATGCTGTAAAGTATGTATAAAAACATTCAAATATTGTAATAAAAGTAGCATGGAACATAAGAAATTATAGATACGTTTGCGACGTATCAAGCATCCCAAGCTTAGTTCCTACTCGCCTCGAGTAGGTAAACGATAACACAAATAATTTCAAGTGACATGCTACCAACATAATCTTGATCAACATTATTGTAAAGCATATGAGATGAATGGAGTGATCTGAACAAAAGATTGCTAACAAAGATAATGACTAAACAAATGAATCATATAGCAAAACTTTTCATGAATAGTACTTTCAAGACAAGTATCAACAAGACTTGCATAAGAGCTAACTCATAAGCAATAAATTCAAAGTAGAATGCATTGAAGCAACACAAAGGATGATTAAGTTTCAGCAATGCTTTCAACTTGTAACATGTATATCTCATGGATATTTGTCAACATAGAGTAATATAACAGTGCAATAAGTAAACATGTAAGAATCAATGCACACAGTTAACACAAGTGTTTGCTTCTAAGATAGAAAGAAGTGGGTAAACTGACTCAACAATAAAGTAAAAGAATGGCCCTTCGCAGAGGGGAAGCATGGATTATTATTTTTTTGTTTTGAAAACATAGAAACAATTTTGTCAACGGTAGTAATAATTCATATGTGCTATGCATAATACTTCCTACAAGTTGCATGTCTCATGCATAGAGTACTAATAGTGCTCGCACCTTGTCCTACTTAGCTCGGAAGACACGGATTATCATCGCATAACATATGTTTCAACCAAGTGTCACAAAGGGGTACCTCTATGCCGCCTGTACAAGTGTCTAAGGAGAAAGCACACATTGGATTTCTCGCTTTTGATTATTCTCAACTTAGACATCCATACCGGACAACATAGACAACGATAATGGACTCCTCTTTTAATGCTTAAGCATTCAACAACTAATATTCTCATAAGAGATTGAGGTTGTATGTCCAAACTGAAACTTCCACCATGACACATGGCTTTAGTTAGCGGCCCAATGTTCTTCTCTAACATATGCTTACTCAAACCATTTGATCATGAAATCGCACTTACTTTGGACAAGACGAACATGCATAGCATCTCACATGATATCCAACAAAGATAAAGTTGATGGCGTCCCCAGAAACATGGTTACCGCTCAACAAGCAACTTATAAGAATTAAGACACATAACTACATATTCATCACCACACTAGTTTTTAAGCTATTTGTCCCATGAGCTATATATTGTAGAGGTAAAGGAATGAAATTTTAAAGGTAGCACTCAAGTAATTTACTTTGGAATGGCAGAAAAATACCACATAGTAGGTAGATATGGTGGACACAAATGGCATGGGTTTTGGCTCAAGGTGTTTGGATGCACGAGAAGCATTTCCTCTCAGTACAAGGTTTGGGCTAGCAAGGTTTTTGAAGCAAACACAAGTATGAACAGGTACAGAAACTCACACAAGAACATATTGCAAGCATTATAAGGCTCTACAACGTCTTCCTTGTTGTTCAAACACTTTACCCGAAAATATCTAGACTTAGAGAGAACAATCATGCAAACCAAATTAAACAAGCTCTACGGTAGTTCTTCATTAATAGATTAAACTACATGATGCAAGAGCTTAAACATGATCTATGAGAGCTCAAACAATTGCCAAATTACCAAACCATATGCAGCATTTTCCGATTCCAACCAAATAGCAATTTAACGAAGCAATTTTCAACCTTCGCCATGAACATTAAAGCACAACTAAGAACACAAGTGTTCCATAAGAAAAAGCGGAGTGTAATATCTCCAATATAAGAATGGTGGGATCCAACTTTATTCAAACCAAAACAAAAATAAAAGCAAACCGACGCTCCAAGTAAAGAACATAGGATGTGATGGAATAAAAATATAGTTTCACTAGAAGTGACCTGATAATGTTGTCGATGAAGAAGGGGATGCCTTGGGCATCCCCAAGCTTAGATGCTTGAGTCTTCTTAAAATATGCAGGGATGAACCACCGGGGCATCCCCAAGCTTAGACCTTTCACTCTTCTTGATCATAGTATATCATCCTCTTCTCTTGACCCTTGAAAACTTCCTTCACACAAACTTCAAGCCAACTCATTAGAGGGTTAGTGCATAACCAAAAATTCACATATTCAGAGGTGACACAATCATTCTAAACACTTCTGGACATTGCACAAAGCTTCTGAAAGTTAATGGAACAAAGAAACTCATTCAACATAGCAAAAGCGGCAATGCGAAATAAAAGACAGAATCTGTCAAAAACAGAACAGTCCGTAAAGATGAATCTGGCAGGGGCACTTAACTTGCTCAAATGGAAAAACTCAAAACTAATGAAAGTTGCGTACATATATGAGGATCATGCTCGTAAATTTGCAGATTTTTCGATTTTTTTACAGAATTCGTGACAGACAGCAATGCTGTTTCTGCGCAGCGATCCAAATCTATCATCAACTTTAACATAAAAACTTTACTTGGCACAAAAACATGATAAGGAGAGGTTGCTACAGTAGTAAACAACTTCCAAGACTCAACAATACAGTAAATAAAATGAAACATGGGTTATCTCCCAAGAAGTGCTTTTCTTTAACGCCTTTCAGCTAGGCGCAGAAAGTGCAAATCAAGTAACATCAAAAGAAGAAGCATCAACATCATTATTTTTCTTGCAAACACAACTTGTTGAAGAGGGTACCTTAGATGCTCCATTATCTAAATTTCCTATGGTGATGCTAGGGGTTTTATCAATTTTAGGCCTATAATAATTCCTTTGTTTAGATACCTTAGAGGCATACATGAATTTTTGCTCTTTACCCACATAAGCTTTCTCCTTATACTTGAGAGAAGAAAAGTTGAACCCAAGGTTCCCATAGCTTTTTCAAGTTCATCAATCCTATTGGTTTGATTATCATGGACAACACAAGTTCCTAGGACACTAATTCTTTCATCAATTCCTCCTAGGGATTTATCAAGTTCATCAGTTTTATCAAATAGCATTTCCAATTTAGTTTCAATACTTGGAAAATTTTTCTCTATGGTTTCCAATTTTTTCATAACATCCTCAAGAGAGATTTCAATTTTAACTTCATTAACAGGTGGTATTCCAACTAGACTCTCAATGATGCAACTAGCTTCTAAAGCGGGAGTACCTAGGAAATTACCTCCGAACATACCTATTCCAACTAGATAAGCCAACATAAAAGTTCCTAAGAAGGATAGTAGTGGAGTGTTTCTTAATGCACCTATGATGAGCATTACTAATTCTGTACCAAGCATCTTTAAAACTTTCTCCACCTTGTTGCTTAAAAGAACGAACTTCAACTTCAGGATTACTCATTTTAATAGTAACAAGGTAAACTAGGCAAATAAAGTAAAGACAAGTAACTAATTTTTTTGTGTTTTTGATATAGAGCTAGTAAATAAGACAGAAAGTAAAGCAACTAATTTTTTGTGTTTTTAGATATGAAGCAAACAAGACAGTAAATAAAATAAAGTAAAGCAAGACAAAAACAAAGTAAAGAGATTGGAAGTGGAGACTCCCTTGCAACGCGTCTTGATCTCCCAACGGCGCCAGAAAAAGAGCTTGATGCGCATAGATGTACACGTCCGTTGGGAACCCCAAGAGGAAGGTATGATGCGCACAGCAACAAGTTTTCCCTCGAAAGAAACCAAGGTTATCGAACCAGTAGGAGCCAAGAAGCACGTGAAGGTTGTTGGTGGAGGAATGTAGTGCGGCGCAACACCAGGCCAAACGTGGAACCTGCACAACACAATCAAAGTACTTTGCCCCAACGTAACTGAGGTTGTCAATCTCATTGGCTTGCTGAAAACAAAGGATTAAACGTCGAGTGGAAGATGGTGTTTGTTAGAACAGTAAAAACAGAGATTGCAGTAGAATGTATTCAGATGTAAAAGAATGGACCGGGGTCCACAGTTCACTAGAGGTGTCTCTCCAATAAGATAACTAACATGCTGGGTGAACAAATTACAGACGGGCAATTGACAAATAAAGATTCAATACATATCAACGATGATTACTATGCGATTTAATCAGGCATTACGACAAAGTACATAGACCGCTATCCAGATGCATCTATGCCTAAATAATCCACCTTTAGGTTATCATCCGAACCCCTTCCTATTAAGTTGTAAACAACAGATAATTGCATTAAGTATGGTGTGTAATGTAATCAATACAAATATCCTTAGACAAAGCATCAATGTTTTATCCCTAGTAGCAACAGACATCCACAACCTTAGAACTTTCTGTCACTGTCCCATTCAATGGAGGCATGAACCCACTATCGAGCATAAATACTCCTCTTGGAGTTACAAGTATCAACAGAGCCTCTACTAGCAACGGAGAGCATGCAAGAACATAAAAAACACATATATGATAGATTGATAATCAACTTAACATAATATTATATATTCATCGGATCCCGCCAAACACAACATGTAGCATTACAAATAGATGATCTTGATCATGTTAGGCAGCTCACAAGATCTAAACAATGATAGCACAAGCAGAGAAGACAACCATCTAGCTACCGCTATGGACCCATAGTCCAAGGATGAACTACTCACGCATCAATCCGGAGGCGGGCATGATGATGTAGAGCCCTCCGGTGATGATTCCCCTCTCCGGTAGGGTGAGGCGATCTCCTGAATCCCCCGAGATGGGATTCGCGACGGCGGCGTTTCTGGAAGGTTTTCCGTATCGTGGCTCTCGGTACAGGGGGTTTCGCGATGAAGGCTATTTGTAGACGGAAGGGTAGGTCAGGGGACGTCACGAGGGGCCCACACACTAGGGCCGCGCGGCCAGGGCCCAGGCCACGCCGCCCTGGTGTCTGGCCACCTCGTGGCCCCATTTCGTCTCCCTTTCGGTCTTCCGAAGCTTCGTGTAAAAATAGGCCCCTGGGCGTTGATTTCGTCCAATTCCAAGAATATTTCCTTACTAGGATTTAAACCAAAAACAGCAGAAACAAGAACGGCGCTTCGGCATCTTGTTAATAGGTTAGTGCTGGAAAATGTATAATAATGCTGTAAAGTATGTATAAAAACATTCAAATATTGTAATAAAAGTAGCATGGAACATAAGAAATTATAGATACGTTTGCGACGTATCAGGGGGCCGCCGAGGCGCCCACACAACAAGGCGGCGCCCCCCCGGGGCCGCGCGGTCTAGTGGTGGGGGCCTCGCCCCACCGCTTGCCCTTCGGCTCCATCAATATTCGGGAAAATAGGGTCTTTCGCATAAATTCGAGGATTTTCTGAAAGTTGGATTTCCACAAAGCGAGACACCAAGCCTGAAAACAACGTTAGTCTGTGTTAGTTGTATCCAAAATACACAAATTAGAGGCAAAACAATAGCAAAAGTGTTCGCGAAAGTAGATACGTTTTGGACGTATCAACAGGCAAGTATTATGACTCATCTGTTGTGAATCTAAAATATACACACCAAAAAATTGGTATGAGGAAGAGGAAAAAACCCAAATGAAGAAATGGAAGCTATAAAACATATATGCAAGATTTACTGTTCTGTAAAGAACTAAATATATAAACCATGATGTCCATAATATGCATTTCCTTTAGGTAGCATAAATGCACAAAAATACAACTAACTGCAAAAGAAAGTTCATCTTCGGAGACAAATAATTAAAAATAACAGAAAACAATGTAGTGACCTACCTACACACATCTTATATCACTGGAAAACTGAAGTGGACTTAAAAAGGCATATCCATCTATCAAGGTCCCCGGCTCACAGAATTCCTCTGAGCTTGCTTACCAGTGTGATATGGCTAGGTGCGAAATAAGAATATTCATCTACTCAGGTCTCACTTTTGGCCCCATGAAGGTCAACTGAGCTTGCTTATTAGGTAGGTGCGAAATAGGAATATTTCTTGCGGAAAGGGTCATAATATAAATTTGAAATCCTTTTTGTAAACATGCCTCATAAAAGTCAAGTTTCAGTATATCTTTAGCACATATCGACTTGTGTCACACCTCTACGGCGACGCAAACCTTAGTCGACAAAAGCTCTTTCCAGGTGGAATTTCAATTGCTCACACGCATGCCCACACTGTGCTTGCAAATATTCACCTTTTGAAAATATTGGAAGAGACATTACTGAGAAAATAAAGAGCTATTACCTAAACTTATTATGTCTCAAAAGTTATGAATTCATTGATGGAATTATCTTCCAGTAACTCCAGTGCACACTTTAAATATCTCAATCCCCTGGTCAGACCTCATCGGCATATAGCTCAATCATGGGGAAGAAACACAATGACTGAAGCTATCTGAAAAAACTGCAGTAGCATGAAAATAGTCCAATATTAAACCTGTTAGTTGAAACTCGCTCTATACATGGACACCTACAAATTTAATCACAGAAGGTAGTGAGTACCCCGCTCTATACATGGAATCACCTACAAATGGTTGAAGCTAGCAGGTGCATGTCAAGGAAACATCTTCTGATTTAGTCTGGACTTGTTCCAGATGATAATGATACTCACACATATAGCACATTGTAATACATATTCATTGGAAAAGCATATGCCACACGATTGATAATATTGATAAAGCAGTTATTGCTAAGATTTCTTAGGCCTCCAGTGTAGTTTAACTCTCTCTGATTTTGAAAAGAGCTTCAGAAAAACCCATGGTTGACAAAGTTGTTATGCATCGCTGCAAAACTCACTGATTCCTATCCCAAGTCCAAAATATAAAAACGAAATTCAGCATTAGTTGCACACAAAAATAAATATTTGCATAAACTCCTCATCAAGAAAATATTTTAAACAAATAATGACATTGATCTATGTTCTGCTAGGGACGTTCTGCTAGGGACCCTATTTCCTATATTCATGTGAGATGCAGATAAAAAGCTCCAGAAAAATTTGATAACATGGATAAAAAATAATCTTATGCACTGTATATTGCTCAAACCACTGACCTCCACTTGCGTGAGAAATTTCTTGAGATTCTCATTACATGTGTAGAAAGAGGAAACCTCAGGCAAGTGCACCAACAACTTCAAGCTTGACAGACCTGAAAGTGAAGCTATAAACATTTTGTCATGGAAGCTCCAGCTGCCACGACATGATTCGTGTCTAAAGAAGAATGTAGGTGCAAAATTTTGTCAAGCACCGTACCTCAGCGAAGGGCCAACATGTGGGTGTTGAACATGACTGCCGGTGGCACCTTGTCTGATGCTGGAGGTGGCGCCACCATGGATGAGCCTGCATCTAACCAGGTGCGTGGACTTTATAACTACAAAACTACAGGTTATTTCGTTCTAATAAAACCAGCAAATCGAAAGTAAGCACCCGATAGATGCAAGGAATAACCGATAACAATTAAGGACTAACCGATAACAATTACTTGTAAGATCCTCACCATCCTCTCGGGCTATTGGTGACCTTGCAGACAACCGCATCTTTAAACAACACATCAACATCTACAGAAACCTCGACCAACCATTGAAGCCATCGGCCGGAAACCAGAATCACTAAGGCTGACACTTCTGATAGATATAAGAAATGCTATTACACAAATCTGCCATTGAAGGAAAGATTGGCCCATTCGCAGATGGACTGTCAGTGTAACTAAAATTTAGCAGTAGTGGTCGCTGCTCTAATTGCCTACAGCTATTTGATTAAGTTTTAGTTTAGGCAATATAGCAGAAGTTCTATACTGGCTATCCGATTAAGCTTTAGTGTGGCAATATAGGAGAAGTGCTGGTTAAATCAATCTGGCGAACTACAACTTCCAGATTGTGGCCTATGCAAACCTCTAGATAGTAGTAGCTATCCAAATAACACTAATTTATCAGTATGCGCAAATAAGAAATTAAGTAAGCTGTTGTTCATAGGCTAACACAGCAGGAAAAACTATTGCCCACTTGCTTCATATGTCAATCATGTTAGCAGATACACCCAAAAACATATTATAGACATCTGAAAGACTTTTACAGACATGTGATTTCGATGTAGTATCCCACAAACATATAAGGCTATTTATCATAAATCCAGCATGTTAGGTAAAAGAGGCCTGCAAATAGCAATACACACCCGAAAAATATGACCTTCCAAAGTGGTGGGGTTTTCAGGCTATTAGCTCCTGGTCGAATACAACATTCGGTGTTAGTTAGAATTTAAATTACCTCCTCCTTAAGCCAATGTTTCTTTATAGTATGAATGGGGCTAGTAATTAGATAGATCAGCAAAAAAGAAACAAAGGGAAGTGTGTTTCAATAAAAATGCATAGAAATAAGAGAGTGAGATTTCACCACCAATCTACAGAGTGTTAGAGCAATATGCTTGTTGTATTATCAGGGGGCCAAAGGCCACAATATATAGTACATGTACAGGTGGAAATATGCAGGAAGCCCCCTAACATATGGGGAAACTACAATATACATATATATACATCTAACACCCCCTCAAACTCATGGTGGATCCACAACACTGAGTTTGGAGAGTAAGAAATCATGCTGCGCTCGAGTCTGTGCCTTCGTAAAGAAATCCGCCAACTGCAAATCTGAAGGCACATAATGAACCGCAACAACATCATCCTGCACCTGAGCACGTGTGTAAAAAGCATCAACACCAATATGCTTGGTCAGCTCATGCTTGACCGGATCACGTGCAATACTGATAGCACCTGTACTGTCGACAAAAGTGGAGTGGGTGTCGTAACAGAGACCCCAAAATCTGCAAGCAACCACCGTAACCAAGTCACCTCGGAATCAACAAAGCCATAGCCCGCAACTCAGCCTCAACACTCGAACGAAACTGCGACCTGTTTCTTCGTCTTCCAAGCAACAAGCGAACCACCAAGAAACACACGTAAGCAGAAAGTGAACGACGATCCGTAGGATCACTCGCCCACGTAGCATCCGAATAGCACTGGAGCTGGAGAGAGCTGGAACGGGGAAAGAAAAGGCGACGAGTGATCGTGCCACGAAGGTAACGTAGAACACGGAGGAGATGACTATAGTGAACAGTGGTAGGAGCTGAGACAAACTGACTCAGAATATGAACAGGATAAGAAATATCAGGACGAGTGACAAAGATAAACAAGACTCCCAACAAGATGGCGATAACGGGGGGATCAGGAAGAGGATCACCATCAGTAGGACGAAGCTTAACATTAAGCTCCATAGGAGTATCGACGTGCGCTCATCCCCAAGAGCAACACGAGCAAGAAGATCCTGAATGTACTTTTCCTGAGAGATAGAAAAGCCATCGAAGTGGAGGAAACCTCAATGCCAAGAAAATATCGAAGAGGACCAAGATCAGTCATAAGAAACGATCACGAAGACGAGCCTTGACGAAGGCAATATACTCAGGATCATCAGTAATGATCATATCATCAACATAAAGAAGAAGAAGAGTACGTCCACGAGGAGAAGTGTGAACGAAAAGTGTTGGATCATGAAGACTAGGAGAGAAACCAGCAGCAGTCACCACAGAGGCGAGCGCTCAAACCGGCACGAGGGGCTGTTTGAGACCATAGAGAGAACGTCGAAGACGACAAACCATCCCATCGGGAACAGAATACCAGGAGGAGGCATGTAAACCTCCTCACTCAACTCGCCATTAAGAAAAGCATTCAACATCAAGTGGGAGACAGACCGGCGAACAGAAGCAACAACAAGAAGGGTACGCACAGTAGTCATATGAGCCACAGGCAAAAGTCTCATCATAGTCACGCCCGTGCTCCTGCTGAAAGCCACGAGCCACAAGACGCGCTTTATAGCGCTAAAGAGATCCATCAGAGCGAGTCTTAATTTTATAGACCCACTTACACGTGATAGGACGAACACCGAAGGGGAGAAACAAGATCCCAAGTGCCAGTGCGCTCAAGCGCAGCGATCTCCTCAATGGCAAGCTGCCATTCGGGATGACGCTCGGCATCCCGATAAGAAGTCGGCTCGGAAACGACAGAGACCATACTGACTAGGAGAGTAACGAGCCGGAGCACGACGCCGACGCACGTGAAGGGGAAGCTCATCTGCAGAAGACAAGTCATCGAAGAAGAGGAAGAAGGGACAACATCGGAAGGAGCCGAAGCCGGAGAACGAGGAGTACTAGGTGGACTAGACGAACGAGAGGATGGCGCCGAGGGGGCGCATCAGAAGTAGGAGGGAGGAACAGCAGGGGGTGCATCCGGAAAAAGAAGAAAAGAGATATCATCCACCGGGTAAGTACCCGAGGTGGGGCGAGGATAGAAGGGACGCGTCTCATCAAACGTGACGTCACGAGAGATGCGCATCCGACGACCAACGGGGTCCCAACAACGATAGCCCTTATGCTCATCACGTATCCGAGAAAAACACACTCAACAGACGAGCGGTTAGTTTGGTACGTTCACGAGGAGGCGAAGGACATAGCAGAAACCAAATGAACGGAGAGTCGAGTAGTCTGGAGAAACACCAGAGAGACGCTCGAGAGGAATGCCACCCCGTAGAGCGCGGAAGGCTGAATGTTAATGAGGTGGGCCGACGTAGCAACAACCCAGAAATGTGGCGGAAGAGAAGAAGCAATCATCATAGCACGGGTGGTCTCAAGAAGATGACGATGCTTACGCTCGGCGACGCCATTTTGAGCATGCGCGCCGACAAGAAACGAGCGAGGGTGCCCTCCTAGCAAGGACACCACGAAGGTGCTGGGAGATATACTCACCAGCAGAATCAGCACGGAACACGCGAATGGGTGAGGAATACTGAGTGCGGACCATGGCCGCAAAACGCTGATAAATAGAGAGCACCTCACTGCGAGAGTGCATGAAAAACACCCAGGTACCGTGAAAAATCATCAATGAATAAGATATAGTATCGATGGCCCCTTTCGAAGAAGGAGCCGGACCCCAAACATCCGAATGGACTAAATCGAACGGTCTGAGAGAGACACACTAGTAGGATAAGGAAGCTGAATCGTTTGCCTAACCTACACCGACAAAGGTAACGACCCATCTCCAGAGACAGACCCCGAAGGCCACGATGAACCAAAGACGACAGCGAGAGTCACAAAGGTGACCAAGACGATGATGCCACGCTGAAAAGAGCCGGTGAGAGGCAACAACCGGAGGAGAACGCGGATGGAGTGGCAGAAGGAACACAAAGCGTCTAACTCCCAAAGCCCCGAGACTTACGGCTACGAGGGCGGCTCCAACCGGGCTGTGTGCGACGATCCCGAACCGCACAAGACTCGGCCAAGAATGACGCGACAACGAAATCGAGTAGCAGAGAAAGGTTCATCCGAAGGCGAGGAACATGAGAAACATCGGGGACAGAGAAAGAGGGAGTAGAAAGGGTGCCTCTACTAGAAACAGGAATAGAGGTACCATCAGCCGTGACAACACGGACAGGAGAAATAAGAGACCGAAGAGCGCAGAATAGAAGACTCGGAGGTCATATGAAAGGAAGCTCCGAATCCGGATACCACGGGACGTACGATCGTAGAAACCGGTGGTCGCGCAGCGAAGAGCCAATCACAACCAAGCGCGCGGCGAGGAAGAGTCCGTAGTAGCGCGCACCACGAAGACCCCCGAGAATGTCCCGATCGAGAGTGCAACCGCAAGATCTGAAGAGCCCCGATGACGATCCCGGAACCGCCGACGTAACCGGGATCCCGCGTCCAACGTGTGGAGGAAGTGTGGCCAACCTTGCCACGTAGGTGCAAAGGACGAGGACGGAGACTCGGACCGCGGGGTGCGACGTAAACTGAATCCCAAGCATCAAGGCAAGTCGCGCTATCATGCGAGAGGGCGCGACCGGAGAGGTCGACGTACAATCAGGTCGACGAGGAGCTATCGCCCACACCCACGAGGCCACCAAAGGGGGCGTGGAGAGCAACATGCCGATGAAGACAGATTCGGCAAAGCGCGGTCATAACCACGTGAAGAGGCCGCGAAAGTCGGTAGAGCGGGCAGCGACGCACGGAGTCCACCGCGCCATAACCGCAGGAAGAGGCCGCAAAAGTCGATGTAGAGCGGCGGGCCGACGTAGACGAAGTCGGCGAAGCACGGCAGAGCCGCGTGAAGAGGCCGCAAAAGTCGATGTAGAACGGCAGGTCGAGGGAGACAAAGTCGGCGAAGCGCGGGCAAAGCCGCATGAAGAGGCCGCAAAGTCGGTATAGAGCGGTGAGCCGACGTAGACGGAGTCGGCGGCGAGCCGCGGGAAGAGGCCGCAACGGCGACGAAGAATGACTAGCCGTCATGCACGAAGACAGCGGACAAATACCAAGTACCGAAGGTGGGCCCAAAGAAGGGGCGGGATCAGCGGAAGACATAGCTTTTTTTTTTGTTTTTTTTTTGCCTTTTTTTTCTTTTGCTTTTTTTTCACCAAAGTCAACAAAGACGGGGCTTGGGCCGATCGGAAGAAGAGATCGACCGGAACCAAAGGGAGCAGAGGAGATCGTATTTCACCTCACGATCAGGAAGCAAGAGCAGACGATCTACCAGGGAATCGGGGGATCGGCCGACACCAGAACCAGGCGGGAGCAGAGATTGGACAGGGGATCGGCCGGACGGAATCGGCCAACCAGCAAGGACGGAATCGGCCAGGCGGACGCGCAAGTCGGCGGCGGTGGAATCGGCCGGGCGGAATCGGACGCCACGCGCACGAGGATTCGGGCTGCGAGGTGGCGCAAGACAAAGGAATCGGGCGACGGACGGAAGTTGAACAAGCAAACGTCGGCCGGGGGAGAGAGAGGATATTGCTCTGATACCATGTTAGAGCAATATGCTTGTTGTATTATCAAAGGCCACAATATATAGTACATGTACAGGTGGAAATATGCAGGAAGCCCCCTAACATATGGGGAAACTACAATATACAGATATATACATGTAACACAGAGATCTACTATACCTTAGCGGGGCTTGTCCACGTCCAAGAAGAAATCGAGCATCTTGGATTTCACCACCAATCTACAGAGATCTTCTCAAATTCCTAAAAAAATAATAGTTAGGACATAAGAATCGAGATATGTTATCAAGATAACTGACTGCAATTTCTGTGGAATAAAGTACAAAAACAATCTGCCCTTAATTCATTACTATTTAGATCTACATCATAATTCAGCAGTTTGGTACACAGGCTCCCATAAATTGAACTCTAAATACTTTCATGACAATACGGTAAACAAAATAGCAGGTTGCAGGGTACAACAAAATGAATTATAATAGTAATACCTTGCTTTCAGCCCTGCTCATGCCTGTCTTGCTAATGCTACTCCTTTTTTGGAGAGTTTCAAAGCTACTCCATGCATAGCTAAAAACCATTGTCAGTTTTTTATACTGACACTGAAAATCTGTGATTGAGCACAAATATTATTTAGCACCCATAAACCCAAGAGAAGAAAACGGGGAAAATGGGCTCATGACAGACCTATACACATGCCAATAAAACAATACCTAAAGTATCGGCTCTCTGAATCCCCGATTCCATGAACATCAATTTCCCGTGCACGATATTTAGAAGCAAAGCGCTAAAAAGTCATTATGGAATGTATTTTTTCATATAGCATTGCTTTAGGATAAACGCACGTAATTTTGCATCCACCTAGACAAATCAGTTTCACCAACTTGTGATGCATCAATAGAATTAAAACAAAAGGGCATGTATACTATTAATCACCTCACCACGCCATCGCAAGAACTCACGCCAAACTCTTGCAGCAACCCTCCACTGTATTTCCTGCCTACAGCATGAAGAGAAGAGATATATATTCAAGCAAAATTATTGTGTCGAGACAACAGAGTACAAAGGAAATATCGGTGTGGAGCTTGTACCAGCCATGGAAAATATGAACTCACATGTTACCTGTTATCACCATTGTTAAGAATCTTCTAAACACCGAAACCCTAGCTGCAAGTTAGAAGACCCAAATATTCCTGTGACTCTTCTTTTGCTCAAATCCATGCCAAAGCTGAAAAACAACAGCAAACCATCATCAACATCAACAGTTTTATTATCACCGGAAAATTTAGAAATACACATCCAAATATATATGCAGATCTAGAGCACATGAGTACCTCCGCGGTCGTCGCTCGCCGTCCTCTGTCTACCGGATCTTCTCCACGAGCTGGAGCCCCGGCGTCGTGCTGCTCCACCTGCCCCATGAGACGGAGCCGGAGCTCGCCGCGCCCAACCAAGCCCGCCCGCGCCCGCCCTTCCCGAGCTCGCGCCGGCCTCCCCTTCCCTGAGCCGGAGCACGCCGCGTCCGCTCACAGCCGCCCCCGCTCGATCTGGAGCTCGCTCGCGCCATGACGGAGAGATTCAGGAGGCGGCTCCTGCCCAGAACCGCCGTCGTCGTGCCTCCCGGCACTGCGCCGGCCTGGTCGCCGCGCCGCTCCGTCCCGAGCGTCCGGTGTCGCCGCGCGGGGGAGAAGGAGATCGCCATTGGGGAGGAGAGGGGCGGGGGGATTGGGGAATGAATTGGGCTGCCCATGCGATCTAGGTTTTCACCGCTCACGGATGGAGATTGAAGGCGACGAGAACGAGAGCATGTGGCTGCCTCCGACCAGTGGACCCCGCACGGAGCCGGTCCCAGGAGTCATGGACTCAACAAGAGGCTGCGGATGTGTCACAAAAATTCACAGATCCAATGGTCGAGGTGAAAAGTGGGGGTGGGTTTTTACTGTAGCTCGGCCAATGGACGATCAAGATTGTTTTGCCCCCTTGGAGTGGCCTGGTTAGCCGGGTACTCTAGCATCATTTATAGGAGAAATAAAACTAGACCTACGAACTTCTTTGGCTACGGGGATTCTACGGACAAGTGTGAAGTGAATTGGTTGGCTGAACTTGCTAAAAAAATCAGGAACATATCATGGAGAAGTCTTCTATAGGGAAAACTCGTATTGTGCTATTTTGTTCCAAATGAGTATAATTTTTATAAGAAATATTACTGCTTCATGTAGTATGCACATACAAAAGGATCAAGAAGTTGGCACAAATATTATGTAACCAACTTTGTAAACCGCACACACTGCTTAGTAGGCCTATTTGACCGATTATTCTATTTAATCTACGCACTAAATAAAAAATGGAAAGAATCATATTAATTTTGGTAGTCCAACCAAATCAGTGTTGCCGACTAAAGACCAGAAATCAAGCCACCATATATGCCTAATATTTTGTTTCCATTTCAGAGCGCTGCAAAATACAACATATGTACTATATTTTTTTTTTACTTGATGGCATTTCTAGTTATGCTAACTCCAAGGTCTTTCCAAGGAGAAATGTACATTTTTACACTTGTACAAATGTTAGCAAACTCTACGCACGGGTGACACACAACTCCTCGGACAATATCCTTCTCATTCCTCCATGCCCACCCATATACTTATAAAAATATGAAGTTCTGCACCACCCTCACATATGTTTTGAAATTAGGTAGGAAAAACGAAAGATGGTATCAGCAAAAATCAATCAAATTGTGACAACTCTAGATTAGGTACTACTTCATTAAACACCAACAGAACTGTGATATCTAGAGAAATACTTAATGCTAGGAATCATTCACACAACTTGTTCAGGAAAATCTTAAAACAAAATCTAACCTTACAACGTTGTGGTGTGGGTCCTTGTGTTGCGCCACTGGGGATGTACAAAACCAAAGAACACAAACACCTTGGCAACTGCTGAAGAGTTAAGCTGAATGGCGATATATAGTGCACATTAAGCCATGTCGTTATAGGCCATCTAAGTAGCAGACCAGGTTCCTCTTGGGGTCTTGGCTATGGCAAGCTCATGACCTGATTCTGTGCTTTTTCATCTACTTTTTCATTGGTTGAAGGAATACCACAAAATTGAGGAAAAAAGTTTTCAACAAGTTTTCAAGCTATCAACAAGTCTCCAATGAATCTGGTGCTACCAATATTTCCTCTGATCTAATTTCATAGTGTCAGCACCATATGGTCGATAGTCGGGGTAAGTGAGTTACAACAACAGAAGCTACATCAAATTATCTTTCCAATAGAAAACACCTCATATCATTTGGAGTTGTCTATCCAAAACAATGAAGTTTTAGTGGGAGGTGTCCAAGCTAAAAGGTTCTTGAATTTCTGAGAAGCTTCTCAATAACTCCTCAAGTTGACTTTTCTCTGGATTATTTTCACATCTAAGCGGTTACATAGTTTGCCTCCTTTCACACACCTAAGCTAGTTCTTCCTTTTTGAATGGACTTTTGGCATTTCAGATTTGAAAACAAAGACGGAGGCTCATCCTGACATTGGATAGACCTTTCTACCATATTCTTGTGATTCCTCGCGAATTTGCATCTAATTTGTGCTTCACGACTTAAATGTGGTTGTATGGGTTAGAGTTTGTGATTCCCTTGGGGATTGCACCTAGTTCCAGATCCACAACTTGAGCATGGCCGTGTGAGCTAGTTTGCGAATTGTGGATGATTGTCTCAGACTGCAGGCTACGGTTTGCATCCTTTTCGCTGGGTCACAATCTCTTATTTTCGATTTTGGGAGCTTGCATCTAGTTATTCCCCTTGTATCCTTGATCTTACGGCGTGAAGATTGGGTCAAAATCTGCGAGCACCTTTTACCCTAACCCAGTGCGTATCACCATCTTTTTTTGATACATCTAGATCTAATATAAATATATCTGATCACTTAATCAAAATAACCATGCATACATATAAACAATGTCGATGCGATTAGCAATACACAATCGACATGTAAAATAATTGAGCTCTTAGACCAATCATATATGGACAGCTATCATGACTAAATGTCCGTAGGTTACGAATATCTGGACTAAGAACCGCTTGCTCGTTTAGCATGTTATAGGCAATCTTTTTTTTTCTTTTCAAATCAATTATAGTAATTTAACTTTCCACTTATTTAACTAAGTTATGAACATCATAAAATGCTAACTCGTTTCCAACCACCCTTGGACTAACTTTTATAGAGTTAACTTATTTCATCCACCAACCCATGTTTCACTTCTTTTATGGAAACTGCTGGGCGTCCCCTGGGGGATCTGATTCCCCAGCCCCCGGGTCCCCAGCCGTCGGATTAACCATTTTGACGGTTAGATTTGCATGTAGCAAAAAAACACCTTCGGCAGCAAAAAATCACCTCCGGCAGCAAATGACTGAAGCAAAAAACGGTTCGTTCAGAAAAGAAAATACAAGGCTAGGCTCGCCGGAGACCACGTAGCAAAAAAAATGTGCTAATGTAGCAAAAATGAAAATCGTCGGAGACATCGACGGAGAACTCACCGGAGATATCGCCGGAGACAACGTAGCAAATATATTATACAATTGCAGCAAAATCGTAGAAAAGTTTTATCTAAAATATTATACTAATGTAGCAAAACAGCAAAAATGTATTGCACAAAAAAGTGATATTGTATAAAAAACACATAGCACTTGTAGCAAAAAAGAAGTGCTCGTGTAGTAAAACCAGACATCGTCAGAAACATCAACGGGGACCTCGCCGGTGACCTCCCCGGAGACCCGGTAGCAAACATATTGTATAGTTGTATCAAAACCCCAAAAAATTTGTATCAAAAAATTTATGCTAACGCCAGAGACCTAAGTCAGCAAACTCCCAGTAGCAATGGCCGTCGCCCATGACAGCAACTTCGATGGCCGCCGCCAGCAACTCCGCCAGTCTCATGTAGCAACGCTCGTCGCCCATAAGGTAGCAGCTCGGAGGCGGCCGGCGACAACGATGGGGTGGCTGCAGGAGGAGGTAGGCGGCGCGACGGCCGGCAGAGGGAGGCGCGGGAGAACGGCGGCTTGGCGGAGGAGTGCGCGAGCGGAGGACGCGGAGGGGATCAGGGCAGGGGAGCCGGCGACCGCGGGGGACGATATCCGCGGCCGCAGTAGGAGGACGAGTTTGGGGCAGGTGGCGGCCGCTCGCAGGGCTCCTCTGATGGCTCCTGGTGACGGGGCTTCCGGCGGCGGGGCTTCTCCGATGGCTACTGGCGGCGGGGCTCCCGGCGGCGGGGCTTCTCCGATGGCTACTGGCGGCGGGGATCCCGGCGGCGGGGCTTCTAGCGGCGGAGCTGTGGGAGGGAGGCGCGGAAGGCTAGGACGGCGGTGCGCTTGGCCGGAGCTGCGGCGGCTCGCGAGGCCGGAGTTGCGACGTTGCCCATGGCTGGTGTCTGGCCAGAAACGAATCGTGGGAGGATGGGAGGATAAGGCTGGGCCTACTTGCAGATTCTGTGTCACGTGGACCGAAGGCAGCCCGCACGATCGGTACGATCGAACGGACACCCACCAGGAGGTTGCGAGAGCTTGATCCCCCGGGGGAACAGGATCATTTTCCTTCTTTTATTATGCCTAGCTACTTCGGACTTAACATATACCATGTGACTACCCCCACTCTTTATATACAACACCATATAGCGACACACTAGCTTGCGTTAGAGTTCCAATAACCGTCGCCCAAACTAATTAACACCTGATCCTGTTAGCATCATACACGGAAGGTTGAGTCGATCGGGTGAGAATCGTATTGCACACTACATGCAACGAAAGAATTTACTTTGAATTGGAGGCATTAGGAAAAGCATATAGGGGTTGGTTCATAACTTCACTACAAATCTACAATAGGCCTGAACTCATCCTTTTGCTAGACGAGTTTGCTTCTCTCCGGCTATAGACGAGTAATCAGGTCAGAAAGCGCAGACGTGCGTAGTGCTCGCCATGCGCGTTCCAGTCATCGCATTCGAGCCACGTGGCTATTCTCTCCGGCTTCACGAACAGCTAAAAGGGGCGCAAGTCTTCGCACTCGAGCGACATGGTGTTTTTTACAGCTCGTGCGGTGCCTTTTTAGTTTTGGTTTGGGTCAGCATTTTTCGTAAGTGCTTGCCGCTAGTACTCCTTAATTTGCTGCATGGACTTGAGATATTCAAGATGCATGCGTGAAAGACAGAGGAAGCTCTTTCATTTTGGTCCTTCAAATCCATGGATGTTTTTTCTTTTTTCCATTTTAGCGAAACTGGTGGGCTTTGTTGGTACTCCCTAGTCCCTCCGTATTGGTTTAACAGGTGCGCACGGATTTTAAGGTAAAGTTCAACCACTAATTTGGTTAATAAAATATAAATTATATATCTACAAAATATATAAGTTAGATTTGTACTCAAACAATAATTTTTATGACATATATTTTATATTTTATTGATAAAAATAATGATCAAAGCAAATTCTTGAATTACGTGTGTGTGTGTTAAACCGATCCGGAGCAAATACAAATAAATCACTGATTACTAGAGAGATTACAAAGTCATGGACACGTGCCATGAGCTTTAATTTACTGTGTGTTCGGTATGGGTTAGCCGGCGCCGTCGTGCTGCTTAATCAATGCGCTTGTACCACTAGCCCAATGGGACAAAGCAAATGGATGATGCCGGCACAAGGCAACAGGATACCGGCCGCGGCCGGCCGCTAGTCTGAAACGGATGGACGGTTTCCATGTAGCTGCGAGATCGGCTGACTTCTTCGTCGGAAACGATCTGGTGCTACGTGGTCTTCTCAAGTTTCCGTGGACTAGAGGAGAAACGTCGCTAGCTGACATTAACTTGTCTCTCGCGTGCGTTATTTGACCGTCCATTCTTCGATTGATCCCAAGTTGCTCGAGCCGCACCGGCACGTAGAATAGAACGTATGCAATTCCGTGGACAAATAATGGTCGAGCGGCGACCATGCATTGATGCATGCATATACGTTCTAGTCGTAGAAAGTAAGCCCTTGTCGTTTGTTTTTGTCAAAAGGGTTTCCTGCATCTCAGCAAGACCGACCTCGCGCGATATAGTTGCACAATTTAGCGATAAGTCTCTCAAATGCGATCAATATACCCGCTCTGTTCCATAAAAATACCTCAACTCTGTCTAAAACTTATAGTATAATAAATCGAGTTTAGATACATCTAAATTTAGACAAAGCTAAAACTTCTTTTGTAGTATGGAGAGAATAGAATACTGAAACAGCTTGGTAACATTATTATAATAGTCCATCTGGCTCTCGCTCTACGTAATCATCGTGTTGTACTACGTGAACATTTTTTTGCTATGTGAAGTTTTTATTGCATGAATTTTTTTGTTAGTTGCACTAGATTTTAACTTTTAAAAACTCAATTGCAACTCATATAGGACTATTACGTAAACTTATTGTTGTACCGCGTGAAATCCTTTTTGTCAGTTCTAGTCCACTTCACCTTCGAAGAAAAACTTAGTTGCAATTCACTTGCAACACATAGGGCTACTATGTTGCTGTGTGAACAAATTTTAGTCAGTTGTGACCCACTTGAAACTAAAAAAAAGAGTTGCATTTCCCTTACAACTCATAGCAGAGCAAAAATCACGGAGCAAATCTAAGAGCTATTTTTTCGATAAAAAAACTAGCAAAACCCTAATTAGGACAATCTTTTAAATTAAATACTTAACAACAACACTAAATGAAGGACAACCAAGAAAGAGTCATGTTGAATTGTTGATTCTAATACCTCAGTAAAGTATAGCATAATCACAATGGCACACATCCTGAAATCCAGAACGAGTGGCAAATCTAAGGCACAAAGACTAGACAATTAATAAAGCTGCATGAAAATTGACCAAGAGATGTCATCCACGAAATTTCGCCAGGTGTCAACTTAAAAGCGAAGTAGCAACCTTGCGAGTCAACCAAACAGCATATATAGGCTATAGAAAAAGTCCTTAATTGGCATGTTTGAACACCTCGATCGAACTGGGAGAAGCTACCTTAATTAGATTAACCGATTGGTCAAAATGAGCACCACTGACGACTTCTAACCTACCCTCGCTTTCCTTCCAAAATAAAATGTCAACAGTCATCTGCCGTACGTGACCGGCGACTTTTCACGTTATGCTCACACAGCGATAGACACTAGCGCCGATGGCATATGTCTCCTTCAATTCCTCGCTTGCCGACTGGCCGGCCGGTAGGCGGCAGGCCAGTATAGTCTCAGTCTTTTCTCTCGGCCTCCGCTCTATAAAACCTCGTGCACTCCATTGCCACACCATAAGTCCATAGCTAGCGCAGACAGATAAATTCAGTTCATCGGCGAGGAAATTGAGCAAGTACCATCGATCGAGCTGCCATGACCGCGATGACTATGGATGTGTCTTCTCCCTCCAAGAAAGGAGGCCTACGGGGGCCGCGCCCGAAGGCGCTGAAGGTTTCGTCTTCGCCGTCACCAACTTCGAGGCCGTCGACCAAGAAGAACAGCGCCAGCGATGGCGGCGCCGCGCCAGTGATCGTGTACGAGCACACGCCCAAGGTCGTGCACGCGCGCCCGCATGAATTCATGACCGTGGTGCAGCGCCTGACGGGCATGCGGCCGACGTCATCGCTGGTGCCGTTGCCTGGCTACGACGTCCACGTAGCTCCGGTAGAAGAGGGGGCAGGAGGAGGAGACCCATTGCTGCTCACCCTCGGGCAGCATAATGCGCCGCCGGCCATGTCGGCGGGGCAGCTCATGTCCCCCGGTGGATTCTTCTTCTCCCCCAACACCATGCAGTACATCCAGGATCTCAGCAGCCCCATGTTCTAAATTTCTAATCAACCAGGAATCAAACCAAGGTGGTCTATAAGATTATACAAAATATACATGTAAATACAAATCAGGTAGCTAGGGATGGTGCAGAAAGTGCATGCCAGTTTAAGCTGTTGGGCTGTTTGTTCGGAAGTTTACACGAGATTGATCGAGCGATTGAAATCCGCGCGCACAGCACAACACATTGTTTTGTGCACTTCTATTTTGTATTATTCAGTTTAACGCAACACCTGTACATGTTTGTTCATCAACTGTGGGAGCATCCTCACACAAGCTCCTTCTCCCGATATACGTACACGAAAGAGCATGTTGTCAAATACGTTGATTCTCAAGTACTGAAGGGTCTAGAGGTAGTTTCAAAATTCTAACTCAATTTCAGCCACATCGTATACCAAATTTCTTTGGCTTAACTTATTGCCTCCGCCAACCCATGTTCCGCTTTCGTAATATTATGTCTAGCCAATTTAGACTTCACTTATATAATATGTACTCATACTCTTTATAGAAAACAAGTACCTTTCGAAGAAAACCTTGGCGAAAGTTAAAAGTAAGCCTACTGATTCACCCTTCTGGAAATGACTAATGAAAGTAAAAGGGGGTTTTTTCAGTAGGGAAAATTTGAGGTATGCTCCAGAGAAGGAGTACGTTTTTGAGAAAATAGATGGTTAGGTGATCAGACCCTTGCATCTCAGTATCCTCAACTACATAACATAGTTAATCGTAAGCATGATACGGTGGCAAATGTTATGAGCCCAACTCCGGTAAATATCGGTTTTCGGAGAAGGCTAATTGGTGAATGGTGATAAATGAGATCAATGGGTACACCTATGCCAAAGACTGATGGGGATAAATTTAAATGAGGATCAAGATAAGTTTATTTGGGGCCTAACTGTTAAATCTATGTATGCTGACATGTTAAGTGGGCATACAAGATATCTTCGTAAATATCTTTGGAAGATAAAAATTTCACTAAAAATTAAAATGTTTATGTGGTTCCTTAGTAAGAAAGTTCTCTTGACCCGTGATAATCTAGCAAAGAGGAATTGGAATGGAAATACGAAATGCTCTTTCTGTGACGCTGAGGAATTAGTGGAACATTTATTTATTTTCAGTCCTTTTGCTAGGCTTATTTGGCGGGTGGTTTTTGCTGCATATAATATTCCACCTCCATCCAATGTCACAAATATGTTTGGGAATTGGCTTAATTTAACTGACAAAACTGATAAAGCTAGAATTTGCATTGGTGTTTTGGTATGTTGGTCAATTTGAAATTGCAGAAATGATATTGTTTTTAACAGAAATGACTACTAATTTCTTGCAAGTTATTCACACTATGGTTCACTGGATCCAGCTCTGACGTTTCTTGCTCCCGGTGAACCAGTGGAAATGCATGGTTTCTGGATGCAACCGCCTTCGAATGGTTGCTCAGGATATTTTCTACCGGGCTACTTGACGGCCTATTAAGAGATTACACGATGTCTAGATTGCTTAGCGGTTCTCTCTTTTTTTGATGGTTGATTTTTGTATCGACCTTCGTTGATCCTTGAATTGTAAACTTTAAATATTCGTTTTTTAATAGAAGAATGTGTGCATCAACCAATGCAGAGGCCGAGGTTCACCCCATTTTGAGAAAAAAAAAAGATAACACCAGGTACTACATTGAGTTCCTTACATTGCCCCCTCTCCAATTTCTCATTTCTTCCTCTGAGGCCGGTACGGGGCGTCCGACTGGCATGTTGTGAGATTTTTCATAGGCCACAGGCACCGTACCAACCAAATGAAGATCTAATCCTAGTAAGCATCATAAGTGGAAGCTTGAGTCCGATGCCAATCATGGTGCATACTACATACAACAAGCGCATTTACTTGGAATTGGAGGCATTAGGAAAACTGTAGAAACATTCCGGCATATCTTCACAATAGTCCACCTCAACGCATATCTTTCCTTGTACTCGTAGATACGCGTTTGCTTCTCTCGGACGACAAGTAGGAATGTAGGAACCTGCATATAGCTAATACTGTCCAGCTGCTTTGTTGCTCTGTTCAGTAAGATATTTGTGAGCCTGCTGTGCTGCTTTTTGGTGTTCACGAATCACGACAGGAGGTGTGCCAGTTCTTGCCTTGGCTACAACGGGGCATGGTTTTAATTTTTTTTGATAAAGGAAATATATTAATATTAAAAGATACCAATTACATCTAGCCTCTGCAACAACGCAACACCCTAATGGCAGTATAGATGCACCCAGCCAAAAAAGATAAAAGAAAACTAAGAAAGAAAAGTCTCACTATAGTATCTCAGGCCTAGCAACAGTAATACATCCACCCCTAGACAACACATGAAATACGGACTCTCCAAAAGCGACGCTTTCAAGAAGGGAACAGTGTACCAGCGCCGTCGTCGTTCGATCAAAGATCTTAGATTTTCACCCTGAAGATAGTTCCCACTCTCAAAACAATGCCTCCAACAAGGTCGTTGCCAGATACAACCAGTTAAGGCCAGACCTTGGGTTTTCACCCTGAAAGGTAGGACTCTGAACTTCACTTGTTCTGTCGCCCCAACTTTCATACCACTGCTGTGAATCCTGGAAAACCAAGCAAGTTCCTCAACATCGCGGAGACTTGAACCTTCTTTAGCTAATCCCCCAATCTCGCCTTCATGAAATTTTCTGCTTCTGACTTCACCATGGACCAAAGTCTCTTGATGTCAACACAGAACAGAGATTCGCACCACTCCCTCCGGAACCAAACAGTCATGTGAACTCTAGGCAAAAGATACACTGTTCCATTCGCTGTCGGAGCCTTCCGGAACTCATCACTCTGGCTAGATGAAGAAAGATCGGCATCCGGAACGTCGTCATCTTTGCGAAAGAAGAACCTTAGGACCACCACCATGAAAGCCGGAACGGCCGGCTCCCACGCCTCCGCCATGGCTGGGAACCGCGGTTCATCTTCCTCCTCCAACCCGACCAGTGGAGGTCAGCAGCGATCCCGCTGCCGCCCTTTCCCCGCCGAGTTCCGCCACACCATCGCGTCTCCCGCCATGATCTAGGTGAAGTAGCCGAAGGCCACCGCCACCAGACCCACCGTCCACCGTCGCCGCCCCTGGAATACCCCGCCTCCGTGCAAAGGGGAGTCCATGGACGTGCCACCACCGCTTCCTGCCTTTGGCAGCCGGACGCGGCCTCCACCGCCAACCCCGATGGCGGGAGCGGCCAGCAGGAGGAAGATGGGCCACCTCTTCTTGGGTTCGGGTCGTCCGGAGCCTCCTCGCGCGAGATGACCCGGGGCGAAGGTGGGAAGGGAGGAGAGGGGCTGGGAGGGGGCGGTGGTGGAGGGAGGGAGGGGCGGCGGCGGCGCTGGGAGGGTGGAGGGGCGGCGGCTAGGTCAGGGAGGGGCGGCGGCTACCAAAACTGTGCCAGTAGTATGACTTATGGCATGGGATTGAACTATCTAAGATGTGCACATGAAGCTAAGACAAATTTCTTTCATTCCAATATCTCGATCTTCTAAGACCTCTTTGTTTATTTGGTGAAACTAGTGGGTTTTATTAACTTGTTGATTTAACCACATAGCTTACAAGTTGTGTACAAATCATAATGCCGATACATAGTGTTGCAACGAGCCAAAACTTCTTGTGCGGTGTCATTTCCACGGTTAGCTGACGCACGATAGCCATATAGATCTGGATAAGGCAAGCTATGTCGATGATGCATGGCATACCTTTTGTTGAGACAGATAGTTTGTTTGATCTACATGGTTTACGAGAGGCTCTGAGGTACAAATCACAGCCAGGAAATCCGGTCAAAGGCTGGTCTTTGGCCAGATCTGACCGTGGCCGTCTAGGAGATGCGGTGTGGTGGTGGTCTTGGTTGAGGGAGTGGCTCTAAGGTGGCCCGTCCGATGAACAAGCTGCTGAATGAAGTTCTGGTGTAGCAGATTCGGGTGAAACCTTGGTTTCGGCCATTAGCCGGAGCCGATGATGGTGATGTCTTGTACGTTCTTGAAGGCATCATCGAAGTGAAGATCCTAGCTCCCTTGGATACTGTCCATGGGAATCCCAGATCTTTGGATTTGATGATGGCGATGCTCCCCGTTGTTTTCCCTTTAGGAGCATCAATCTTGGAGTTGTGCATCACCTCGAGGAACCAACGGATGGTTTTGTGGCAGAGTGGTGCTATTTCTTTCACATTGATGTAGGCGAGTATCGGTGGCGTGGCGCAGCAGGGTGGACGCATGAGTTTGCACGCGCGCAGGGCGGCGGCATTGTCTAGTGTCACGCGTCTACAGAAAGTCCGGCAAGGTTGCGTAGGTCCATGTCCTGGAGATTGGTTAGCGGAAAATGATGGAGGTGATTTCTGTAGCATGGGCATGCGGTGCATGCCGAGTGACAAATGATTAATTTGTCAATGCCTACAGATCGTAGACTAGGGTTTTGCTAGAAGTAGAGGGCAAGTAGATCTCGAAGGTTTCAGCCGAAAAGTACTCGCTGATTGTAAAAACTAGGGTTCTATTGACAATAGATTCGATCCTTTCTTTGTCCCTCGGCTCCCCTTATGGAGGCGGAGCCGAGGGTTTTCGTAATACACAAGTTACAGAGTTCGGGAGGGTTTCGTACCCATCCCGTAATATTACAAGTCTCTATATTTCCTAATACAATCTATCTTTCGTTAACACTAAATGGGCTTCCGAATCTTCTTATTCTTCGAGTCCTGGGCCTTTAATAAACCCCGGGTACCACCTTCGGCAGGCCCATTGGGGATGCCTATGTCAGTAGCCCCGAGATTTTTCTTGAATCGAAGAATCAGGGAAAATCTCCAACTTTAATCATTCAATAATCTTGTCGAATTTAATGCATAACCTTTCGATATTCAAATATTATTTTGTACAGGGATAACGGTAATTGGGGCTAGTTCATCTGACGGATCAGGTACTAGTTAACTGCTCTAGTGGCAATCCACAAAAACCTACTTCAAAATCACGTCCCTGGACATGTTCTCGGGATACTGGTGTAAACTTCGACAGGTGCCGCTTAAGGTCTTACAATTCTGTCGAGTCCCAGTCATATTTTATCGGGTACCTAACGCGTCCGTTAGGATTTTCTTCGTATCTGTTGATACGGAAAAAAAGTAGCAATCCGCCGTCAGAGACGGTGCCACGCCGCTCAGAACGGATCTGGGGTCTTACCTTCGCAAAATTTTGCGGCATTCAGAGATTTATTCGCGACTTCTAGCGCTCTGAAAATATATTGTCGAGTGCTTTTCGGCTGCTGGAATAGCACATTTTATTGAGTCATATTTGATGACTTATTTTGTCCTTCCGATGGGAGTATATGTAGAGTTATCTGCATAACTCGAAATATACTTTTTTATTTTGGTTTAAATTCATCGGGCACGCGAACAGCGTTCCCGATGGGAGTAGCTCCCGAGGCTACAGCCAAGGACTTGTGCTTGGTTGTAGGCTCCAGCGATTAATATCTTCTGCCACTATATTGATAATCCTTCCCGAGCTTTTTCATATCTATCGGGTGCGCAGTCCCGATGGGAGTAGCCCGAGGCTATGAACAAATGCTTGCATTTGGTCATAGGCTCTCGCCATTTCTATTTTGTCATACTCGAAGTTTTCTTTTTTAAAGTAACCCCGAGCATTTGGGCAAAAACTTGTATTTGATCAAAGGCTCTAAAATAATCTTGTGTTGTCGATATTTTCACCAGGCTCTAGTCGAGTTTCTCTTTTACCTCGGTGACGTCATTGCTGATGATAGCCACGATTCTGTATTGGAAACATGCGAAAACCGCTCCACTCACTGCCTCGTGGGTCCAGATCCCCTCTCCGATGGACACGTCGTGCAAGTGGGAGGACACACGTCTCCCGCTTTTACTGGCACATGTACTGCAGGTTCTGTAATTTCTCGTCATAATGAAATTCCATTTTAGCCCTTGACTACGTGTACAGCATCTGGTCCACAATTTCTTCATCCAACGGTGCGTCGTTTCACCGCACCTGCATATAAGGTCATCGTCTTCCTCAATCAATACTTCCACTCGCGCCGCACTTCTGTTCCTCTGCAAAAAAATCCTCCATTGCTCTCATCGCTTTGAGCGCTCCTCCAAGCTCGTGCTGTTCTGCTCCATTCTAGTACAAACCATCACCCTCGCGACACACTAAGCACAGCACTCCAAAAATCCCCAATGGCCACCGAAGATTTGGAGTGGGAGAGATCCAAGATCTCTAGCCAAGACATGAACCTGCTGAAGAAGCTGGGGTTCGCCAAGAAGAAGAATGCGCTGCGCTTCCCCCACGAGGAGAGCTACCCATCTCCTCCAATGGAGTACCGGGTTAGCTTCGTTGATCATCTCATCCGCGGTCTTTCCCCTCCTATCCATGAATTTCTTCGAGGTCTTCTCTTTGTTTATGGGCTTCAGCTTCATCAGCTGACGCCCAATTCTATCTTGCACGTGTCGATTTTTATCACATTGTGCGAATGCTTCCTCGGAGTCCAACCTAATTGGGCTTTGTGGAAGCGCATCTTCTGCCTCCGCCGTAATGGCTCCCACGGCGTCGCCTATAATATTGGCGGCGTCGTTATCTGTGTTCGCTCCGACGTCGATTACTTGACGTCAAATTCTGATTCCGTCTAAGGGTGGCGCAAGAAGTGGCTATATGTGCACGAAGAAAGCTCTTATTCATAGAGTACAACATCGCCCCTTCGACCGAAAAACCAAAATTCTTCACCGCCGCTCCCGGATGCGAAGCTACTGAAGAAGAGAAATTGGCGACGAGGCGCTGATGACTCGCATCCGTGAGCTTCCAGTACCCGTGGCAAGGAACCTGTCGGTATCCAAATCACACCTACTTCCTTAGGATTAGAGTGCAGCCTCTGCAGGCTCGAAAAAACCCTTTGGACGTATGCTGGTGATGAAGACGTCGAGAGGCTCTCGGATCTTCCTGCGAAGGACTTGGAGAAGCTGATTCGAAGAATCTCCAAGCTTAACAAGAAGGACACCGTTCCATCTTCTTGCAAAGTTAAGCCATTTTGTAACGCCAATCCTCTTCCTGAGGTGATTGATCTTTGTGACTATTATGCTGTCTTCACAGATTATTTCTGTCGACCACTTTATTGATAGCGAAATATAACTGCTTTATCGATATTCTTTATATTCCACATGGTCACCTTGTTTTATCTTCTCTTCCTCCCCTTCCCGAGGGTGGGGAAGTCGAAGAACGGGTTGTTGTCACCGACGACAACCAGGGTACTTCTCGCCCTGAAAGTGGAGTCGGGGTTCCCAAAAATGCGGCTTCACTTGAAAAAGAGAATGAAACAGAGGTTACTTCGTCGACACGCTCATCTCTCCCCGCTGCTTCTCCAAAAGGCAAGAGGAAAAAAGATGAAACTATTGACTCTGGCGCCTCCAAAGCCGATACTTCCCGTGCCGAAAAGACTGCACCTGATGCCGGGAAGAAGGCTTTGGATCTTTACGATGTTGCTCTTATCAGCTCGTAAGTTTTTTTTAATGCACTACACTTGTCCCTTCTCGATACTTTTCCAAATTGTTTTCTTATCTTGTCGCTGAATTTGTTATATTAGCGATGAAGAGGAAGATGCACCCATTGACGCGACTGCTCGAACGAGCACGTCCCGTACTTTGGTTGTCTCGGAAGCTCATCCTGATGGCGATGAAACTTCGCCTCCTCAACAAAACCTGGAGCATCCAACTCCAGCTGTGAGCCCCCAGGCCTCTTCTCCGAAGAGAGCCAGGGTGGAAACAACCAAGGAACCAACCACACTAGTTGGTTGTTCCTCGACTCCTTTGATGGAAGAGGTAAGTTGTTTTCTTTTGTTCTGTATTTATTTTACTGCTTTGACTTTCCCTCTCTTTGTGCTTCTTGATGTCGAGTGTTTCTTCTTCCTATATTGATCTTTTGGCATGATGATTTCTTCAGCCTTTTTGTAGGATAACGTAGCATAGAAAACAAAAATTTTCCTACGGCGAACACGCAATCCAAGCCAAGATGCAATCTAGAAGACGGTAGCAACGAGGGGATTGTCGAGACTCACCCTTGAAGAGATTCCAAAGCCTACAAGAGGAGGCTCTTGTTGCTGCGGTAGACGTTCACTTGCCGCTTGCAAGCGCGTAGAAGATCTTGATCACGATCGGTTCCGGCGCCACAAACGGGCAGCACCTCCGTGCTCGGTCACACGTTCGGTTGTTGATGAAGACGACGTCCACCTCCCCGTTCCAGCGGGCAGCGGAAGTAGTAGCTCCTCTTGAATCCGACAGCACGACGGCGTGGTGTCGGTGGCGGTAGAAGTCCGGCGGAGCTTCGCTAAGCTATGCGGGCAATATGAAGTGGAGGAGCAAAGCTAGGGTTTGGGAGGGGTGGCCGGCCACTCTATGGGGGCGGCCAGCTTGTGGTCTTGGGGTGGCCGGCCCCCTCCCTTGGCCCCTCATTATATAGGTGGATCCCAAGTGTTGGTGTCCAAGTCTTCGAATAAGACCCGAAACCAAACCCTTCCATATGGTGGGAAACTTTCCCTCCCACTAGAGGTGGGAATTCCACCTTCCATGGGGGGGGTGGCCCCCTAAGGGGAGTCCACTTGGGACTCCTCCCCCACTAGGGTTGGCCGGCCATGGAGGTGGAGTCCCATGTGGACTCCACCTTCCTTGGTGGTTTCTTCCGGACTTTTCTAGAACCTTCTAGAACCTTCCATAGAACCTTCCGCATCATTTTATTCACATAAAATAACATCCTATATATGAATCTTATTCTCCGGACCATTAACTCCTCGTGATGTCCGGGATCCCATCCGGGACTCCGAACAAATATTCCAACTTCATTCCATATTCAAGTACTACCATTTCAACATCCAACTTTAAGTGTGTCACCCTACGGTTCGTGAACTATGCGGACATGGTTGAGTACTCACTCCGACCAATAACCAATAGCGGGATCTGAGATCCATAATGGCTCCCACATATTCAACGATGACTTTAGTGATCGAATGAACCATTTACATACGATACCAATTCCCTTTGTCACGCGATATTTTACTTGTCCGAGGTTTGATCATCGGTATCACACTATACCTTGTTCAACCTCGTCTCTGACAAGTACTCTTTACTCGTACCGTGGTATGTGGTCTCTTATGAACTTATTCATATGCTTGCAAGACATTAGACGACATTCCACCGAGAGGGCCCAGAGTATATCTATCCGTCATCGGGATGGACAAATCCCACTATTGATCCATATGCCTCAACTCATACTTTCCGGATACTTAATCCCACCTTTATAACCACCCATTTACGCGCAGTGGCGTTTGATGTAATCAAAGTACCTTTCCGGTATAAGTGATTTACATGATCTCATGGTCATAAGGACTAGGTAACTATGTATTGAAAGCTTATAGCAAATAACTTAATGACGTGATCTTATGCTATGCTTAATTGGGTGTGTCCATTACATCATTCATACAATGATATAACCTTGTTATTAATAACATCCAATGTTCATGATTATGAAACTAATCATCTATTAATCAACAAGCTAGTTAAGAGGCTTACTAGGGACTCTTTGTTGTTTACATATCACACATGTATCAATGTTTCAGTTAATACAATTATAGCATGGTATATAAACTTTTATCATAAACATAAAGATATATAATAACCACTTTTATTATTGCCTCTTGGGCATATCTCCAACAGTCTCCCACTTGCACTAGAGTCAATAATCTAGATTACATTGTAATATACCTAACACCCATGGCATTCTGGTGTTGGTCATGCTTTGCCCTAGGGAGAGCTTTAGTCAACGGATCTGCTACATTCAGATCAGTGTGTACTTTGCAAATCTTTACTTCTCCATCTTCGATGTACTCGCGAATCGAGTGGTAACGCAGCTTGATATGCTTCAGCCTCTTGTGTGACCTTGGCTCTTGTGCATTGGCGATGGCACCCATGTTATCACAATAGATGACAAATGGGTCCAATGCACTAGGAACCACACCGAGCTCTACAATGAACCTCTTCATCCATACCGCTTCGATGAAGCCTCAAGCCGCTATGTACTCCGATTCGTTGAGGATTTCGCCACCGTGCACTTTCGAGCTTGCCCAGCTTACTGCAGCACCATTCAATATAAACACGTACCCAGATTGTGACTTAGAGTCATCAGGATCGGTGTTCCAACTTGCATCGGTGTAACTTGTTACAACGAGCTCTTGGTCACCTCCATAACAAAGAAACATATCCTTAGTTCTTTTCAAGTACTTCAGGATATTCTTGACCGCTGTCCAGTGTTCCATTCCTGGATCAACTTTGATATCTGCTAGTTAAACTAACAGCATGTGCTATATCCGGTCTTGTACATAGCATGGCATACATGATAGAGCCTACTGCCGAGGCATAGGGGATCCGACTCATCCTTTCTCTTTCTTCTGCCGTAGCCGGTCCTTGAGTCTTACTCAAGACTTTGCCTGGTAACATAGGTAAGAATCCTTTCTTACTTTCGTCCATTCTAAACTTCTTTAGAATCTTGTCCAGGTATGTACTCTGTGATAGCCCTATTAGACGTCTTGATCTATCTCTATAAATCTTGATGCCTAATATGTATGATGCTTCACCAAGGTCTTTCATTGAAAAACTATTATTCAAATAACCCTTTACACGCTTAATAGTTCTATATCATTCCCAATCAATAATATGTCATCTACATATAATATCGGAATGCTACAGAGCTCCCACTCACTTTCTTGTAAATACAGGCCTCTCCATGACACCGTATAAACCCGAAGTCTTTGATCACCTTATCAAAGCGTCGGTTCCAACTTCTCGATGCTTGCTTCAGTCCATAGATTGAACGCTGAAGTTTGCATACTTTGTCAGCATTTTTAGGATCGACAAAACCTTTGGGTTGTACCATATACAACTCTTCCTCAATGTCTCCATTAAGGAACGCCGTTTTGACATCCATCTGCCAAATCTCATAATCGAAAAATGCAGCTATTGCTAACAAAATCCTCACAGATTTTAGCTTCGCTACAGGTGAGAAAGTCTCATCGTAGTCAACACCTTGAATTTGTCGGAAACCCTTTGCGACAAGTCGAGCTTTATAGACAGTAATATCACCATCTGTTTTTCTTTTGAAAATCCATTTATTCTCGACAGCCTTGCGGCTATCAGGTAATTCTACCAAAGTCCATACTTTGTTATCATACATGGATCCCATTTCGGATTTCATGGCTTCTTGCCATTTGTTGGAATCTGGGCTCATCATCGCTTCTTCATACGTCGCAGGGTCCTCATCATTGTTATCCACAATCATGACATTTAGACAAGGATCATACCAATCTGGAGTGGCACGATCCCTTGTCGATCTGCGAGGTTCAGTAGCTGTCTCACTTGAAGTTTCATGATCATTATCATTAGCTTCCTCTGTTGCCGGTGTAGGTGGTACAGGAACATTTTCCGGTACTGCGCTACTCGATCAACGAGTAGAGATTCTTCAATCTCATCGAGTTCTACTTTTCTTCCAGTCACTTCTTTAGTGAGAAATTCTTTCTCAAGAAAGGTTCCGTTCTTAGCAACAAAGATCTTGCCTTCGGATCTGTGATAGAAAGTGTACCCTATAGTTTCCTTAGGATATCCTATGAAGACGCATTTCTCCGCTTTGGGTTCTAGCTTGTCCGGTTGTAACTTTTTTACATAGGCTTCGCAACCCCAAACTTTTAGGAACGACAGCTTAGGTTTCTTATTAAACCATAATTCATACGGCGTCGTTTCAACGGATTTTGATGGTGCTCTATTTAAAGTGAATGCGGCTGTCTCTAATGCATAACTCCAAAATGATAACGGCAAATCAGTAAGAGACATCATAGAACGAACCATATCTAAGAGAGTTCGATTACGACGTTCGGACACACCGTTTCGTTGTGGTGTTCCCGGCGGTGTCAATTGTGAAAGTATTCCGCATTTCTTTAAATGCATGCTAAACTCATAACTCAGATATTCACCTCCGCGATCAGATCGTAGAAATTTAATCTTCTTGTTACGTTGATTTTCTACTTCACTTTGGAATTCCTTAAACTTCTCAAAGTTTCGGATTTATGTTTCATTAAATAGATATACCCATATCTACTCAAATCATCTGTGAAGGTTAGAACATAACGATAACCACCGCGTGATGCTACACTCATTGGTCCACATACATCTGTGTGTATGATTTCCAATAAGTCAGTAGCTCGCTCCATCATACCCGAGAATGGAGTCTTAGTCATTTTTCCCATCAGACATGCTTCGCATCTATCAAGTGACTCAAAGTCAAGTGATTCAAGTAATCCATCAGTATGGAGTTTCTTCATGCGTTTCACTCCAATATGACCAAGACGACAGTGCCACATATAAGTAGAATTATCATTCAATTTAATTCGCTTAGCATCAATGTTATGTATATGCGTATTACTACTATCGAGATCTAACAGAAATAAGCCATTCTTTTGTGGTGCTCGACCATAAAAGATATTATTCATAAAAATAGAACAACCATTATTCTCAGACTTGAATGAATAACCGTCTTGCATTAAACAAGATCCTGATATAATGTTCATGCTCAACGCGGGTACATAATAACAATTATTTAGGCTTAAAACTAATCCCGAAGGTAGATGTAGAGGAAGTGTCCCGACTGCGATCACATTGACCTTGGATCCGTTTCCAACGCGCATCGTCACTTCATCTTTCAGCAGTTGTCGTTTATTCTTTAGTTCCTGTTTCGAGTTACAAATATGAGCAACCGAACCAGTATCAAATACCCAGGTACTAGAACGAGAACTAGTGAGATAAACATCTATAACATGTATATCGATATACCTTCTTTCTTCTTCTTGACAAGGCCGCTCTTCAGATCCGCAAATACTTGGAGCAATTACGCTTCCAGTGTCCCTTCTCCTTGCAGTAATAGCACTCAGCATCAGGCTTAGGGCCAGACTTAGGTTTCACAGGAGGCGTGGCAGCTTTCTTGCCACTCTTCTTGTTCTTGCCTTTAGACTTGCCCTGTTTCTTGAAGCTGGTGGTCTTGTTGACCATCAACACTTGGTGCTCTTTCTTGATCTCAATCTCAGCAGCTTTTAGCATGCCAAAGAGTTCAGGAAACTCCTTGTTCATGTTCCGCATATTGTAGTTCATCACAAAGTTCTTGTAACTTGGTGGCAGTGATTGAAGGACACGATTAATCCCCAGTCTGTTAGGAATCACTATTCCCAAGTCACTGAGTTTCTTCGCATGCCCGGTCATAACGAGCATGTGCTCACTGATGGAGCTGCCTTCTTCCATCATACAGCTGAAAAAGTGTTTCGATGCTTCATAGCATTCCACGGCCGCATGAGTCTCAAAAATAGTCTTCAACTCTTTTATCAACTCATGAGGATCGTGGTGCTCAAAACGTTTTTGAAGATCGGATTCCAGACTGCATAAGATGGCACACTGAACTTGAGAGTACCGAGTTTTCCGAGTCATGTAAACATTCTTTACTTCATCGGTTTCAGTTTCTGGAGGGTCACCTAGCGGTGCATCAAGCACATATTGCAGATTTCCGCCATTGAGGAAGATCCTCACATGACGGAACCAGTCGGTGAAGTTGCTACCGTTGCTCTTAAGCTTTTCTTTCTCTAGGAACTGGTTAAAATTGATTGAGGACGCCATATCTACAACATATTTGCAATAGTTTAGACTAAGTTTATGACAAATTGAGTTCAAATTTTAATTCTACATAATTAAAAATCTAGGTGAACTCCCACTCAAAACAATATCCCTCGCATTGTCTTAGTGATCACACGAACCAAATCCATCACACCTATGCCCGATCATCACGAGACAAGATGTAATTTCAATGGCGAACACTCAAAGTGTTCATCATATCAATCATATGATTCATGCTCTACCTTTCGGTATCACGTGTTCCGAGACCATGTCTTTACATGCTAGGCTCGTCAAGGCCACCTTAGTATCCGCATGTGCAAACTGTCTTGCACCCGTCATATGTACTTATCGAATCTATCACACCCGATCATCACGAGATGCTTCGAAACGATAAGACTTGATAACGGTGCTACTAAGGATGAACACTTTATTATCTTGAGATTTTAGTGAGAGGGATCATCTTATAATGCTACCGTCGCGATCTAAGCAAAATAAGATGCATAAAAGGATTAACATCACATGCGGTTCATATGTGATATGATATGGCCCTTTTGTCTTTGCGCCTTTGATCTTCATCTTCAAAGCACGGACATGATCTCCATCATCAACGGGCATGATCTCCATCATCGTCGGCGAAGCACCAAGGTCAATGGCGCCGTCTTCATGATCGTCCTCCATGTAGCAACTATTACAACTACTTTGAAATACTACTCAACATGAAATTTAAAGACAACCATAAGGCTCCTGCCGGTTGCCACAATACAATAATGATCATCTCATACATATTCATCATCACATTATGGCCATATCACATCACCAAACCCTGCAAAAACAAGTTAGACGTTCTCTAATTTGGTTTGCATATTTTACGTGGTTTAGGGTTTTCGAGCAAGATCCAATCTACCTACGAACATGAACCACAACGGTGATACTAGTGTTGTCAATAGAAGAGTAAATTGAATCTTCACTATAGTAGGAGAGACAGACACCCGCAAAGCCACTTATGCAATACAAGTTGCATGTCAAGTGTGGAGCAAATCTCATGAACGCGGTCATGTAAAGTTAGCCCGAGCCGCTTCATCCCACTATGCCACAAAGATGCAAAGTACTCAACTAAAGATAACAAGAGCATCAACGCCCACAAACCATTGTGTTCTACTCGTGCAACCATCTATGCATAGACACGGCTCTGATACCACTGTAGGATAACGTAGCATAGAAAACAAAAATTTTCCTACGGCGAACACGCAATCCAAGCCAAGATGCAATCTAGAAGACGGTAGCAACGAGGGGATTGTCGAGACTCACCCTTGAAGAGATTCCAAAGCCTACAAGAGGAGGCTCTTGTTGCTGCGGTAGACGTTCACTTGCCGCTTGCAAAGCGCGTAGAAGATCTTGATCACGATCGGTTCCGGCGCCACGAACGGGCAGCACCTCCGTACTCGGTCACACGTTCGGTTGTTGATGAAGACGATGTCCACCTCCCCGTTCAGCGGGCAGCGGAAGTAGTAGCTCCTCTTGAATCCGACAGCACGACGGCGTGGTGTCGGTGGCGGTGTAGAAGTCCGGCGGAGCTTCGCTAAGCTATGCGGGCAATATGAAGTGGAGGAGCAAAGCTAGGGTTTGGGAGGGGGTGGCCGGCCACTCTATGGGGGCGGCCAGCTTGTGGTCTTGGGGTGGCCGGCCCCTCCCTTGGCCCCTCATTATATAGGTGGATCCCAAGTGTTGGTGTCCAAGTCTTCGAATAAGACCCGAAACCAAAACCTTCCATATGGTGGGAAACTTTCCCTCCCACTAGAGGTGGGAATTCCACCTTCCATGGGGGGGTGGCCGGCCCCCTGGGGGAGTCCACTTGGGACTCCTCCCCCACTAGGGTTGGCCGGCCATGGAGGTGGAGTCCCATGTGGACTCCACCTTCCTTGGTGGTTTCTTCCGGACTTTTCTAGAACCTTCTAGAACCTTCCATAGAACCTTCCGCATCATTTTATTCACATAAAATAACATCCTATATATGAATCTTATTCTCCGGACCATTCCGGAACTCCTCGTGATGTCCGGGATCCCATCCGGGACTCCGAACAAATATTCCAACTTCATTCCATATTCAAGTACTACCATTTCAACATCCAACTTTAAGTGTGTCACCCTACGGTTCGTGAACTATGCGGACATGGTTGAGTACTCACTCCGACCAATAACCAATAGCGGGATCTGGAGATCCATAATGGCTCCCACATATTCAACGATGACTTTAGTGATCGAATGAACCATTTACATACGATACCAATTCCCTTTGTCACGATATTTTACTTGTCCGAGGTTTGATCATCGGTATCACACTATACCTTGTTCAACCTCGTCTCTGACAAGTACTCTTTACTCGTACCGTGGTATGTGGTCTCTTATGAACTTATTCATATGCTTGCAAGACATTAGACGACATTCCACCGAGAGGGCCCAGAGTATATCTATCCGTCATCGGGATGGACAAATCCCACTATTGATCCATATGCCTCAACTCATACTTTCCGGATACTTAATCCCACCTTTATAACCACCCATTTACGCAGTGGCGTTTGATGTAATCAAAGTACCTTTCCGGTATAAGTGATTTACATGATCTCATGGTCATAAGGACTAGGTAACTATGTATTGAAAGCTTATAGCAAATAACTTAATGACATGATCTTATGCTATGCTTAATTGGGTGTGTCCATTACATCATTCATACAATGATATAACCTTGTTATTAATAACATCCAATGTTCATGATTATGAAACTAATCATCTATTAATCAACAAGCTAGTTAAGAGGCTTACTAGGGACTCTTTGTTGTTTACATATCACACATGTATCAATGTTTCAGTTAATACAATTATAGCATGGTATATAAACTTTTATCATAAACATAAAGATATATAATAACCACTTTTATTATTGCCTCTTGGGCATATCTCCAACACTTTTATGAAAGAACTCATCCGCTTTGGTACCCAATTTATCGGGTACCGCGATTATGCCGCCAAGCTTGAAGGTACCCTCTTTTTCCTTGTCTGTCTCTCTTTACCCAGTATGTTCTGTCACTTTTTATGCTGCATTACTTTACTTGTCTATCTTGTGATGGCAGAAAAACTTGCGGAAGCTAACAAACGCGCTGACGCTCTTGCTGCTGAATTGGAGCAAAGCGAAACAGCTCGCTTGAAAGCTGAAACAGATGCTGCGGCCGTCGAAGATCTTCAGAAAAGACTCGACGATGCAAAAAATGCTCTGAGCGAAAATATAACTCAACATTCTGCTCGCGAAGAGGAAATCCTTAGTCGACTGGAATCGCAGAGTCGGTGATTTGTTAGTAAGTATCCAAGCCTTCATTGTTTCTTTGAGTCGACTGTGTTCCCTCTTTTTGTTTGACCAACTCTCTTTTATTTTACTCAGGGAGAACAAATCAAGAGTATGGTTGGAGAGCCCTGAGGGTGATCAACTCCTCGACGCTCTTTCTCTTCTAGAAATTCATGGCGATGAGGCCCGCGACGGCCTTTCTGAAACTAAGATTGGCTTGTCGCGGCTTTTCCCATATTTTTTCAAGAAAAAGAGGAACCCGCAACTTTGTTGCTCTCGCCAAGTGCTTCACTTCCCCAAGACCTTGGACTCCAACTTCGTCAAGAGGGACTAAAAGTTGGTGTCGAAGGTACGATGGCCTTAATTGCGGAGAGTCAACAACAAGTCGACTGGTCGAAAGTTGGCAACACGGGGGAGATTGAGACGAAGAAGTGGCAGTCGCTAATTAAAGCGGTGAAGCCCAGTTCGAAGAAGATCCTCACCACCCTTGGATATAAGCCAGCACCTGCTCCGAGTTTTTCAAAGCCGGAGGTCAAGTAGACCACTTTTGCTTTTTCCTTTTAGTTTCTCTCCCCTTTTGGCACTGTCGCCATAGTGTTCTTGGCGGTAGCTGCTTCAGTAGTTGTCTATAGGTCCTTCTTTTGTAATAGACATGTACATACTTTCAGAATGAATGGAAATCTGTCTTTGCATAATGATTGATGTCGAAAATTTTGTTTTCATTTGATTTTTGACAACTATACTGCAACTCCTGGTCCTTCCGAGGTTTTTCCTTCATCCCTTTCGAAGAAAAAACCTGTTTGTCGAATTTGTTGAGGATTCGTGGGTAAAGACTCAGCGCAAGATTTGGAAGAGCTTCGACAGCAACTCCAATCCACGAAGAAGCAGTCGCTTATGCTCATGGAACAATCTCGGAAATTCTCCGAGAGGGAAAAAGTTGCACTCCAACAGGCTCAAGATGCCATAGCTGAAAGGGACTCCGCGGTTGCTGAGGCTGCTGCAGCTACATCTCGAGAGAATTTTATGCTTCAACTGCTGACAGATGCTAGCTTGGATATGGCAGGTGTGCTTCATTATCTTTGTCATGCTATATTTTTCTTTTTTGCTTGTCTCCTCGTTGCCCGCTGATTCTTTCAAAAATAGGTTCCTTCTTGGATGCTACTACCGAAGATGAACGTGTCGAAGCTCGATCCAATGCACTTCTCCGGCTTGCGCATGATCATGGTTCAAATTTTTGGGGCACGCCTGAACGGACTCGCCAGATCGTCAGGTTTCAGGATCGCGCGCAGGTTCGCGATTATCTCGACTTTTATACAAGGACATTGTCTCTAGTCTACGGCACCATGTTTCCTCGCAATAAGATGCCAGAGACTCTTCCTGCTTTAATGGACAAATTTCGGGATGCTCCTTGAATCCACGGCTTTGTGCGGGCCCAATTAGCTGCTGGCGCAAGGTTTGCTATGATCATGATAAAAATCTGCTACCCAAAGTTGGACGTGGGTCAGGTTGTTCCAAAGTGCCTGGCCAAGATGGCGAAGAGGAGGAAGAACTTCAGCAAATATGACGACGTTGTGACCCCTGTTGCCGAAGATATGATGGATGAACTTCTTCGGATGGACGCCGAATTCTTCGTGAAGGGCAGCTATGCTGAACATAGCACTCGCGCGATAAATAATGAACGACTAACGATAGATAATATACTGGGTAACACTTGAAGATTTGTTGCTCCAATGATTGTATCTTGTGTGTAGTAGACATAATCTATATTGTAAAGTCACTATATTTCTGTTTTTCAATGCCAAGCCCCCGGGCGTTTTGATGGCGATGTTTTCCTTTTATAATGCGAGGTTGTCCCAAAGCAAGATAAGTTATATTTGTGCACTATTTTTGCGGGTGTGAAACCTCGAGCTTTATGTTGATCGCTATTTGGCGACGTATTTTTATTTGGCGAGGTATTTTATACCAAGGCGAGATATTTTGCAGATTGTATTTGTCGTCATTATATATATATATATATATTGTATCTTCTGGGTAGAAGCTCCTGAGCCTGTCGAAAAGATATATAATTCCACTATCTTTATTATATTGCAGCACCGCGAGCCCGCCTCATTAAAAACCTTTCCGGCCCCACTCGGTGCCCCGAAAAAAAGGAAAAGAGTGCGTCTGAAAACTCGCGGGCGTTTCAATACATTGTAAGTTTACAGAGGAGACTATATTTCGGCATCTAAGCGTAGAAACGCCTAAGCTGCGCTACGTACCAAGGGTTTGGCTCAGCAATCCCCGTTTTCTTGTCCTTGATTCTGTATGCTCCTCCTTCGATTACCTCTGTCACGATGTAAGGTCCAAGCCACGGTGACTCAAGTTTTTCATGGCTTTTTTGATTGAGTCGTAAAACCAAGTCCCCAACTTGAAAAGATCTTGGTCGCAATCGTCTGTGGTAGTTTTCAGGTCCTGTTGGTATTTGGCGACTCGTGATAATACTTCGTCTCGAGCCTCATCAAGTGCATCGACATCATCCTCTAAAGCTCTTCTCGAAGTTTCTTCATCATATTCTGTAACTCTTGGAGAATCATGCTCTATTTCTATCGGCATCTTTCAGCTCCATGGACCAGAAAAACGGCGTCTCTGTGTCGCCGTATTTGGTGTTGTTTGAATACTCCACAACACGCTTGGCAGTCCTCCGGCCAAGTATGCCGAGCTTTTTCCAATGGTCCTAACAGGCGCTTCTTGATACCATTGCATATGATGCCATTGGCTTTCTCGACTTGACCGTTGGTCTGTGGATGCAACGGACGCAAAACTCAATTTAATGCCCACTTCTGCGCAATACGCTTTGAACTCCTTGGATGTGAAATTACTGCCATTGTCTGTGACGATGCTATGGGAACTCCAAATCGAAAAACAATGCTTTTCACAAATTTGATTGCCGACGCGCCGTCCGGTGAATTTATCGGCTTTGCTTCTATCCACTTTGTAAATTTTTCGACAGCAACGACCATATACTCATATCCTCCTGGCGAAGCTTTGTGTAGTTTTCCCACCATATCGAGACCCCATTGAGCAAAGGGCCAAGACAATGGGATTGGCATCAGTTCTGCTGCCGGAGTGTGAGGTTTGGCGGCGAATCTCTGGCACGCATCGCAAGTTCGCACTATTTCCTTCGCGTCCTCAATTGCTGTTAACCAATAAAATCCTGCTGAAGACTTTAGCCGATAGCTCGGCTGCTGCGTGATGCCCACATATTCCTTCGTGTACATCTTTCAGGATGATCCTTCCTTCGTCGGGTGTGACACATCTCGTAGCACACCAAATATCGCTTGTACAACTCCCCTTTGATCACGGTAAAAGCTTTAGATCGTCTAATTATTCGCCTTGCTTCAACTGGATCGTCGGGTATTGTTTTCTTAGGATGTATGATATGTACGCCTGCAACCATGGAATTTGCACCATCATGACTAGCTCATGTTCCTCTTCTTCTTCTTCTTCCAATGATTCTTTGGTGACACTCGAAGGTTTTTCTTCCTTCTCCTTCTTTCTTTTCATTGGCTTTGTTGATCTCTCACTTATTTCTTCCCAAAACACGCCTGGAGGGATGGCGAGACATTGCGACCCGATGTTTGCAAGAACATCGGCTTCATCATTGCTCAACCTGCTGATGTGGTTTACCTCGCATCCATCAAACAACTTTTCTAGCTCATTATATTTATACATCTCCTTGTATGCTATCATACTCTCGTTGACTGCATCACATTGATTCATAACCTGCTGTGCTACCAACTGTGAGTCGCCGAAGATTTTCAGTCGAGTTGTGCCACAGGCTTTCGCCATCTTCATCCCATGTATGAGAGCCTCATATTATGCTTCATTGTTGGACGCGTTTGGGAACGTCATCCGTAAGATATACTTCAATTTGTCGCCTTCAGGTGATACTAGTATCACGCCTGCTCCAGCGCCTTCTAACCTTTTGGACCCATCAAAGTTCATAGTCCGGGTTCTCGATAAATCTGGAGGCCCTGTGTTTTGTAGCTCCATCCACTCTGCGATGAAATCTGGTAGGATTTTGACTTTATTGCTTTTCTTTTTTCATACGTGATGTCCCGAGGGGAAAGCTCTATTCCCCAAAGGGAGACACAACCCGTAGCTTCGGGTTGTTTAGTATATTTGACAGAGGAGCTTCATTGACCACTATTATCGGGTGCGCCAAAAAATAGTGTCGCAATTTTCTTGCTGTCGTAAATACTCCATACGCCAACCTGGTATTGGGGGTACCGCTGTTTTGAGGCGACACTTTCAGATGAAATACTGGCCTCTGTACTCCATGGAGCTTTCCTTCTTCCTCTCTCTCGACCACCAGAGTCGTGCTGACCACCTGAGGCGTGGCTGCGATGTATAAGAGGAGAGGTTCTTTCTCTTTAGGCGCCACCAAGATTGGTGGTGTCGAAATTGTGCGCTTGAGATTCTCGAAAGCTCTATCTGCTTCCTCATTCCATTAAAATTTCTCCCCCTGTTTGATCAATGCATAGAACGGCAGCGCTTTTTCTCCCAGCCTGGCGACGAATCTGCTTAAAGCTGCGACTCGCCCTGTCAGCTGTTGTATTTCTTTCAAATTTGTCGGCTTCCTCATAGTTACGATGGCCTGTATTTTCTCTGGATTGGCTTCAATCCCTCTTGCTGATACTAGGAACCCGAGAAGTTCTCTCGCAGGAACACCAAAGGAGCACTTTGTCGGGTTTAGCTTAAGGCAGAACTTGTCTATCAGTGTTGTCCCGTTTTTTGATGTTATCACGACATCGTCAATATAGACTTGTACATTTTTTCCAATTTGTGTCGCAAGGCAATTCTGCATCATCCGTTGATATGTTGCTCCCACGTTTTTCAACCCAAAGGACATTGTTCTATAGCAGAACACGCCGTAAGGTGTTATGAACGTTGTTTTTTGCTTCATCATCTTCTTTTAATCTGATCTGGTTATAACCAGAGTACGCGTCCAAGAAGGAAAGACGTTCACATCCTGCCGTGGAGTCGATGATTTGATCGATCCTTGGGAGGGGAAAGTGATCCTTAGGACAGTGTTTATTGAGACACGTAAAGTCGACACACATGTGCAGGACTTTCGTGTTTTTCTTCGGCACCATCACTGGGTTAGCTACCCACGTGGCTTCTGTCGATATCTCTTTAATAAAACCAACATCTTTGAGTCGATCTATTTCTGATAGCATAACTTGCGGTTTGGTTCAAACGCCGCAAAGGTTGTTTTATTGGTCTCGAGAGGATCCAAGTTGAGGTGGTGCTCGGCAAGTTCCCTGGGCACTCCTGGCATGTCAGCTGGACACCATGCGAAGATATTCCAGGTGCTCACGGAGGAACTCGACGAGCGCTTTCCTATGCGAGATCCATGTTTGATGCAATGGATGTCGTTTTCTTTGGTCCGGTGGATCGCACCTCTTTTGAATCATTGGCGTATTAAAGGTTGGTTCCCTGAGTGATCTCCTGTATCGGCACATCATAATCAGTGAGCCTTGGTGCCATATATTCGCTTGCATCCCGAAGGTTTCGATAGTCGATGAAAATCCTGTCGCACTTATCAGCTAGTGCGAAACTTCCCTTAATTGTGATTGGTCCCTTAGGTCCAGGCAACCTCCATAACAAGTACGTGTAATGAGGTACCGCCATAAACCTGGCATATGCTGGTCGTCCCAACAAGGCGTGATATTGCGACGGGAAATCTACAACTTCAAACTCAAAATTCTCTATCCTGTAATTCTCTCGGGTCCCAAACTGAACGTCGAGATTGATCTTACCCAGCGGATAACTTGGCTTCTGGCGTGATCCCATGGAAACGTGTGTCAGTTGGTTTTAGATTTGCCAGGGATATGTTCATCTTCCTCAATGTATCTGCATACATAAGGTTTAAACTGCTGCCACCATCTATAAAAACTCTCGACACATCAAAACCAGCAATTACTGCGGGTAAGATGAGTGCAGATTGTCCTGGTCGAGGAACTTGCTGCGGATGATCCGCAATTGTGAAGCCAATGTCTTGCCCGACCAATTTAGGTACTCAACTGTTGGTGGAGGCATCTTCTCTGCCATGAACACTTGCCGCGAGATTACCTTCTACGCCCTATTAGATGGTCTAGCTTTCTGAATCATCGAGACCGCACCATTGGAATTGGGGTCAACATATGGAGGTGGATGTGGTGTTGCCGCTATTCTGAGCTGGTGCCGATTTTCGTCCGTAATTGCGGGAGGAGGTGGGAGGTGATTCTCACTCCTTGGCCCCTGGGGGTTTCTATTCATCGCTTGGGCATTGGCTATCCCTGCGGCTCGCAACATTGCTTGGAAATTGCGACAATCTTTCTGGAGATGTCCTGACTGTCTCTTTCCATTATTGTCGAGATAAAAGTGCATCTGACAGGGCCCGTTCATCATTTCTTCGGGAGACACATAAGGTCTTTGGAACCTTGGTCCACTATTTTGCCTGTTACCACGGAAATCACCTCTCGAGTCGCTTTGCTGCTCATTACTCCTTTGGTAATCATCTCGACTATTTCCCGCAGGATTTCCTCGGAAACCAGCCGATATGTGGTCAGGAGCATCATTATTGTAAGACTGGCGAGAAAATCGCCTTCTATTTTGAAAATTTCGACCGCGATCCTCCTCTGGCGACCTATGTCGCTTGTTGTATATCGCGTCTTCTCCATCTGCCCACTTGTTTGCTATCTCCATCAGTGCTGATATTGTCTTAGGGTTGGTTCTCCTAAGTCTTCGACGAAATCTCCTCGTCGAATTCCTGCCACGAACGCGTCTATTGCTCTCTCGTCAGATATATCCTCTGCCGAGTTTTTAATAATGTTCCACCTCTGTATATATTTTCCCATCGATTCGTCGTGTTTCTGCCGCACGCCCTCGTTCTTCCAATGACGCGGGTTTCTTGCAGTGGATCGGAAGTTCTTCACGAAGATATCCTTGAAATTATCCCAGCTGTCGATGGAACCTGGGGGAAGCTTCTTTATCCAAGATCGCGCGGCACCGCTCAAGTGTACTTGGATGTTTTGCATGGCTGTTGCTCTGGTTCCGCCTACCAACTTCACCATCTCGAGGTAATCAACGAGCCAATCCTCGGGATCTTGTAAACCGTCGAATTTCTTGAAATTTTCGGGTAATTGAAACCCTTTCGGGACTCGAGTTTTCGAACTCGTCTCGTAAAGCACGGTAACCCGCACATATCTTCATCGGCGACTTCTGGTGACTGCCGATGTTCTCTTCTTTCTTGTCGCGCTCTATCCACCCTTGCTTGTGCCGTCGTATCTCTTGCTCCACTTGTCCTTGGGGGATCTTCCACTGCTGTCGTGGGTCGTGGACTATTTTGTCTTGGAGTTCCTTCGGGAGGTGTAGCCGCAAACGCTGTTCCCATAACTCCAACTCCAACCATTGCCATATTAAACAATGATTCTCTCGGGTCCCCAGGGGGTGGTCTGGACGCAAGGATATAATCTTGCGTTGCCATGTATCCAGCTTCTGGTGTTTTTGGAATGATATTCCCCCTTGTATCAATTGACATGAAGGACATGTCGAGATTTTGAATTATGTTGCATCTCTCTGCTTCAGGTATATTTTGCAGCCGAGATCTGGCCCTCCTTCGAGCTTCTCGTGACTATCTCCCGAAGTTCTGATTGTCGACGAGCTCGCTCGGCGCGCTGACGCGGAGGCTGCCTCTTTTATTCTATTCAGGGATGTTGTCTCTTTTTCCAACTCACACGAGCAAGTCTATATTGATAGGCTTGTAATTCTTGTGCAGTTGTGGTCATTGGTTCTGAACCATCCAAGGCTCTTGCGGCTCTATCCCACGCTGCTTGCGGGAGCTGAACTCTATCGCGAAGTGAAGACCCGACATATTTAGTGCCTAGGCCTCTTCTGAGATCAGCGGGATTAACGTATGGGTTTCCCAAATCATCGAAAGCCTCGACGTCTCTGGTTCGCGGCTTGCCTCTTCAATTGCATAGACTTGATGATATTTTGAGTATTGATTTTTGTCGGGATTGGTGACACCATTATAGAGATTGGTGAAGACCTTTCCGGTGGGCGAGATTTGTCGATGAAGTTGAAGCTGTCGACGCTGTCGGAATCGCTGCTTATAACGGAGTCCGCAGACGACTCGAAAGATGTGTCGCTGAAGATTTTGGCGAGCTTTCCGCTTGCCTTGGTGTCGACGAAGCGTGGCGACGAAAACTCCTCATCACTCGATGAAAAGCAGAATCGATCGCTGAAAATTCCGGCGAGATCGGAACTTCGAGACGATATGATCCTTCTTTGTTGACACCAAATCGGAATTCTCCGAACGTCATGACGATGGGCTCCTCCAGATAGGCACATGCATCCAAACGGGAGGCGGGTGAGGAATAAAATCGACTAGATCGGTTTTTTCCCGTTTACCTCGATCCATCGCATTGCTAGCCACCGACGAAGTCGACGATTCTGGACGTGCCATCGAGATCAGTTCCTTGCAGCCTCTAATTCCAACAGACGGCGCCAATTGACAAAGGATTAATTTGTCAATGCCTATAGATCGTAGACTAGGGTTTTGCTAGAAGTGGAGGGCAAGTAGATCTCGAAGGTTTCAGCCGAAAAGTACTCGCTGATTGTAAAAACTAGGGTTTGACAATAGATTCGATCCTTTCTTTGTCCCTCGGCTCCCCCTTATATAGGAGGCGGAGCCGAGGGTTTTCGTAATACACAAGTTACAGAGTTCGGGAGGGTTTCGTACCCATCCCGTAATATTACAAGTCTCTATATTTCCTAATACAATCTATCTTTCGTTAACACTAAATGGGCTTCCGAATCTTCTTATTCTTCGAGTCCCGGGCCTTCAATAAACCCCGGGTACCACCTTCGGCAGGCCCATTGGGGATGCCTATGTCACCGAGGGTCTGCTAGACGGTGTGCCGGTTTTAGATGATGTGCATAGGTGAGACTTGACATATCAGGGTGATCATGGCCACCCCTTATCAATCTTTTAATTGTAGCGATTCTTATCGCCAAAAAGATATCCACAATTCAAGCAATCTATCTTCTCGTTATCACCTACTTATTTTATCTATGGACATCTTAAAATGTTATTAACTCATTTCCAACAACCATGTGAACCAACTTTTCTACTCCCTCCGATCCAGAAAAAGTGTCGGATGGTACATTTTGCAAAAACACCATTGCGTTTGTTTGCTCGTCAACCCGCAGTCCAATCTGCCCTATGGCCTTCGTCTTCAACCCGCAACCGGACGGAGAGGTCAAGAGGAGCAGAGGGGTGCGATCAGGGATAGAAATCCCCAATCCTATCCTGAAGGCTGAATCCCGCCGCCTCCCCATGGATCCCGTTGGCTGCCGCCAGTTTCGTTCGTTGCCGAGGGTAGCGGGCGACGGGGGACGACTCCCATGCGGAGGAGAATGGCTCACCGAAGCCTGCAGCGCCGGGGGTGTGGCCGAGGGTGGAGGACGACCACGCGCTCGCGGATGCTGGGGCGGCGTGTGGCCACCGTGGACGCGAAGCGGCGCAGGGGTCGCCGGCCCTCGGACGAGGGCGATGGAGGCGACGGCGCGGTCGGCGCTGCATCGGCGTTGGGCCACCGCCTCTGCCTCGATCCGGTCTTAGTCGAGGTCGTAGGGCGCCCCGTTGCGGGAAGGGCCGTGGCCGCGGGGAGCGCTGCCGGTTCTGGCAGCGTGAGGCGAGGGCGCTTGCGCTAGTGCCTTCCTTTCTGGTTTGCCCAAGCTCGGTTGCCATATCAAGAACCTTGTGCTCAGCAGCGAGCAGAGCATCCACTGCAGTTTTCTAATTTCTGAAGGGTCTAGTTGTAAAATGTAATTGCACTGTCCGACAGTTTTTTAGATCGGAGGGAGTAGAGTTAACTTATTTCATCCACCAACGCATGTCCCACCTTTCGTTAATACTCCTACCTATTTTGTACTTATAACTTATACTATGTGCCTACTCGCACTCTTTATATACGGCACCATATAGTGTGCCACGAGAGTTCACGTAACCGTCACTCAAATTAACACCGATCCTAGTTAGCATCATAGGCGGAAGCTTGTGTCGGATGACAATCATATTGCACACTAGGTGCAGCAGCACACCCTGGAATTGGAGGCATTAGGAAAACCGTAGAAGCGTCCACTCAAATGTTCACTACAGTATTCTCCAACTCATCATTTTCCTTGTAATATAGACGAGTTTGCTTCTCTCAGCCGCTAGGTCAGAAAGAAATCATGGACACATAGCTAGGTAATACTCTCCAGCTCCATGAGCGGCTAAAAGGGGTGCTAGTCTTCGCATTTGAGCCACGTGATGTTCTTCTACAGTGTTCGTGTGCTGCCCTCTTCTGATAGTTGTGGGTCGACATTGTTTCATCGCTGCTTGCTGTTGGTACTGATTATCTGATGCGGGCTTGAGAATTAATTTCTACCGTAGAACTTTATTTTCCCTCTTTTAGCAAAAACTGGCGGGTTCGTTAACTTGCTGGTACAAATAAACCACTGGTTACCTTAGAGATTACAAAGTCATGGACACATGCATAATGCCATTATGCCAATGATCCATGGACCTTTCCTGCGTGTTCAACCTCACGTAATCGCCAAGCCGGCGCCGTCGTTGCTGCTTAAACAATGCACTTGTACCACTTGCCCGACGGGACCAAACAAATGGATGATGCCGGCAGCCCGGCACAAGGCAACAGGATACCGGCCGCTAGCCTGAAAACGATGGACGGTTTCCATGCAGCGAGAGGTCCGCTGACTTCTTCGTCGGAAACGTTCCGCCACTATACGTGGTCTTCTCAAGATTCCATGGACTAGTGGAGAAACGTCGTCGCAAGGGGTGACAATAATTTGTCTCTGATGTCCGTTATTTTGACCGCCCATTTATCGATCGTCCGAAGCTGCTGCAGCGGCACCGGCACGTAGAATAGAACGACCATGCATATTCTGGTCACAGAAAGTAAGCACTTGTCGTTTGCCTTTGTCAGAAGGTTCCGCTTTGGGATGCAAACGGGCATCCCATTCGTCCCACTTTGAACTCAAAACTTGTTAGATTAGGTTTTTATTTTTTAAAAATAGTCTAGTTTAAACTAAACAATACTTTCGCGGTCTTATGGCGGATGCTGCTTGCGACTCTAGTTTCGGCCATCTCAGCTAGGCCAACCTTAGCGCAATTTAGCGATAATTCCCTCAAATACGATTATATAGAGGAGAATACTAGAATAACTCAACGGTACTATTATAATTATTAGAAGGGTCTGTCTACCTCTCTCGCTCGTCAAAAAGAACTACTCGCTCCGTCCCGATTTACAGGGCCTACACGTATCTCAAGATCATCAATTTGACCAATATATTATAAAATTAACACTATAAAAATTATACCACTAAAAATCACAACATCTAAACTTTCTAATAATATGTATTTTATAGTATATATGTTGTGTTAAGTTGGTTAAATTGGTGACCTAGAGATACTTGTAGGACCTGTAAACCGGGACGGAGGTAGTAGATTTATTCTCGGAGGAGTGAAGTCATCATCACGTGCAATACGTGAACAACTTTTGTATTAAGTAAACATTTATTACTGCGTGAGTAAATTTTGCTAACTGCAGCTCACTTGTAACTTTGCAATCCACTTGTAAAACTCATAGGGCTACTGCGTCAACATTTTTTTGTGCTGTTGGTCTGTTGCAACCCTCTTGCAACATAGCAACTCAAAAAACTTAGTTGCAATACACTTACAACGCATAGAACGCAATATCCGTACAGCAAATCTATGGGCTATGGAGGTGACCATGCACTAACTAAATCTCGGTCAGACAAGAACTAGCAAAACCGTTATCAGATTAATATTTTCAATATCTAAAAAACAGATATGGATTCCATGATGGATAACGAGGAGTTATCGTGTTGATTCTAAGAGCATCTTTAGTCGTGTTCCTAAACCGCATCTGGTAATAGTACCGGAGTGAGCGTTTGGGGATGCCACAGCTAATTGATGCTTTTGGGGCGCGTCTATTTCTAGTCGCGCCCCGCAAACGCGGCCCTCAAATTTCTTTTTAGGGTTTATGGTATTTGAGGACACAACCAATTTTAACCATACAAATAAATATGTTTGACAATATTATTTCCAAATTAAACGTTAACAAACAACAAAACAAACAAATAGAAGTTGGTCTAGATTAAGGCGCCCGCATAGTTGATGCCTTTCATTTGAGCCTCCAATCATCCATAGATGCTCCACGAGATTATGTTGCAGTTGAGCGTGAACTGTGATGTCACAGATTTCTGCATGCATGGCGCCGTGCTTTAGCCTGAAGTACGGGTCAAACTCTCTCACGCCATGAAGGAATTCCACGAGTAAGTCCTTACTCATCATATTGCGCCACCAAAAATTGTCGGCATGTGTTGGAGTGTATGAGAAGTAATCATTGTACAACATGGTGTGACCTTCCGACCCCTGTCGGGGCTTTGACATCTTTCTTCATGGCCTTGACCCTCCACGGTGCGGCCTAATCTTCATGTCTCATCGTCCATGATTTGTCGGATCATTTCCTCATCACTAGCCATGGCTAGTAGGCAAGACAAATGCTTAGAAATCAGTGACGGCAATGGAGGCAAACGAACTACGATCGGCGTGACCTACAAGACAAACGGACAAACACCTTGTAAGCACGCTGGAGGGGGAAAGTGTCCACCGCATTCTGGGCCGATTTGGCAAAGCACCGGCGGCGAAAGGGGTGGCGAGGGAGTTAGGCGTGTCGGCGAAGTCCAACACAGGCGAAATATTCCGCCGGAATAGGCCGGCGATTTGAGCAGCGGTGGAGGGGTGGGGTCACGGGAGGGGAGACGCAACGCAAAATAAAAGACAGGAAGCAACTGCATCGGTTGTAGTCGTTGCCAAGTGGGTACCCACGTCGCTTTTAGTTGCGTTCGGCGCCTCCGCATCATCCCCTGTGTAGCCGCCTAGCCGGGATGGTCTCGGGATGCCGGACACCATACTGAACCGCGTTGGATGGAAACGGGCTTTGGAGCGCGCGGCTGAGAACGGTCAAACATTTCATGCACCCTAAATTCTTTTGGAGAATGATTTAGGAGACGCGCATCACAATACCCACATCCATGAACTACAAGTCTAGGACCTCTGGCGAATCTAAGCGCATAAAGAATTAAAGACTTCCACGAAGAACCAAGATATGACATCCACGAAACTTCTCCAGGTGTCAACTGAAAAGCGAAGTAGTAGCAACCTTGCGAGTCAACCAACCAACATATCTATAGGCTATTGAAAAAGTCCTTCATCGGCATGTTTGAACACCTCGATCGAACTGGAAGAAGCTACCTTGATTAGATTAACCGATTGGTCAAAATGAGCACTACGGACGACTTCTAACATACCCTTGCTTTCTTTTCGAAAATAAAATGTCAACAGTCATCTGCCGTACTTGACCGACGACTTTTCACGTTATGCTCACACAGCGAGAGACACTAGCGCCATCGCATATGTCACTTCCTTCAATTCCTCGCTCGCCGACTGGCCGGCCGGCATCCACTATAGTCGCAGTCTCTTCTCGGCCTCCGCTCTATAAAACCTCATGCACTCCATTGCCACACCATAGGTCCATAGCTAGCACAGACAGATAACTTCAGTTCATCGGCGAGTAAATTGAGGTGCCATCTTCCATCTACCATCGATCGAGCTGCTATGACCGCGATGACTATGGCCGTGTCTTCTCCCTCCAAGAAAGGAGGCCTACGGGGGCCGCGCCCGCAGGCGCTGAAGGTTTCGTCGTCGCCGCCACTAACTTCGAGGCCGTCGATCAAGAAAAACAACGCCGCCGTCGGTGGCGCCGCTCCAGTGATCGTGTACGAGCACACGCCCAAGATCGTGCACGCGCGCCCGGATGAGTTCATGACCGTCGTGCAGCGGCTGACCGGCAAACCTCCGTCCTCATCGCCGGCGCCGCCGTTGCTTAGCTACGACGTCCACGTAGCTCCGGTGGAGGATGGAGCAGGAGGAGGAGACCATTTGCTGCTCACCCTCGGGCAGCATCGTGCGCCGCCGATGGCGGCCGGGCAGCTCATGTCGCCCGGTGGCTTCTTCTTCTCCCCCAACACCATGCAGTATATCCAGGAGCTCAGCCCCATGTTCTAATCAAACAGGAATCATGTCCAGTTGGTCTACAAGATTATACAGATTACAGAACATATATGTAAATATAAATCAGCTAGCGATCGATGATACAAGGAGTGCATGCAAGTTCGTGCTGTTCATGCGGAATTTTGCACGAGGGTCGAATCGATCGATGGAGCGATCGAAATTCCGCGCGCACAGCATACCAGCTTGAGTTCTCTGTATTACTTTTTTTTGCTTTGTTTTTCCAATATGGGAGCTTTCTGAAGCAGCATCATCCAGCTGACCAGCTCATATGTAAGACATATATGAAAGGGCGTGTTTCGATCGAAACCGTTCGATTTTGCGTATGAATATACAATGTGTGGCTTCTGTACTTCCTCGGGCCCAACACTTGCTCATATATGAAAGGGCGTGTTTCCATTGAAACCGTTCGATTTTTCGTATGAATATACAATGTGTGGTTTATGTACTTCCTCGGGCCAAACACTTATTATCGATCGGAGGAAGTAGGTATATTTGCCTTTTTCCATGCATGTTGGTGCCATGGTCACTAATTGACATCAGACCAGCGACAAGGAACTTCCTGCCCCCAAAAGTTTTCCACCATATTAGGTGTGTGTTTGCGTCAATGTCAATCAAGTGAATGTTTGACTTCTGGAGTGGTTTCCACATTCCAAGATCCGTTTGCATCTTGCGGCAGTCCTGATTGTGCTAGTTTTGATTATTATACTTTTGCTATAGTTGAAACAGTTGATTAATACCTAGCCCTGAAATTCAGTTACAGGCAAAAGATATGTACTATTATTTCAGGAAAATCAGGAATTGAGGGCACAAAAGATATGTACTACTTTTTTTTTAGATAAAAGGCAATCACATGCCCGACTTTAAATTAATAAAGCCCAGAGTTTTAACCAGTTATACAAACGCTGCGGCATACAGCTTAGCCAAGTAGAACCAGAGGACGATAAAACAACACATAAGTCTAAACCGGCACCGCCAGAAGGGACACATGCAAAAGCAACTCCGCAAGCCTGACTACTTCAACTTCAATGGCTTGAGTGACTTGGTCTCACGGCGGCGTACATCTCCCTTAGCTTGTTCTCCAGCCACCGGAGGCCCTCCCGATCGCCTGTCTTGGCCACGCCGCTCCAAAGATGTATAAAAAGGGCAGTTTTGAAAATCACATTAGCGGGGTGGTTAATGACCTTTTTTTCAATAGTAAGCTTATTACGAATGTTCCACAGCGCCCATGATTGGGCAAGAAAAAAACACCAGACTAGCCTACGGGCCCTTCCCGCAAGGCTGGATAGAATGGCATGAAATTGTGGGAAATTCCCTGGGTTCCAGTTACATCAGAGGATTCGTCTAACAGCGCTCCAAGCAAACCTAGCGAGGGAGCAAGAGAAGAAGATGTGCCCAGCATCTTCCAGCTGACCGCAAAGGGCGCAGTTGCCCGAGGCAGGGCCATGGCGAGTTGCAATCTGTTGGCTAGTTGGTAATCTATCAATGATGAGCTGCCAAGCGAAAATCTTGATCTTCAGGGGCACCTTGGCGGACCAAACGTCCTTATGATACGCAACCGTCGCCCCTTGGGAAAGCTTGGCGTATAGCGATTGCACCGAGAAAGTCCCCGAGGATTCTAAGTGCCAGGTCACCTTGTCCTTAGCGCTAGAGAGGATAAGGGGCTCCACCAGTGTCCCGAGGTCAATCCACTGCCGCCTTCCTTCCGGACTAAGGGAGCGCCGGAAGGTGATAAAGAGCTCCCCAGTTTCCAGGGCCTCAGCCACCGAAATGTTAGGATTATCACATATGTTAAAGAGATCAGGGAAGCGTTCTTTGATGGGTTGGTCGCCGCACCACCAATCTGTCCAGAAAAACGTGCGTCGACCATTCCCAATGATGTGTTTCGCACCAAGCTTGAAGAAATGTTTAATTTTATGCAAGCTTTTCCAAAATTGCGAGGCCCCTTGCCCTGAGCCCTCGAACAGATTATCGGCGTCGCGATATTTGGCTCTGATTATCTTCGCCCAGATCGAATCCTCTTCCTGGTAAATTTTCCATATCCATTTGGACAGTAGGGCAATGTTCATCTTTTTGGAGTTAAGCAGACCTAACCCCCCCGCGGATTTCGGCCGGCAAACCGAAGGCCAGTTAACCATATGGTACTTGCGCTTATTGCCCGCTCCTTCCCAGAAGAACTTGGAGCGATGCGAGTCGAATCTAGCATGAATCCCGTCATGCAGGAGAAAGAGGCCCATGGCGAAGATGGGAATACTGTCCAGGCAAGAGTTTGCCAAAATCAGTCTACCCCCGGAAGTGAGGAGTTTACTCAACCACGGTTCAGTTCTACCAGCGAGCTTACGAACCAGAAACAGCCATTGTTCCAGGCGAAGTTTTTTGTCCGATATAGGTAGCCCCAGATACATAAAAGGAAATGCTCCCCGTTTGCAATTAAGCATATTCGCAATACGCTGTTGTTCTTCTGGGGGTTGGCCCATCACGATTACTTCACTCTTATGATAGTTGATCTTCAGGCCTGACATGTCTTCAAAGCACATCAGCAGAAATTTGAGGTTGGCGATGTTTTATTCCGGGTTTTGGATGAGGATGAGCGTATCGTCCGCGTATTGGAGGTGGGAGATCCCACCAGGAATCAAGTGGGGAACCACACCCTGTAAGTGGCCTGCCGCCCCCGCGGCAGAGAGAATACCAGAAAGTGCCTCGCCAATGAAATTAAACAGGAGAGGCGATAGCGGATCCCCCTGGCGTACCCCTCTTTTGTTCCTGAAATATGGACCTATGACGCCGTTAATGGAGATGGCAGTTTGTCCACCGGAGACAAGTTGCAGCACTCTGTGTATATAAGCTTCTTCAAACCCTTTGCACCGAAGCACTTCCCCCAGGAAGTCCCAGTTTACCCGGTCGTAAGCCTTCTCGAAGTCAAGTTTGAGGAGGATACCTCCTAGCTTTTTGGAGCGCAGCTCATGGACAATTTCAATAAGTGCCAGCGGTCCTTCCAGCAAGTTTCTCCCTTTAATGAAGGCCGTTTGATTGAGACTTATCGTCTTATGGGCAATGGGGTCCAGACGGTATGCAAACGCCTTGGAGACGATTTTGAAAATCACGTTGATGAGAGCGATCGGACGAAACTGCGAAACTAAGTCCGCCCCAGGGACTTTGGGAATTAAGGTGAGGATGGCGAAGTTCAGTCGGGAGATGTCAATGCGACCGAGCATGAAATCGTTAAGGATGTGGAGCACCCCGAGTCTGACATTGGGCCAGAAGCGTTTGAAGAAAAGCACCGGAAAGCCGTCAGGGCCAGGTGCCATATCGGATTTCATCTCCCGAACGATAGAATCCAACTCCTCCTCAGAAAAGATAATCAAGAGCTGATTGTTATCATCAGTAGACACTTGAGCAGTGGGAGGCCAAGTCCTAGGAGACAGACCGCAGGAACGGCTCCCTGCCGATCCGAGAAGGTCACGGTAGAACTCGTAAATCGCAGTTTGAATCTTTCTAGGGTCGTTGGTGGTTTCGTGCCCAAGGTTGAGCGAAGAAATCGTACATTTTCTTCTCCTACCGTTGGCCACCGCGTGAAAATAAGCCGTGTTCGCATCCCCTTGGAGGGCCCATTTGACCCTTCCTCTTTGGCGCCAATATTCCTCCTCTGAACTAACGATTTGCAGGAGTTGGTCTTCGAGATAGTATCTTTGCGCCCACTCCTCCTCAACCAAGCCGCACGTATCTGCCTGTACGTCCAGCTGCATAATTTGGGCCATCAGGTTCTCTTTCTCGTGTTTGCCGGCCACACGCAGGTTTCGGGCCCAACCCCGGAGGTGTTGACGCAGGGAACCAGACATAAACTGCCACCAGTCTATGATATCACGGCCACCCACTTTGGAGGAGAGATTGCACCAGGTGTTTTGAAGCATGGGAAGGAACTCGCGACGTTCGAACCACCCAGTTTCGAAGAAGAAGCGGTTACTTCGCTCCGGAAGCCCTTCCCCGGAGTTAAAGATGAGCGGGGTATGATCGGAGCCCAAGCTCGTCTCAGCAGATAGCGTGCAAAGGGGGAAGAAACTTTCCATGGTCGGCGATATGAAGACTCGATCGAGGACCGAACGGACAGGGTTGAGCTGGCGGTTTGTCCAAGTAAACCGGGCTCCGGAGCGCGGGATCTCCCTAAGAGCCCAAGCAGCAATGTGTTCGTTGAAAAGGTCGATGAGCCTCCAGTTGAGATGGTCGATGTTCTTGTCACTCGCGGCACGGATAAGATTGAAATCTCCGCCCATGAGAAGGGGAGTATTGGTTCTAGCCACCTTAGCTGTGACCTCCTCAAGGAAGGCACTAGATCGCCCATGATCCGCAGGGCCATAAATACCAATGATCGTCAGAATACGCTTGGTCGCCCAATGCAAAATGGAGGTACTAAGATAGAATTGGCCCATATCTACCACTCCCACCTCAAAGGTACTGTCACGAACTCCCATAAGCATTCCCCCAGAGTGCCCGTTAGCCGGGAGCCAGCACCAAAAGAACTTGTCGCCGATCTCCAAGCTGCGCAATTGTACGTCAGTGAAATCCTGCTTGATGGTTTCCTGAAGAAGCACTATGTCAATGTTGTGATCGCGGAGGTAATCCTTCAAAAGAGTTCGTCGCCCCCTACGACCGAACCCTCGGATATTCCAGAAGAGGCATCTCATTTGGAAACTCTTCCTTGAGCCCGTGCTTGGCGGGTTAGCGGCCTTGGGCCAACAGGATATTGTTTCTTGGTTACCTTCCTCTTTTTAGCTGGATTGTCCTTGTTAGTTGTGTCGTGGATGTCCTCCCCGCTTTGTACCACAAGCCCTTCTTGCGGTACCACGGGATCTTTCTCTGCAGCCGCCGCTGCTGCCTGGGCCTTGGCCGTCTCGGACTCAATTCTGTGTCTAGCCTCTGCCAGTTCTGCTTGAGCAAGCTCCCTAGCTTGTATCAAGGAAATAATCTTCTCGGGGGGACCCAGGGAGGCGGAGGGGAAAATCACGCAGCTATCTTGTGCCACAGAGAGCAGTTTATCTATTGGTACAGATTGAAAAGCAGTAAATTTGGATGGTTCGGAGTTACCTGGAGTGGCGGAGGTAGAGGCGTTCTTGTCGGAGGCGACACGGATGGCTCTGGCCAGCACAGGTTCATCAGCCACCCCCGCACTGCGTGCGCTCTTCCTTACAGCTTCGGTAGGGTTCGCCTTGGAGCGTGGCGCCCGTGCCACCGTCGCCCCCAGGGCCGGTATGGGACATTCGTCCAGGAGGGCATGCGCGGTCGAGGAAGAATCCTTGGTGGCAGGGGCTTGGTGGAGCGAGGTCTTCATCGTTTCTTCCCCGGGATGGTCAATCTCCTTTGCGAAAAGCTGTGCCCCAGCAGCTTCCAGCATGAGTTTCCTGGAGGGACGGTCGTGATTGCTTTTGCTGCGTCTCTCGCTAGCACGCAGAGCAGAGGCGGCGGATTCCCCCGAGGCCGGACTCTGCCAGCCGATCTCATCTTTTTCTTCCGCGCCTAAGGACAGAGCCTTCCCTGGCGTCAGGTACGATTGTCCTTCTTCCGTTTCTTCGTTGAGGGAGGACAAGGAGGTAGAGAGCTGCAGGTGCTCCAAACTCGAGTGCCGAGGGGACGAGACAGGTGGAGACGTCAGCACTTGTTTGATAATGTTGGCCACAGTGGGAAAGATGTCTCCTTGGACCGTAAGGTTCGAGCCGTACTGGCTGAAGGCTGAGGCAGGTAGCGTGATCTTCTGCTGCTGGATATCCTTGGAACAGGGCGCGGTCGGTGAGCGAGGTCCGTCCGTGACCGCCAGCGGGACGGATTTTCTCGCAAAACCGTCAGGCGGCCGGGGCCGACGCCGGGGTGCTCTTGGCCTTGTCCGAGTGTTTCTTGCGTCTTTGATCCCACCTGTCCTCGTCCGTTTCTTCTTGGTCTTCATCCTTGTCCTCCTCTCTATTCTTGGTCGGCGGGGAAGGAGGATCATGGTTTGAATCTTCCACGCGATCCCTCTTGATTGGCACAATGCGGACCCTGAAACCTTGCATGTTGACAAACAGGGTGATGTGTTCTTGCAGTTGCACAGGGGCTTGACAGCCAAACGATATCTTGATGGGGCCGTTGGGGTGCTCGAGGGACTCCACGTCCACAGCAATAGGTCTTCCCACTTCACGGGTGCTAAGGAGGAGGCGGTCTGCACGTCGCAAGGGAGGGGGCACGCCGATGAGGTGAACCCACACCTCTTCCAGCTTTTCCACCACCAGCGGATCGTCCGTGGGGATCGAGACTATGGCCTTGGTTTTGCTCAACGGAAGAGTGATGCCGCCGCCCCGAACCGCCATGCGCAGGCTCTCTTTGGAGGGGAAGATAACAGAGTAGTCAGTCCCATTGAGCTTGCAGACCTGCCACGCCCAGCTATCATCTACCAGATCTTTAAGTTCATCTTCTAGCTGCTCTTCATTGAGGCCCTCATTCTCAAGGATAATCAGCGCAGAGTTGGTGGCCGGTTGGTACATCTCATCGTCGGGTACCTCGCAGCAGACGAAGCCCTTTCGATTTCCTCCGAATCCTGCCCAAAAGGGCTCCAGGCACTTAGATAAGGACGCACACATCGCTGTAGGGTGGCCATGCTTCTTACATTTCACACAGAAGGCTTCTGCGGTACACTCCGCCTGAACGTGCCCTTGATTCCCGCAATTGTAGCATGTGATGTGAGTTGCATCCTGGATGGAGGTGCTGCTGGACCCTCCAGCCGCCAGACCAGGGGCAGCCATAGTCGGACCCGGCCCCTGCGGGATCCTAGGCGCTCGTGGGTGTCTCTTCTGTCCTCCCCGGGCCTGGTCGCGCCCTCGCGGTCCAGATGGGGGAGGCGGCGGCGGTGGAGGAGGGTACTGCTGGTAGTCTGAGCGGTGTTGTTGGTTGTAGCCTGAGCGCTCCCTGTCCCTGGCTAGGTCATGATGCGCCTGTTGGCGCCGGTGTTCTTCTTCTTCTCTCTCAAGGCGCTGACGGAGCTCACGGTCTCTGGATCTCTCGCGGTGATCATCGATGGCGTCGAAAGGGCGCTTGCCCCTGAAGCCACGCTCCCGATCCATGGGAACCAAGGACCAGGTGCGCGCCCCGGAGATGGGATCGGTGGATGGGATGAGAGTTTTGGCGTGGCGGCGGTTCCTGCGGATGTCTCGACTGGGAGCGGGGAGGCCAAGATCTGGATCTAGGGTTCCAGCCCGAAGCCAGAGCCACTTAAATCCTGGCGGCGGAGGGGTAGAAGCGTCCCAGTTGCAATTCTTGCTCTCGGAGCCGATCTCCGCCGTCGATCCCAACCCTAGGGACACGTGGCAGTCATCCTCACGCGAGGCCGAAGAAGTGGGCCGCGGCCCGTCCACCAAAGATGCCGGCCTGTCGTTCACCTGGCCCAACAGGCCCGCCTGGCCCAAGGAAAGCCCGTTCGCCCGATCTGGCCCATCCACGCGCTTGGGCAGAGGAAACCCTAGGTCGCCCTCGCCGGGCTGCGCCGTCGCCGCCGACGTAGCACCGCAGGCCGGCAGGGGCACCGACAGCGCCCCGATGCGGATGTCCCGAGGGAGGAGCAGACAGGAGGGAGGCCTTCCCCGTTCACCGCGAAGGGGGAGAGGCGGGAAGTCCGCGCTGCCCGGAGCGATGGACGGCGGTGGCGGGCACCCACCCGCAGTCGTCGTTGCCAGCTCCGGCAGGCGGGGGCGGACGGTGGAGCTGCGCGCTGGCGACGAGGACTCCCGTAGTCCAGGTCCCAGGAAGTAGCAGCCAAGCGAGATCTGGGGTGGGCGCCGGAGGGGAGTTGTAGCTTCGTCTTCCTCAGAGAGCTCCTCGTCGGAGGCGGAGGGGAGGGAGGCGAACCTGTTGCCAGCCAGCCCCGAGCGCGTGGCAGGAGACAGGTCTTCGGAGCGCCGTCCCCACGCCGGAGGAGCGGGGATGAGGGGGACCCCGTGTCGCCCCCCAAATCGCCCGAGCGTCGCCCTAGACGCTGCGTGAGACACATCCTCTAACCTTCAGATATGTACTACTCAGGGCCACGCGTACTGAACTGCTGACAATGTACTCCACATTCAGGGCCAGTCGTACTGAACTTTCGTTGATTGCTCCATTCAAATTAGGCTCTATCCAGAAACTTGTGATGTTAATCGACTGGCAGCATCGTAACTACAAAATAATGAAGTTGTATAGAGCGCTAGTGCTACTAAGAAGAAATTCTTAGGCACATAATCGACAACTCGCTCGTAAATGTAGTTTTCATTTTTATTGCCAAATAACTGTTGTTACCATTTTTGTAAGTGAAAAATGAGACATGTTGTTTAAGAAGTATCTAGGCTCAATATTGCTCGCATAGACGTCCGATGCTAGAATAAGGAAGAGTCTCGGCAAAATTTCTATTGTGGAGCACCTTACATCCATATTCCTCACAAATATTAAGAAAAAAAACCTCTCAGAGAGAGAAAACAAAAGACAAGCTTGATGCACCAACAGGAAACCCACTGCTCATACTCGAACTAGAGTATAACTATAGGACAAAAACCTGTGAGCACCGGCCAAAATGCTTAAATCTAACACAATAAATGTCGATATCATGCAACATTGGCATCATCAGCGATGCTTAGGCTTGTATTGAGGTGCACATCATTATCGACAAGCGACATAGAGAAGGCAGTATAAGGGTACACGATCTCCATGCCTTCCGTAGTCTCATGCACCTTCTTGACCTCCATCGTTTTGGGACAGAGCATGAATATACCAACCATGGTCCATAGAAACAGTGTGTCTCCCTCCTCAGTGACTCCAATGATCTTCACCGGCGGCATAACCAAGAAGCGAGGATCGGTCTTAGGCAGTGGCGCCTTTGAGAGGCAGGCAACGACCTCACCCAAATCAACTATGGCGCGCAACACCCATCCGCCATAGGCACCCCGTGCCCATAAACGCATTGTGAGACCATGCACAGCAGCAAGGCCAAGGCGTGCACTGCCATCAACCTTCATGAGACGAACATTGCCTCCCCTTGGACGATTGAACACAGTAAGAGTGCACGTGTCCATGTCGTAGGCCAGAACACGGTAGTCGTAGAGTGGTTGATACATGGTGTTAAATATAACGACACATGGCTCAGCGCGGACGTCACACACCGGTGGTAGATTTACCGATGTTGGCTCTGGGCTCCATTGGCCAGTAATTGAGGAGTATACACCAGCACAAACACGACCATGGGAGTCGCTGTGCATGAGGGCAACACGGAAAGGGCTTGTAGGCTGTTGACAACAGACTTCCTGACCATCATCTTCGCCAACCACACAGAGCAGTGCAGCGTTGCTGCTCCTCTCATTGTATTCACCCCAACGACTAGGTTCTGCTTCAATGGTGTGGACGTAGCCAGCCATGGGGTGCCACACAAGGAACCAACGCCCATGACGGAGGAGGACACGTTCGTGGCGGCAATCCACGAATGTCCAATTTTTAACATTGGGCCACGTGAAGTTGAAGCCAGTAATGTCGCCAGCATGCACAAATGGGCGTGGGAGGGCATCAGAGTTGTAGAAGAAGCCAATGGTAAGGGGTGTGCCATGTCGAACGTGTCGCGGGGTTAGGAAACCAGGATCATTCACAATGCAACGCCATGCCCTGCAAACGGCGGAGACACGCGCAAGTGTCTCAGGATGCTTCGGGAGGTTCTTCAAGATCCCATGATATAGTTCTTGTGGTATGGTGGGGCTCATGGCTGCAATACTATTGGATTAGTTGCAAGATACAGATTTGCAATAAAAAAAGTGAGTTTTGTGAATTACCTTTTAACTTTTGGTCAATCTTTCTAAAGCATGGAGATCCCACCTCTTTCTTCTCCGTCACCCGAAGAAAATATACCTCCGCCGAGTATCGTTTGTCAAAATGCCCCCTTTTGCCAAAGATGTCTCCTCCAGAAGAAGAGAAACCTATCTGAATCTAATCTATGTTGTCGTCGTGTTCCCTTGGTAGGAGCCCCACACCTCCTCCTTGCTCCCCATGCCAATTTACCTTATGTGGGATGCGCGAAAGACATCACCGTACCTAGTTAGGACTCGCGAGGCGATATCAAAGACCTCCTTGAAGGGAAGGGTGTGTGTGAACTTACAGATCGCTTGGCGAAATCAAGAATGGCAGCGATAAAGATAGAGAGGGGTGGTTGAAGAGGACATCGCCGGGGATGCAGCGGCGGTGAGGAGGGTAGGAGATGGTTTAGGGTTGGAAAAGAGGTGGCGTATTTATTAGATAACAGAGAAAATTGTGATGGTACAGATCGCTTGGCAAAATCAAGAATGGCAGCGATAAAGGTAGAGAGGGGTGGTTGAAGAGGACATCGCCGGGGATGCGGCGGCGGTGAGGGGGGGGGGTAGGAGATGGTTTAGGGTTGGAAAAGAGGTGGCGTATTTATTACATAACAAAGAAAATTGTGATGGTTGGATATATATCCAATGGCTAGAAATATCGGGGGACGTTCACACATATTTGGAAACTATCTATGAAAGGCTCAATCCAATTTAGGTCCATCATAAAACATATGCTAGGCTGCAACTACAAAATCTCAAAGTTGAATAAACCAATAGCTTTGTCAGGAATATGTACAAAAAAAATCTTTAATGAAGGAATTCTTTTGCACATAAGAGATAAGTCAAAAAAAAAATCAGTTGTCCATTGTTTTCATTTAAATAAATATTATTTATATTTCATTGCAAAACATATTGTTTATATTTATGTTATAGTCAACGAAGCATGGGTGACCATAGTCGAAACCTTGCTTGCATATATATATGGATTATTTCCATACGAATTATCTCTAGAAGTGCTAAATGATGTGCAGTTCTGTGTTTCTCTAAAGTGGGTGATATAACAGTCCAAAACAATTGATGGTCCGATTATTAAATTTGAAACTACTCCATCCATCCTTCACAAATTTTATACAGTTCGATCAAATATCTAGAAAAATATATCATCTCGTACACTATAAATTAATTGTGCTACAATCATTATAAAATAAATTTTCAAATTATATGTATTTGATATTATGAAGGTCAACATATTTTCTTTTATTTTTGTCAAACTTCAAATTTGTAGTTGAGAAAGTATTGAACTTACATATTAAAGAGCTAGTAAGGAAAAGGGGGAATAGAATAGGTTGTTGGGGGGAAACAATCCACGGGTTGTGGAACAATTGAAATTACTTCCTCCTTTTTGTAGTGTCCCTTTGTACATGCTTTATTTTGTATAGGATACCTTAGGCTGTTAGACAAAATAATGATATGTACATGCCAAGATTTTTGTGGAGTTTTGTCAACCTTAAAGTACCAGGGAGTGTTTGGGAATTTTAGATTACACACCATACAAATTTCAACTATGGCTGAAAATGTTTCCCTTAATGGAGAATACGAACAGATTAGTCTTGCTTCTCCAAGTTCAAAAAACTTCAGCGTGAGATCTTTCAAGTACGCCATGCAAGATCATCGATTGGTGTAGTGCAATTTTTTGTATAAAGTCCAAATTCCTCTGTCTCGTATGTTTCCAGTGGTTGGGTCTAAAATAGCGAAATCTATCTATTATATACTAAAAGCACAATAAGGATGTTCAATAGAGTCATTAGGTTGATCCACATTATTTTAATTATTTTAATGGATATATCTAAAATTAATGGCTATGATTTAATAAAATAATATTAGTTACGTAACAGTGCAGGTTCGATTGACACGATGGTATAATTTCATTTGTTTATGTTGTTTGCCGGGAACACGTTTGTAGATTGAGTCCCTTGTTTACAGAAAATATACAACGCATATAAATAGGAATATATGCACGTTCAAACGGAAAGACTCCTTACCCACGTGATTCAGCCTTGAACGATGGGAATAGTCCATCACCAAACCAGGCAGATCTCTTACTATCTTACTACGTACGAGCTCCATCATTTCAGGTGTTAATTAGATCCATCTACCGGGTGAATCAACACAATTTGCAGGCAATCTTGATCAGATTACTAACCGCCTAAAAAAATCTGCACATACCAAAGAGAAATCAATTCAACTTTCTCTTTCTTTATACGTGATGCAACTGGTCTGTTTATTTTGTTTTTCGGCAAAAGAAAACAACTCACATACCAGAACCAATTGCAGTCAGGCTCGACAACAGCGATTAGTATTTTACCTCAAAAAACAACTATTAGTATTTATTATCGTAGCCTAAAATGATTTCTTTCTTATGACTCTGGGTTCGAGGTTCGTGCGATTAGTACTTTTTTCTTTCGGCTACATTGATGGGGTAACATTTAAAAAAAATCAGCATAACACTTGTGAAATTTGTGTAAAATATATTTTAAAATATAAGTTAAAAATTATATTTACATGAGCTAACTAGCTGAGTCTGCTGGATATAAACGAACCAGCAAGCTAGCCAAGTCCATTCTTACAATAAAAACACTTGCGGTGGAGTCTGGTGGTTCGAAAATAAAAGAGCGGATGAGGTAGCTAGCCGTTGGTTCGCGGAAAAAGACACACAACAGTTGATAGAATTCCATAACTTTGCATATAGTATCAACAACCATGAACTTAAATTCAAATATACCTCACGTGCTACTCTGACATCACACGAAAACTTGGTGCCATTTGATGATCTAATATCACACAAACAAGCCAATTAGTATTTATAAATATCACTTGCATAGATTAGTACTTATCGCTCTCGCCTACATCAATTCCTTCCTGGCACACCTGCCCCTCTAGAGGAAAAACTTCTATAGCTCCGTGTTCGAGGTTGTAGCGATTAGTGGTTCCCGTCCTCGGCTACAACTGTTAGATGTATATATCTGTATATTGTAGTTTCCCCATATGTTAGGGGGCTTTCTGCATATGTGCACCTGTACATGTACTATATATTGTGGCCTTTGGCCTCCTGATAATACAACAAGCATATTGCCCTAACATGGTATCAGAGCAAATTTTGGTTCTATTTTTCTAGTCCGTGCGTGCGTCTTGGCTTGTTCACCCGCGCCGGCCACCTCTTCCCCGCCGCCGGCCGCCGCCCTGCCTTCTCCCGCCGGCCGCCGCCCCATCTCCCGCCGCCGCCACCCTCTCCACCGCCCTGCCGCTCTTCGCGCGCCGCCGCCGCGCCTCCCGCCCCGCTCCCCGCGCCTGCCTTCTCCCGCCGCCCTTCGCTGCTCTCGTCCCTGGTCGCGTGCTCTCTGCCCGATCCCGCGCGTGGCCGATCGATTTCCCTGGCCCGTGCTGAGATCGGTTTCCTTGGCCGTGCAGTTGACTTCGATCTGAAGTGAAAAAAAAAGAGAAAGAGCTATGTCTTCCTCGGGCTATGTTGCAATCCCTCGCTGCCCGGTGATCTTTGATGGCGCGAATTACCCTGATTTCGCTGCCTTCATGTGCGTCCACATGCGCGGGCTTCGTCTTTGGGGTGTGCTCTCTGGCGAGGTCTCCTGTCCGCCGCGCCCCGTTGCTCCTACGGTGCCTGTTGCACTGCGCCTGTTGCCCTTGCCCCTGATGCTACTCAGGCGGATAAGGATGCAGCCAAGAGTGTTGATGACACTGCTCTGGCTGATTATGACCGGAAGGTCCAGGACCACTCTATTGCCGTTGCGACTTACCGGCTGGATCTGACCGAGTACACTCAGTGGATAGATGAGGATGCTCGTGCTGCTGCTGTTCTTACCTCCAGTGTTCTGCCTCAGTATGCGGCTGAGTTTATGGGTCTTCCCACTGCTGCTGCTCAGTGGGCTTTTCTTCGTCAGCGCTATCAGCCGTCGGGATGCTCTCTACCTATCTGTGGTCCGCCAGGAGCATGCCCTTCAGCAGGGTGATTCTACTATTGATGAGTTCTACACTCAGAGTGCTGCTATTTGGCGTCAGCTTGATACTCTCCGTACAGCTGTGTGTGCTACATGTCCCTGCTGTCTGACTGTGTGCGCGGATCTGGATTTTCAGCGCGTTTTTTAGTTCTTGTCGCGCCTCCGTAAGGAGTTTGAGCCGCTGATGGCGTGTAACTCACACGTTCGTTGGGAACCCCAAGAGGAAGGTATGATGCGCACAGTAGCAAGTTTTCCCTCAGAAAGAAACCAAGGTTTAATCGAACCAGTAGCCAAGAAGCACGTTGAAGGTTGATGGTCGCGAAATGTGATGCGGCGCAACAGGGATTCCGGCGCCAAACCTGCACAACACAACCCAAGTACTTTGTCCCAACGAAACAGTGAGGTTGTCAATCTCACCGGCTTGCTGTAACAAAGGATTAAGCGTATCGAGTGGAAGATGATTGTTTGCAAGAAAATAGTAAAACAAGTATTGCAGTAGATTGTATGCTATGTAAAGAATAGGACCGGGGTCCACAGTTCACTAGAGGTGTCTCTCCCATAAGATAAAAGCATGTTGGGTGAACAAATTACAGTCGGGCAATTGACAAATAGAGAAAGGCATAACAATGCATATACATGATATGATAAATATAGTGAGATTTAATTGGGCATTACGACAAAGTACATAGACCGCCATCCAACTGCATCTATGCCTAAAAGTCCACCTTCAGTTATCATCCGAACCCCATTCAGTATTAAGTTGCTAAGCAACAGACAATTGCATTAAATATGGTGCGTAATGTAATCGACAACTACATCCTTAGACATAGAATCAATGTTTTATCCCTAGTGGCAACAACACATCCACAACCTTAGAACTTCTCACTGTCCCAGATTTAATGGAGGCATGAACCCACTATCGAGCATAAATACTCCCTCTTGGAGTTAAGAGTAAAAACTTGGCAGAGCCTCTACTAATAACGGAGAGCATGCAAGATCATAAACAACACATAAACAATAGATTGATAATCACCATAATCATAGTACTCTCTATCCATCGATCCCGACAAACACAACATATAGAATTACATATAGATGATCTTGATCATGTTAGGCAGCTCACAAGATCCAACAATGAAGCACAAAAAGGAGAAGACGACCATCTAGCTACTGCTATGGACCCATGGTCCAGGGGAACTACTCACTCATCACTCCGGAGGCGACCATGGCGATGAAGAGTCCTCCGGAGATGAATCCCCTCTCCGGCAGGTGCGGAGGCGATCTCCGAATCCCCGAGATGGGATTCGCGGCGGCGGCGTCTCCGGAAGGTTTTCCGTATCGTGGCTCTCGGACCGGGGTTTCGCGACGGAGGCTTTAAGTAGCGAAAAGCAACGCGGGGCCACACGAGGTGCCCAGGGCAGGCCGGCGCGGCCAGGCCGGGCGCCGCCCTATCCCCGGCTGCCTCGTGGCCCCACTTCGTTATCTCTTCGGTCTTGGAAGCTTCGTGCAAAAATAGGACTGGGCGAAGTTTCGTCCACCCGAGAATATTTCCTTACTAGGATTTCTGAAACCAAAAACAGCAGAAAACAGAACTGGCTCTTCGGCATCTTGTTAATAGGTTAGTTCCGAAAATGCATAAATATGACATATAATGTGCATAAAACATGTAGGTATCATCAATAAAGTAGCATGGAACATAAGAAATTATCGATACGTTGGAGACGTATCAGCATCCCCAAGCTTAGTTCTGCTCGTCCCGAGCAGGTAAAACGATAACAAGGATAATTTCTGAAGTGACATGCCATCATAATCTTGATCATACTATTTGTAAACATATGTAATGAATGCAGCGATCAAAACAAAGGTAATGACATGAGTAAACAAGTGAATCATAAAGCAAAGACTTTTCATGAATAGTACTTCAAGACAAGCATCAATAAGTCTTGCATAAGAGTTAACTCATAAAGCAATAAATCAAAGTAAAGGTGTTGAAGCAACACAAAGGAAGATTAAGTTTCAGCGGTTGCTTTCAACTTATAACATGTATATCTCATGGATATTGTCGACATAGAGTAATATAACAAGTGCAATATGCAAGTATGTAGGAATCAATGCACAGTTCACACAAGTGTTTGCTTCTTAAGGTGGAAGGAGATAGGTAAACTGACTCAACAATAAAAGTAAAAGAATGGTCCTTCAAAGAGGAAAGCATCGATTGTTGTATTTGTGCTAGGGCTTTTATTTTGAAAACATGAAACAATTTTGTCAACGGTAGTAATAAAGCATATGAGTTATGAAAATTATATCTTACAAGTTGCAAGCCTCATGCATAGTATACTAATAGTGCCCGCACCTCGTCCTACTTAGCTTGGACTACCGGATCTTTGCATGCCATGTTTCAACCAAGTGTCACAAAGGGGTACCTCCATGCCGCCTGTACAAAGGTCTAAGGAGAATGCTCGCATTTTGGATTTCTCGCTTTTGATTATTCTCAACTTAGACATCCATACCGGGACAACATGGACAACAGATAATGGACTCCTCTTAAATGCATAGGCATGTAGCAATGATTATTATTCTCATATGAGATTGAGGATATATGTCCAAAACTGAAACTTCAACCATGATTCATGGCTTTAGTTAGCGCCCAATGTTCTTCTCTAACAATTTTGCATGCTCCAACCACTAAAATGATAGATCCTTCAGACAAGACGGACATGCATAGCAACTCACATGATATTCAACAATAGTTGATGGCGTTCCCCAGAAGCATGGTTATCGCACAACAAGCAACTTAATAAAATATAAAGTGCATAAGTACATATTCAATACTACGATAGTTTTTAAGGCTATTTTGTCCCATGAGCTATATATTGCAAAGGTGAATGATGGAATTTTAAAGGTAGCACTCAAGCAATTTACTTTGGAATGGCGGAGAAATACCATGTAGTAGGTAGGTATGGTGGACACAAATGGCATAGTAGTTGGCTCAAGGATTTTGGATGCATGAAGTATTCCCTCTCGATACAAGGTTTAGGCTAGCAAGGTTATTTGAAGCAAACTCAAGGATGAACAAGTGCAGCAAAACTTACATAAAAGACATATTGTAAACGTTATAAGACTCTACACCGTCTTCCTTGTTGTTCAAAACTCAATACTAGATATTATCTAGACCTTAGAGAGACCAAATATGCAAATCAAATTTTAGCAAGCTCTATGTATTTCTTCATTAATGGGTGCAAAGCATATGATGCAAGAGCTTAAACATGAGCACAACAATTGCCAAGTATCACATTATCCAAGACATTTTAGAATTACTACATGTAGCATTTTCCAATTCCAACCATATAACAATTTAACGAAGAAGAAACTTCGCGAACATTATGAGTAAAGCCTAAGGACACATGTGTCCATATGCAACAGCGGAGCGTGTCTCTCCCACAAAGTGAATGCTAGGATCCATCTTATTCAAACAAAAACAAACAAAAAACCGACGTTCCAAGCAAAGAACACAAGATGTGATTGAATAAAAATATAGTTTCAGGGGAGGAACCGATGATGTTGTCGATGAAGAAGGGGATGCCTTGGGCATCCCCAAGCTTAGACGCTTGAGTTTCTTAAAATATGCAGGGGAACCACGGGGGCATCCCCAAGCTTAGAGCTTTCACTCCTCTTGATCATAGTATATCATTCTCCTCTCTTCACCCTTGAAAACTTCCTTCACACCAAACTTCAAGCAAACTCATTAGAGGGTTAGTGCACAATTAATAATTCACACATTCAGAGGTGACACAATCATTCTTTTCACTTCTGGACATTGCATAATGCTACTGGACATTAGTGGATCAAAGAAATAAATCCAATATAGCAAAAGAGGCAATGCGAAATAAAAGGCAGAATCTATCAAAAACAGAACAGTCCATAAAGACGAATTTAAAGCTGGCATCAGAATTGCTCAAATGGAAAAACTCAAAACTAATGAAAGTTGCGTACATATCTGAGGATCACGCTCGTAAATTGGCAGATTTTTTCGAATTTTCTACAGAACTGTGCCCAGATTCGTGACAGACAGCAATGCTGTTTCTGCGCAGCGATCCAAATATAACATCAACTTTGACATAGAAACTTTACTTGGCACAAAAACATGATAAGGAGAGGTTGCTACAGTAGTAAACAACTTCCAAGACTCAACAAAAAAAAAATTGCTGTAGTAAAAACATGGGTTGTCTCCCATAAGCGCTTTTCTTTAACGCCTTTCAGCTAGGCGCAGAAAGTGCAAATCAAGTAACATCAAGAGTAGAAGCATCAACATTATTATTTTTCATGCAAACACAACTTGTTGCAGAGGGTACTTTAGATGCTCCATTATCTAAATTCTCTATGGTGGTGCTAGGGGTTTTAGAAATTTTAGGCCTATAATAATTCTTTTGTTTAGGCACTTTAGAGGCGTACATGAATTTTTGCTCTTTACCCACATAAGCTTTCTCATTATACTTGAGAGAAGAAAAGGTTGAACCCAAGGTTCCCATAGCTTTTTCAAGTTCATCAATCCTATTGGTTTGATTATCATGGATAACACAAGTTCCTAGGACACTAATTCTTTCATCAATTCCTCCTAGGGATTTATCAAGTTCATCAGTTTTATCCAATAACATTTCCAATTTAGTTTCAATACTTGGAAAATTTTTCTCTATGGTTTCCAATTTTTTCATAACATCCTCAAGAGAGATTTCAATTTTAACTTCATTAACAGGTGGTATTCCAACTAGACTCTCAATGATGCAACTAGCTTCTAAAGCGGGAGTACCTAGGAAATTACCTCCCGAAAGAGTATCAAGAACATACCTATTCCAACTAGATAAACCAACATAAAAGTTCCTAAGAAGGATAGTAGTGGAGTGTTTCTTAATGCACCTATGATGAGCATTACTAATTCTATACCAAGCATCTTTAAAACTTTCTCCACCTTGTTGCTTAAAAGAACGAACTTCAACTTCAGGATTACTCATGATAACAGCAATAAAGTAAACTAGGCAAATAAAGTAAAGACAAGTAACTAATTTTTTTGTGTTTTTGATATAGAGAGCAAGACAATAAATAAAGTAAAACTAGCAACTAATTTTTTTGTGTTTTGTTTAGGTGCAGCAAACAAAGTAGTAAATAAAATAAAGCAAGACAAAAACAAAGTAAAGAGATAGAGAAGTGGAGACTCCCCTTGCAGCGTGTCTTGATCTCCCGGCAACGGCGCCAGAAAAGAGCTTGATGGCGTGTAACTCACACGTTCGTTGGGAACCCCAAGAGGAAGGTATGATGCGCACAGTAGCAAGTTTTCCCTCAGAAAGAAACCAAGGTTTAATCGAACCAGGAGGAGCCAAGAAGCACGTTGAAGGTTGATGGTCGCGAAATGTGATGCGGCGCAACACCAGGGATTCCGGCGCCAACGCGGAACCTGCACAACACAACCCAAGTACTTTGTCCCAACGAAACAGTGAGGTTGTCAATCTCACCGGCTTGCTGTAACAAAGGATTAAGCGTATCGAGTGGAAGATGATTGTTTGCAAGAAAATAGTAAAACAAGTATTGCAGTAGATTGTATGCTATGTAAAGAATAGGACCAGGGTCCACAGTTCACTAGAGGTGTCTCTCCCATAAGATAAAAGCATGTTGGGTGAACAAATTACAGTCAATTGACAAATAGAGAAAGGCATAACAATGCATATACATGATATGATAAATATAGTGAGATTTAATTGGGCATTACGACAAAGTACATAGACCGCCATCCAACTGCATCTATGCCTAAAAAGTCCACCTTCAGGTTATCATCCGAACCCCATTCAGTATTAAGTTGCTAAGCAACAGACAATTGCATTAAGTATGGTGCGTAATGTAATCGACAACTACATCCTTAGACATAGAATCAATGTTTTATCCCTAGTGGCAACGCACATCCACAACCTTAGAACTTTCTGTCACTGTCCCAGATTTAATGGAGGCATGAACCCACTATCGAGCATAAATACTCCCTCTTGGAGTTAAGAGTAAAAACTTGGCCAGAGCCTCTACTAATAACGGAGAGCATGCAAGATCATAAACAACACATAAACAATAGATTGATAATCACCATAATCATAGTACTCTCTATCCATCGGATCCCGACAAACACAACATATAGAATTACATATAGATGATCTTGATCATGTTAGGCAGCTCACAAGATCCAACAATGAAGCACAAAAAGGAGAAGACGACCATCTACTGCTATGGACCCATGGTCCAGGGGTGAACTACTCACTCATCACTCCGGAGGCGACCATGGCGATGAAGAGTCCTCCGGAGATGAATCCCCTCTCCCGGGGTGCCGGAGGCGATCTCCCGAATCCCCCGAGATGGGATTCGCGGCGGCGTCTCTGGGGTTTTCCGTATCGTGGCTCTCGATCGGGGTTTCGCGACGGAGGCTTTAAGTAGGCGAAAAGGCAACGCGGGGGCCACACGAGGTGCCCAGGGGCAGGCCGGCGCGGCCGGGCCTGGGCCGCGCCGCCCTATCCCCTGGCTGCCTCGTGGCCCCACTTCGTTATCTCTTCGTCTGGAAGCTTCGTGCAAAAATAGGACCCTGGGCGAAAGTTTCGTCCAATTCCGAGAATATTTCCTTACTAGGATTTCTGAAACCAAAAACAGCAGAAAACAGCATCTGGCTCTTCGGCATCTTGTTAATAGGTTAGTTCCAGAAAATGCATAAATATGACATATAATGTGCATAAAACATGTAGGTATCATCAATAAAGTAGCATGTAACATAAGAAATTATCGATACGTTGGACGTATGAGCCGCGCCAAGCCAGCTGCTTGCCCGTGGTCGTGTTCCGCTCTCTGAGGTACTTGCTGAGCTTCGTGCTGAGGAGACTCGTCTTCGTGGTGCTGGTCTTCTTGAGGTTCCCTCTGTTCTTGCTGCTCGTGGCCCTCCTGTGCCGTCTGCTCGTGGACCTCCTATGCCGTCGGCTTCGTTGCGGCCTCCGGCACAGCCGATACTTCCTACTCCTCCATTCCAGGGTCAGCGTCAGCCCCGGCAGCCTCGTGGTTCGACATCACCTCCTTGCACCTACGTGGCGGACTGGCCACACTATCTCTACTTGCGGCAGAGGGATCCCAGCTTACGCCCGCCGCATCTTACTCGTCGTCAGGCTGGTTCTTCAGGATCTTCTGCTGTTGCGCTATCTGATCAGGACATTATCCGTGGTCTTCGTGGTCTGCTCGCTGGTACAGGCTCTTCCTCGACGGGTACTGCTGGTCGTGCCTGCTCTTCGCACCGCGCGACCACCACCTTCCACACAATGTACGTCATCCCGTGGTATCTGGATTTGGAGCTTCTTTTCATATGACCTCTGCGTCTTCTATTCTTTCTGCTCTTCGCTATCTTGTTTCTCATGTTCGTGTTATCACAACTGATGGTACCTCTCTTCCTGTTTCCAGTCGAGGCACCCTTTCTACTACCTCTTTCTCTGTTCCTGATGTTTCTCATGTTCCTAGTCTTAAGATGAACCTGTTTTCCGCTAGTCAGCTTACTGATTCTGGTTGTCGCGTCATTCTTGACGCTGATTCTTGTGCTGTTCAGGACCGCCGTACACAGGCCCTGGTTCGAGCTGGCCCTCGCAGCCTTGAGTCCCCGGGGCTCTGGGAGTTAGAATGGCTTCACGTTCCTTCTGCTGCCACTTCATCTGCCAGTTCTCCTGCGGTTGCTGCTTCTGTCACTGGTTCTTTTCAGCGGCATCATCGGCTGGTCACCTCTGTGGCTCCCGTTTATCGTCATTAGTTCGCCGTGGTCTTCTGGGGTCTGTCTCAGGAGATGTGTCTTTGCATTCGTGTCAGGGTTGTAGGCTAGGCAAACAGATTCAGCTTCCCTATTCTACTAGTGCGTCTGTATCTCAGCGATCTTTTGATTTAGTTCATTCGGATGTTTGGGGTCCGGCTCCCTTTCCTTCGAAAGGGGGTCATCGATACTATATTTTGTTTATTGATGATTTTTCACGATACACCTGGTTGTTTCTTATGCACTCTCGCAGTGAGGTGCTTTCTATTTATCAGCGTTTTGCAGCCATGATTCGTACTCAGTATTCCACGCCTATTCGTGTGTTTCGTGCTGACTCTGCAGGAGAGTATATCTCCCAGCACCTGCGTGGTGTTCTTGCTGAGCAGGGCACCCTTGCCCAGTTCTCGTGTATCGGCGCCCATGCTCAAAATGGTGTCGCCGAGTGATACGTCTCCAACGTATCGATAATTTCTTATGTTCCATGCTACTTTATTGATGATACCTACATGTTTTATGCACATTATATGTCATATTTATGCATTTTCTGAACTAACCTATTAACAAGATGCCGAAGAGCCAGTTGTTGTTTTCCTGTGTTTTTGGTTTCAAAAATCCTAGTAAAGAAATATTCTCGGAATTGGACGAAACTTTCGCCCGGGTCCTATTTTTGCACGAAGCTTCCGAAGACCGAAGACCTAACGAAGTGGGGCCACGAGGAGGCCGGGAGGAGGCCGGCACGGCCCAAGCCCGGCCGCGCCGACCTACCCCCGCCCCTCGTGTGGCCCCCGCGTTGACCCTCCGCCACTTAAGCTTGGTCGCGAAACCCCCGTACCGAGAGCCACGATACGGAAAACCTTACAGAGACGCCGCCGCGAATCCCATCTCGGGGGATTAAGATCGCCTCCCGCACCCTGCCGGAGAGGGGATTCATCTCCCGAGGACTCTACACCGCCATGGTCGCCTCCGGAGTGATGAGTGAGTAGTTCACCCCTGGACCATGGGTCCATAGCAGTAGCTAGATGGTCGTCTTCTCCTTGTTGTGCTTCATTGTTGGATCTTGTGAGCTGCCTAACATGATCAAGATCATCTATATGTAATTCTATATGTTGTGTTTGTCGGGATCCGATGGATAGAGAGTACTATGATTATGGTGATTATCAATCTATTGTTTATGTGTTGTTTATGATCTTGCATGCTCTCCGTTATTAGTAGAGGCTCTGGCCAAGTTTTTACTCTTAACTCCAAGAGGGAGTATTTATGCTCGATAGTGGGTTCATGCCTCCATTGAATCTGGGACAGTGACAGAAAGTTCTAAGGTTGTGGATGTGCTGTTGCCACTAGGGATAAAACATTGATGCTATGTCTAAGGATGTAGTTGTTGATTACATTACGCACCATACTTAATGCAATTGTCTGTTGCTTAGCAACTTATGGAGGGGGTTCGGATGATAACCTGAAGGTGGACTTTTTAGGCATAGATGCAGTTGGATGGCGGTCTATGTACTTTGTCGTAATGCCCAATTAAATCTCACTATATTTATCATGTCATGTATATGCATTGTTATGCCTTTCTCTATTTGTCAATTGCCCGACTGTAATTTGTTCACCCAACATGCTTTTATCTTATGGGAGAGACACCTCTAGTGAACTGTGGACCCCGGTCCTATTCTTTACATAGCATACAATCTACTGCAATACTTGTTTACTGTTTTCTTTGCAAACATCTTCCACTCGATACGTTTAATCCTTTGTTACAGCAAGCCGGTGAGATTGACAACCTCACTGTTTCGTTGGGGCAAAGTACTTGGGTTGTGTTGTGCAGGTTCCGCGTTGGCGCCGGAATCCCTGGTGTTGCGCCGCATCACATTTCGCGACCATCAACCTTCAACGTGCTTCTTGGCTCCTACTGGTTCGATTAAACCTTGGTTTCATACTGAGAGAAACTTGCTTCTATACGCATCATACCTTCCACTTGGGGTTCCCAACGGACGTGTGCATCTACGCGTATCAAGCTACTGGCGCCGTTGCCGGGGAGATCAAGACACGCTGCAAGGGAGTCTCCACTTCTCAATCTCTTTACTTTGTTTTTGTCTTGCTTTATTTTATTTACTACTTTGTTTGCTGCACTAAATCAAAATACAAAAAATTAGTTGCTAGTTTTACTTTATTTACTGTCTTGCTCTCTATATCAAAAACACAAAAAAATTAGTTACTTATCTTTACTTAATTTGCCTAGTTTACTTTATTCCTGTTATCATGAGTAATCCTGAAGTTGAAGTTCGTTCTTTTAAGCAACAAGGTGGAGAAAGTTTTAAAGATGCTTGGTATAGAATTAGTAATGCTCATCAAAGGTGCATTAAGAAACACTCCACCACTATCCTTCTTAGGAACTTTTATGTTGGTTTATCTAGTTGGAATAGATATGTTCTTGATACTCTTTCAGGAGGTAATTTCCTAGGTACTCCCGCTTTAGAAGCTAGTTGCATCATTGAGAGTCTAGTTGGAATACCACCTGTTAATGAAGTTAAAATTGAAATCTCTCTTGAAGATGTTATGAAAAAATTGGAAACCATAGAGAAAAATTTTCCAAGTATTGAAACTAAATTAGAAATGTTATTGGATAAAACTGATGAACTTGATAAATCCCTAGGAGGAATTGATGAAAGAATTAGTGTCCTAGGAACTTGTGTTATCCATGATAATCAAACCAATAGGATTGATGAACTTGAAAAAGCTATGGGAACCTTGGGTTCAACCTTTTCTTCTCTCAAGTATAATGAGAAAGCTTATGTGGGTAAAGAGCAAAAATTCATGTATGCTTCTAAAGTGCCTAAACAAAAGAATTACTATAGGCCTAAAATTGCTAAAACCCCTAGCACCACCATAGAAAATTTAGATAATGGAGCACCTAAAGTACCCTCTGCAACAAGTTGTGTTTGCATGAAAAATAATAATGTTGATGCTTCTACTCTCGATGTTACTTGATTTGCACTTTCTGCGCCTAGCTGAAAGGCGTTAAAGAAAAGCGCTTATGGGAGACAACCCATGTTTTTACCTACAGCAATTTTTTGTTTTGTTGAGTCTTGGAAGTTGTTTACTACTGTAGCAACCTCTCCTTATCAAGTTTTTGTGCCAAGTAAAGTTTCTATGTCAAAGTTGATGTTATATTTGGGATTGCTGCGCAGAAACAGCATTGCTGTCTGTCACGAATCTGGGCACAATTCTCTGTAGAAAATTCGAAAAATCTGCCAATTTACGAGCGTGATCCTCAGATATGTACGCAACTTTCATTAGTTTTGAGTTTTTCCATTTGAGCAAGTCTGGTGCCATTTCTAAATTCGTCTTTACGGACTGTTCTGTTTTTGACAGATTCTGCCTTTTATTTCGCATTGCCTCTTTTGCTATGTTGGATTTATTTCTTTGATCCACTAATGTCCAGTAGCATTATGCAATGTCCAGAAGTGAAAATAATGATTGTGTCACCTCTGAATGAGTGAATTATTAATTGTGCACTAACCCTCTAATGAGTTTGCTTGAAGTTTGGTGTGAAGGAAGTTTTCAAGGGTCAAGAGAGGAGTATGATATACTATGATCAAGAGGAGTGAAAGCTTGGGGATGCCCCGTGGTTCACCCCTGTCTATTTTAAGAAGACTCAAGCGTCTAAGCTTGGGGATGCCCAAGGCATCCCCTTCTTCATCGACAACATCATCAGGTTCCTCCCCTGAAACTATATTTTTATTCAATCACATCTTGTGTTCTTTACTTGGAGCGTCGGTTTGTTTTTGTTTTTGTTTTTGTTTGAATAAGATGGATCCTAGCATTCACTTTGTGGGAGAGAGACACGCTCCGCTGTTGCATATGGACACATGTGTCCTTAGGCTTTACTCATAATGTTCAAGGCGAAGTTTCTTCTTCGTTAAATTGTTATATGGTTGGAATTGGAAAATGCTACATGTAGTAATTCTAAAATGTCTTGGATAATGTGATACTTGGCAATTGTTGTGCTCATGTTTAAGCTCTTGCATCATATGCTTTGCACCCATTAATGAAGAAATACATAGAGCTTGCTAAAATTTGATTTGCATATTTGGTTTCTCTAAGGTCTAGATAATATCTAGTATTGAGTTTTGAACAACAAGGAAGACAGTGTAGAGTCTTATAATGTTTACAATATGTCTTTTATGTGAGTTTTGCTGCACCTGTTCATCCTTGAGTTTGCTTCAAATAACCTTGCTAGCCTAAACCTTGTATCGAGAGGGAATACTTCTCATGCATCCAAAATCCTTGAGCCAACTACTATGCCATTTGTGTCCACCATACCTACCTACTACATGGTATTTCTCCGCCATTCCAAAGTAAATTGCTTGAGTGCTACCTTTAAAATTCCATCATTCACCTTTGCAATATATAGCTCATGGGACAAAATAGCCTTAAAAACTATCGTAGTATTGAATATGTACTTATGCACTTTATATTTTATTAAGTTGCTTCGTTGTGCGATAACCATGCTTCTGGGGAACGCCATCAACTATTGTTGAATATCATGTGAGTTGCTATGCATGTCCGTCTTGTCTGAAGGTCTATCATTTTAGTGGTTGGAGCATGCAAAATTGTTAGAGAAGAACATTGGGCCGCTAACTAAAGCCATGAACCATGGTGGAAGTTTCAGTTTTGGACATATATCCTCAATCTCATATGAGAATAATAACTTTGCTACATGCTTATGCATTTAAGAGGAGTCCATTATCTGTTGTCCATGTTGTCCCGGTATGGATGTCTAAGTTGAGAATAATCAAAAGCGAGAAATCCAAATGCGAGCATTCTCCTTAGACCTTTGTACAGGCGGCATGGAGGTACCCCTTTGTGACACTTGGTTGAAACATGGCATGCGAAGATCCGGTAGTCCAAGTTAGGGACGAGGTGCGGGCACTATTAGTATACTATGCGTGAGGCTTGCAACTTGTAAGATATAATTTTCATAACTCATATGCTTTATTACTACCGTTGACAAAATTGTTTCATGCTTTCAAAATAAAAGCTCTAGCACAAATACAGCAATCGATGCTTTCCTCATTGAAGGACCTTTCTTTTACTTTTATTGTTGAGTCGTTTACCTATCTCCTTCCACCTTAAGAAGCAAACACTTGTGTGAACTGTGCATTGATTCCTACATACTTGCATATTGCACTTGTTATATTACTTTATGTTGACAATATCCATGAGATATACATGTTATAAGTTGAAAGCAACCGCTGAAACTTAATCTTCCTTTGTGTTGCTTCAACACCTTTACTTTGATTTATTGCTTTATGAGTTAACTCTTATGCAAGACTTATTGATGCTTGTCTTGAAGTACTATTCATGAAAAGTCTTTGCTTTATGATTCAGTTGTTTACTCATGTCATTACCTTTGCTTTGATCGCTGCATTCATTACATATGTTTACAAATAGTATGATCAAGATTATGATGGCATGTCACTTCAGAAATTATCTTTGTTATCGTTTTACCTGCTCGGGACGAGCAGAACTAAGCTTGGGGATGCTGATACGTCTCCAACGTATCAATAATTTCTTATGTTCCATGCTACTTTATTGATGATACCTACATGTTTTATGCACATTATATGTCATATTTATGCATTTTCTGGAACTAACCTATTAACAAGATGCCGAAGAGCCGGTTCCTATTTTCTGCTGTTTTGGTTTCAGAAATCCTAGTAAAGAAATATTCTCGGAATTGGACGAAACTTTCGCCCAGGGTCCTATTTTTGCACGAAGCTTCCAGAAGACCGA